>CM069445.1:13913505-14326005 GCA_035610835.1 Ophiura sarsii
TGATTTGTGTTAACATAACATATATGCCGACACAACATTATCATTTGCGCATACGATATCTGTTATAGGGCTTTCTCCCCTTCTTTCCCTTTTCCTTTCTTTCATTCCTCTTTCCTTTCTTCCTTTCTTCCTTTCTTCTTTCTTTCCTTTTCCTTTCTTTCTTTCTTCCCTTCTTTTTTTCTCCCTTCTTTCTTTTTTCTTTCCCTTTTCCTTTCTCTTCCCTTTTATTCTTTCTCCCTTTTCTTCCTCCTTTCTTTTTTTTGCCCACAGCCCCATTATTTTGCCGACAGATTTAATGAATGGGGGGGTGTGACACCCCCCCCCCCCCACACCCCCCCTCTGGGGACGCCCTTGGGTGGCGGCGGTGGCGGTGGCGCTGTGTGCAATCTCTATGGGGAATATAGAAAACGTTCCCAATTATACGTTCAATTAACCATAACTTCTCATCCCTGTATGGTACAAATATGATTTTGCTCTCATTTTATAGATTATTTTATATTCTATATATAAGATTCTGTTTTAACAAACGTGACAACTATTATGTAACAATTGTAATCATGAATCGATTGCATTGTCCTTGGCTTTCACCCTATTCGCTACGCAGTGAACTTGTCCTAATTCATCGGTTTTACATACACTATGACTATATCAACCAAAGTATTCAACCGATGATAGCAAAATTATACATTTTTGGAAAGCTCTCAAATAGGGGAATTCAAAAATGCCGTTTAAATCAGGATAGGGTGCATACCCCTAAAAATATACTTGTAACCGCTAATAAATATGAAATGTAAACGTTTGTGCTCATTTACTACCCGATATCATCATCAATTTGACGCTACTCGTGTCTTTCATTCTTTAGGGACACGAGGCGTTGTGTCTATTGTTATTTCAGTGCCTTCACACGCCGCTGCCACTCAGTTCGGTTTTGGGCGGCATCAACGGCGGCATTAGGTTGTAAGCCTATGGCGCTCAAGTCCTCTTGGAGCTGCGCTTGATATGTACGGCGTAGTGCGCCACCCGAGGCGGTACGGTTCAGTTGCCTGGTTTTTGGGGTGCAGGAACATGGCGAGTGGCAGTTCTGGTCTCCGGAGGGCATGGCCTACCAGACGAAGTCTATTACGGGTCAGTGTCAGAGTCGCGGGCTCAATCAGTGCGCGGGCATACAGGTTGTCATTTGAGAGCCGCTCCGGGTAGTGCACGCCAAGACAGTAGCGCATCAGGGCACGATGAGATGCATCAATGCGACTGCCCAATGTTTCTGTAATTGCCAAAGCTTCGCAACTGTACAAGAGGACAGATTCCACGGTAGACTTGAACAGCTGCATTTTGGCGCCGTCGCTGGCTGAACTGTTCCACACAGCTGTGAGTTTTCGTGCTGCAACCCATGCAATCTGTCGCCGTCGTTGGAAAGCACTAATGTTCTCTGCCACATTGCATCCCAAATAGCAGAAGTCGTCGCATACCGCAAGGGTGACACCTGATGTGGTATGAATGTCCGTGTGTGGAGTGTCGCCAACAAACATGACCTTGGTTTTAGAGGCGTTTAGACGAAGGCCGACCTTTGCTGATGCTGTCTCGAAACGGTGCAATTGGCGCTGGGCAGCCTCTCCGTTGTCGGACATCAGTGCAGCGTCATCTGCATATGCAAGAGCAGGGATTCTGACGGCAATATGACGTGCGGACATGCGCCTTCTCACAGTGTAACCGTCCTCAGTGGTATAGTGTGTTTCAACAAGTTACCATTGACAACCATTTTTTCTGATGGGTAATTGCATGAGGAACTAATATGCACAGTAAAATTATGATTGGGATCGGTATAAAATTATTATTGAGCTTTAAACAATATATTTTGAACATTCTTAATTACAACATGTTACCATTAGGTCCTATTTAAATTCCAGTAGCTTATTTGGATTTCTTGTGAGATTACCGTTCAGAAAATATACACTTTTTATGGGGTAGAACAAGTAGTTATTGCGATATGCTAATTCGAATCTCAGATGGTGTAAAATGTAAAAATCGCGACATGCAACGGGAAGGGTGTCGAGTTCAAAACACATGGCCTTATAAGATAGTAGCCACATTAAAGTTTGGCAACACCATACGTACAAGCACCAATTAAGTTGAACTAAGCCAATACAAATACAGGGTGAGTCAAAAAAAAGTGTACTCAAAGTAAAATAATTATTAAAAATATATATTATCAGAATATGAAGGCAACCAATGAATGCGGCAATAGATGGATTTATTCACTATAATCAGCAAAAAGAATCATGACATTTCGTTTATCAGATATGACTATTTTTGTAAAGTTACTGCATCTTGAAACCGAACACAATACAGGGTGTCTCAAAAAAATTAGGACTCTGTTTCATGACGGTGTAATTCTTATTATAATCATTGGACCATGACCAATTTAGTCTCAATGTGAAGCCCAATTCATTATTATGATATCCTGGAAATATGAGATCAATCCGATCAAAAATAAGAAAACTAGCGTACTTTGTGTAAACCATGTTATTTACTGGTTTGTACAATGGGAATTCACACAGTAACAGTCGAGTAACATGAAAGTGCTCGACTTGTAACTCAATGAACCATCCAAACAGTGGGTTCGAGAACTGTGTAACAAAACTTTTTTTAATTTACACAGAAAATGCATGCATCTGTTTTGCGGATTTTTTTAGCAAGTATTGATTTGTGCCAGAATTAAAATGGATTACCAAAGTAAACTTTGCTATTGACTGATAGATTATTTACTATGTTGACAATTATTATAACGTATTGAAACGTAAACCATGTTATTTACTGGTCTGTATGTAGATCCCATTGTACAAACCAGTAAATGACATGGTTTACGCAAATTACGCTATTTTTCTTATTTTGCATTGGATTGATCTTATATTTTCAGGATATCATAATAATTAATTGGGCTTTACATTGAGACTAAATTGGTCATGGTCCAATGTTTACAATAAGAATTACATCGTCATGAAACAGAGTCCTAATTTTTTTGAGACACCCTGTATTGAATACTTTGCTCAAAAATGTTTGATATTAATGAAATAGTGGATTCTTGTATGGTACATAATAGCAAACAACAGTTATTTTTTCAAACATTATATTCGAAATAGTGACAAAACAATGTCGTTATTACACGAATTTAGCAACAACAACAACAACAAAGTTGGCTTTTTTGTGATAGTTGGACTCGGCTCAGTCTTGAGTGTTGACCGTTTTCAATAGTGGAATTCAATAGATCTTATAAGAGAAAATATCACAAATCTTGTTCGGTTTTATATAAAATGTTGACTTTTACGCAAATGAGCATAAAATATGTTTGCCACAACCAATTTCAACCAACTAAAATTTTATAAAAAGCTAATGAAATAACCCGTCTTCCTCAATAAATTATCTGTGAAATGATTGCACAGATTTTAAGATATAAAATCCCAAAGTTGATTACACTTTTGTTGACCCTCTATTTCCATAATTATATATAGATATTTGCCTTAGCCTCAGTTTAATTGTATTGTTGATGAACGAATACGTTGGGCACTATCGTATAAGTACGAGGTACAAGTCATACGTATGCACTATACGTACTCGATTTGCTGTGCTCTCTTACCTTTTCCCAATGCTCTTCCAAACGTCAATTGATCATAATGTATCTTAACATCCTCCAGGTTGATGGTAACGTTATTTGAAAGCATTATTGATGCCTTAGTATCGACTTGAGCTCCGGTTTCAAGTTCGTCGAAAATTCGGTCAGCCTCTGCAGAAAAAAAACCCAGATGGACTTGTTTATGTGATATATCATTTCTAGAGGGGTACTTTGCAGCTTAAAGCAATTTTGAGTTTAGCATTTCATCTTTGTAAAGATTTGATTGTAAACAAATAATCAAAGGAGAGCTTACAATGTTTCAAACTGGTTTTGATGATCCGATCTGTCGTCTTCCTTAGTTGACTGTGCTTGATACAGAGTCAGATATGTTGACTGAACGATGTTTGACAACGTCATCAGACTTTGATGACGACTTCTGGATCAGCTGATCATAACGGTGACTGAGTTGAAAGCACCCTCTTCGCCATTCATGAGCTGTAGTTTCGGTCACTTTTGGCTTTTCTATGTATCCAGATGCCTTTTCTTATCCCTCGTGTTACATTGGTCGTCTATATGGCAATGATGTTTGAGTTGTACCATTGGCTGCGTGTTCGAAAACAGAAGTTTTTCATTTTGCCCGAGTGAAATTAGTGCAGGCAATCTTCTTTGTTTCCGTTTGAAGTTCTTTTAAACTGAATGCCTAATCTGCGTCCTGCTTCCCCGACGTTTGTATTAGTACTGTTCTTGCATGGGATCTCGTACACAACACCGGCTTTGCCCTCATTGGCAAGTTTGTCTTTCGGGTGCCCCTGTGGGTTTGTCAGACGAGTTGATGTGTTGACTGCATAAGATTCAATGCAATAAGTGAAGGACGGACCACTCTAGTACCGCACGCATAATTGGGGTGCTGATCATAATGGACCCGTCCTCATTCAGTTTAGCCGACTCTCCCGTCACAATTTTGTAATTTCGGTCTAATAAAGTTCTACTTACACCGAGTTTATGGTGGGGTGGGCCGACTTGAAATTTAAATATTGCTTGGTGTGAGTGGCTGTTATTGGTTAATGAGGTGTTTGACACTACCGTCCGGTTTTCTTACAATGGGTGTGTCCAGAAATGGAATGTTACATTCTTCGTCTCGTTCATAAGCGAACTTCAGCTGCAGGTGCTGCCCATAGCTTTGCCAAATATTTGGGGCCCTTCCAACCCAGGCACCTTTATGACCAGGTTAACCAGAAGACGTCATCACAAATATCGGATTACGTCATCAAACATCGTCCAGTCACCAAATATGCTTTATTTGCTTTTAATATTATAAACAATATTAAAATTGTTCCATGATCCCTCCACGAAATAAACAGTTCATTGCTTTATTAGCATGATTAGTAACAACAATGTGACGCACATTCCATTCACTTATTGGTCAAATTAATTTTTTTGAACTATATTTCTTCAATATTATGACTTTTTCCACTTCCGACATATAAAATTATATTAAAAAAATGATAATGCTTAAAGTAAACCACAATCTCAACACAATCGCAGCTTCGTTCTGTTGGTAAAAAAGTTCAAAGTGTAATTGAGGGCGATATTTCGTTTATATATCTCCGACAGATCTGATCTTGGAGCGGCGACTTAATAATACATGATTATACGTGTCACTTTTCCTGGTCATTACATGAAACCTTTTTAAAATGAAAGGAGTACCTAACTGCCGATTTCAAGTAAACATCAAATACTTAAACATGCTTTAAAAAGACCTCAAAAGCATAAACATGTCAAATTCTTCAATATTATCTTACCTAGTTTCAAATTTCGAATACGTTCAAGTAGAATGTTTTTAGTTTCGGTAATAATTTTCTTTTTCCTGCGATTGTAGAAAACGGTCAGTAGTATACCAGCTATGACGAGAAGGACAATCACCGCAATCAATGATCCCAAAATGGTCGGAATGACGTGTTCAACTGGGATTGATGCAAACCTCACCGATCCGATGTTGTCAAATACTAGATTTCCTTGAATTACCTAAACAGTTGAAAGTGTAATATTACATTCCACATTTAATGTTAGTTATATGGGTTATAACGGGTTAATTTGAATGTCTTGTTTGCAAATGCTCGTGAAAATTACGTCACATTACATGCGCGCATCACGCAGCATTGACCATGATCAAGCAACTAAACGGACAATAAAATGGACTTATAGTCCATACAATATAACAAATACATTTGTTAACTTCAGACCTGCATGTATAACACTAAGAGTGCAAGTTGTAAATCTGTCTTTATATTATCCTACAGTTGTCATGGTTGTCCCTTTCCAACCGGACACCTTTTATATACGACATCGCAAGTTCATGGACATTTATCTGACAATTTCGTCGGTCACTTGATCTTTTCGATGTTACACATTTTGTTTTCGAGAAATAAGCATGTATGTGCATCTCTATTGATCAAACAATTAAATACACATGTACCTAAAATATAATGTTTAAGTGTACGTATGGCGAGCGTGCATTTTCGGCGGCTGCACCGAAACTGTAGAATGCGCTTCCTACCAAGGTTCGGTCTGCTACCACTCTCGAACAGTTTAAGTGAAGGTTGAAGCACTACCTTTTCACTAATTCGTGAATCGGCGAATCTGTATCTATATTTATTTTGCGCTTCAATTGTGTTTTGCCTTTTACTCATGTATATATTCTGTTAATTTGTTATGGTATTTTATGGTTGTAAAGGTTGTGTGTTTTCATAATTTTTAATTTTTAATTTCTAATTTATTGATTTTATCTTTGTGCGGCGCATTGAGTTTCCTTGCGGTTTGAAATGCGTCTTTTAAATGCCTGTTTATCATTATTTGTTATTGAATCCAAGAATAGGCTGCGGACAGACACACGCACCCCCTACATATTTTAGTTTGGGTATCGATATTGCTATATAAATAGATGATAATTTAATCTTTTATAATATTCAAAGACTCCTCTATACTCATCATGACAACACGATGTGGTATCCCCCAGTTATTGTACAACATATGCCAGGTACTAACACTCAACGGGAAACCGCCAGATTCTGTGGTTTCTCCAGATGGTTTGCTATCGGGCACGGTGCATGTGAGTGCAGTCAATCCAAGGCTGATATCTGCACATTTCTGGTCACCTATGTAAACCGTCACATCGGAATCAGAACTCGCCAGGTTAAGTCTTTCTCCCTGGGCATAATTAATCAAATAGAAAAATGTGTCAGTTCCGTACACAAACATAAGAGATAAGATTTTTTTTAAATTTTATATAATTTAATTCAGAATTCAAAATGAACATTAATAATGGTCATTGCTGTTGACACTTATGAAATCACGAAAGCAGCCTTTATCTCTAGCATATTTATATCGTGACTGTTGAAGAGCTTTGTACCTAGAGAGCACGCATTTTTTGAAACACATTGAAACACCTGTCATCTTCTACTCTAAATCGAGGTCAAGGTCAGTCAACCAAGTCGGCAAGAATGTACACTTAGGTTTTAATTTTACCAACTTCAAAGAACATTGTATATAACTCCCTGTGACAGCCTCGGACCTGGACCGGAAAATCTCTATGCTCCCTGTGAAATTATCTAAGCCGTAGAATAGAATATTTGAATTGATGTTTTGTTGTCTACAATTAAAGAGGGCGGGTTTCTCTTAATTCTTATTGGTGTAAGTTCATACATGTAATACAAATTGTAAAAATATATAAATACCAGGTTTTATCATAATTGAGGGTGCAGCCTCCAACTACGTGTCTCTTTAACTGAAAATATTATTCATGTTTTATTTTGTATGGCGCACATTTTATTCTCAAGTCTTTAAACCAATTTCAATCAAATCGATGTTATACGTATCAACAAACAAAGGCAAGTCAGCATGAGAGAAGGGGGGGGGGGGGGGGGGGGAGAGATAAAGATGAACGTGAAAGTTATACGTTTTCACGTGAAAATGGTAAAAAGAAACTAGCTGTTAAATTAAAATGAGGTTTGTATTACAAATGTAGCTAAGAACGCGCTGATCTTATGCTAATCAAAACGAGGTAAGACTTTGTTTTATTTATTATGCATCGTATGCTTGATTGTAATGATCGTACCATGATTTACTGAAACAAGCGATATATTATGTAAATAAAATCAACATTTACCAGGCTTATTGAGTGAACAACATGTTACTCATGATTGATAAGTTTAATGAATAGACACATACTATTAGTGAATATTACCTTAATTTGTAATGTACCACCTCTAACAACTTCAGTTTCTTTCGTTTCCAAAGGGAAATAATTGGGATCCTCGAAGTAGTTGAAGGTGACGCCATTTTCGTTAGACCACATGCGAAGTTTTGCTCCGTCCATGATGAATCCAAGGCCTACAGTAACTGGTTCGGAAATATCGTCACGGGCAGATTGGCGTCGTTTTCGTGATGGTAGATCGACTTTCGGTGCCGGGCAGGTCATCGTGGTGGAGCTTCCCTTAACTAATTCACATTTCTAACATAAGTATAAATATATATAAAACAAAGTAAAACCAGATCATTTGGTACAGAGTGCTCGATACTAAAAGTAGAGCGTAATATAATCCAAGTTATTCCATTTACACTACAGTACTGTTGCATGCAACCAATATGGTTGCACTCCTCAGGTGTATATACTGAATACTAAGTAACACTTGCACTGTGTATTATAGTAGCCTTGGAAAGACGACTCATGCATGGTCAAGGTATACAAACATGAACAAAAGAATGCATATAAAACATAATAGGGTGTGAAAATCAATCAATAGATGGACCCCTCATTACTATGCATGAGGTAATGAGAGCTGTCAGTCAACAAACAATTGTAGTTATTTAGAGTTACATAAAAGTAATTTCTTTCTGTGTCTGCATGTTGTAATTAGCTCATTCCTTTTGTTTAAGGAGCTTAAGTCAGGTCTGCAAATTTGTCATGTAAACACAGAGTGCATCGTTTGCTGGCTTTGGAGTAGGGTTTGCATCTGGCCAATACCCTCCAGACTAATAAATATGGGGTATTGGAGTCTTTGAGTGTCCATATATGTTGACTGGGGGTATATTGTAGTGCTTATGTGAGACATTGTAGGTTATAATGTACGTTTTGTCTAAACAAGAGTACCATTTGAATATGACCCGTTGAGTTACACATCTCAGTATAAACCTATACTTAAATTAAAAGAAGATTGTTGTTCTTGACGACGCGTAACGTCTTCGTGATAGTATATGATACAAATGGATAGATTATGGTTCCAATGTTCGTGATAATGGGCATTATGTTCAATTTAACCTGAGCGGTGATGTCCACTTAGGATTTAATTTTACCAACTTCAAAGCACATGTTGGTCAGCCTCGGACTGGACCGGACCGGAAAACCCCTATGCTCCCCAACTACTAGTACATGTACTAGTGTGAAATTATGGTCTAGCCGAAGGTCAGAATATTTGAATTGATGTTTTGTTGTACAAAGAGGGCTGATTTTTCTTAAACCTTACAAGTGTAAGTAATACGATTTTAAAAATGTACAAATCCCAGTTTGTATCCAAATTGAGGGCGCAGCCTCCAAGACATCACTGAATAAACATTTAATTGTTAGAAAAACGTCATTATCAATGTTCATTCAAGTGTCGTGTTGTCTTTCGTGTGTGAAATTTTGTATACGATGTACCGAAGAACTGTATGTTCTTGCAAAGAGAGATTATCGTGATCAACTTCATGTATTTAGTATTTTTCGCGAAAAAGTTATCATCACGCATTGCATCAAACAGGGAACAAATTAGAAACTATATAGAGTTAGATAGATTAACCAATCTGATTGAGCGTCTCAGCTTTTGTTACCTTACCTCAATGAATGATCTACCCCCAACTTGGATGAGTACTTGAGGAATTTGAACCACATCCAGGCTATTTCCCTCTGCAGTCAGTATCCGACCTCCTCTGCAATCGAATTAAAATAAACAAGAGAAGATTATATCTAAGCTATCTATCTAGCTAGTATACCGTAGGCCTATGGGACATTTTAAAATATTACCGATAGCGATTTAGAGTTAACTAGAGCGGTTCTCGGGCTTCGCGGTTCGCGGGTTTTGCGGTTATCGGGTTGCATGGTTTTTGGTTGAGCGGTTTCGGTCGACATGTTTAATGTGGTTGGTACTTTAGGATCCCAGCGGAACCAGATTCGATGACTGTCACACTCACATTGTTAGCGATGTGTTGTTATAATGGATAGTTTGATTCTCGAAATGTCTCTAAACATTTGATTTGAAAATTTGATTTGAAAATATCTAAAAAATCAAATCGGGAGACATTTTATGGTGTCACTCATTTTTTAGGCTAAATTGTAGGATTTGTTTTCTCCGTCAAATGTGTTGCAGTATGATCGGCTAGCTACACAGACTTTATATGTAGCTCAAAATGTGAAATCATATCCAAAATATGAAATCGGGACACATTTCATGGTGTCCACCATTTTTTAGGCTAAATTGCCGGAATGTTTTTTCTCCGTCAAATGTGTTGCGGTTTGACCCGTTAGCTACATACGCAGCTCAAAAAATGAAATCATATCCAAACAATCAAATCGGGACACATTTTATGGGGTCTGTCATTTTTTAGGCTAAATTGCCGGAATTTTTTTTTCTTCCGTCAAATGTGTTGCAGTTTGACCCGTTAGCTACACAGACTTTATACGTAACTCAAAATGTGAAATCAAATCCAAAAAATCAAATCGGGACACATTATTATGGTGTCCGTCATTTTTTAGGCTAAATTGCCAGATTTCTTTTCCTCCCAGTCAAATGTGTTGCGGTTTGACCCGTTAGCTACACAGACTTTATATGTAGCTCAAAAAGTGAAATCATATCCAAAAAATCAAATCGGGACACTTTTTATGGTGTCCGTCATTTTTTAGGCTAAATTGCCGGAATGTTTTTTTCTCCGTCAAATGTGTTGCGGTTTGACCCGTTAGCTACACAGACTTGATACGCAGCTCAACATGTGAAATCATGTCCAAAAAATCAAATCAGGACACATTTTATGGTGTTTGTCATTTTTTAGGCTAAAATTGTCGGATTTTTTTTCTCTCCGTCAAATGTGTTGCAGTATGACCGGCTAGCTACACAGACTTCATACGTAGCTCAAAATGTGAAATCATATCCAAAAAATCAAATTGGGACACATTTCAAGGTGTCCGCCATTTTTTAGGCTAAATTGCCGGAATGTTTTTTTCTCCGTCAAATGTGTTGCGGTTTGACCCGTTAGCTACACAGACTTTATACGCAGCTCAAAATGTGAAATCATGTCCAAAAAATCAAATCAGGACACATTTTATGGTGTCTGTCATTTTTTAGGCTAAATTGTCTGATTTTTTTTTCTCCGTCAAATGTGTTGCAGTATGACCGGCTAGCTACACAGACTTTATACGTAACTCAAAATGTGAAATCATATCCAAAAAATCAAATCGGGACACATTTCATGGTGTCCGCCATTTTTTAGGCTAAATTGCCGGAATGTTTTTTTCTCCGTCAAATGTGTTGCGGTTTGACCCGTTAGCTACACAGACTTGATACGCAGCTCAAAATGTGAAATCATGTCCAAAAAATCAAATCAGGATACATTTTATGGTGTCTGTCATTTTTTAGGCTAAATTGTATGATTTTTTTTTCTCCGTCAAATGTGTTGCAGTATGACCGGCTAGCTACACAGACTTTATACATAGCTCAAAATGTGAAATCATATCCAAAAAATCAAATCAGGACACATTTTATGGTGTCTGTCATTTTTTAGGCTAAATTGTCAGATTTTTTTCTTCTCCGTCAAATATGTTGCGGTTTGACCGGTTAGCTACACAGACTTCATACGTAGCTCAAAATGTGAAAAAATCCCAAAAATTCAAATCGGTACACATTTTATGGTGTCCATTCATTTCTTTAGGCTAAATTGCTGGATATTTTTTTTCTGCGTCAAATGTGTTGCAGTTTGACCCGTCCCTTATGAAAATCGCAATCAATTCTGCAACCTTGCGCAAGGTTAAATTTGGAAAAATACAACCTTGCGCAACCAGTTTGGTTGTTCTGAGAAGGTTGCGCAACCTTTGTGCAACCTTGCGACAAACTTGTGCAACCTTACGCAACCGTGCGACAACCTGTGACAAACTTGTGCAACCTTACGCAACCGTGCGACAACCTTGTGCAACCTGGTACCACCTTGCTGCAATCACATTTTGGTGATTGCATTTTCGTAAAAAGGGAATACAGTACACAGACTTTATAAGTAGCTCAAAATGTGAAATCATCCAAAAAATCACATCGGGACACATTTTATCATGGTATCCATCATTTTTTAGACTAAGTCGATATCCCGGGGCCCATTTTGGGACCCGAGATTCCCAAAATGTCTCTAAACATTTGATTCTGGAATTATCCATCATTTCATTCATCAAAATAAAAAGAATAAAAAAGAATAATAAGCTTATTTAAAAAAAATTGTCGGCTAAATCACGATTATTTAATGCACATTTTAATGTGGAGATTCATTTGAAATTGATTTATTTTGTATTTAATCTGTGCATTATTAGTCTTTCGCTAAAATGTGATTCTTCGCCGGGTATTTTCATTTTCGTAACTGATGTAAGCTCTAGTTTCGATAGATTGGTACCAAATCTATAATTTGGGTATCGGGTAAAAGTACAATGTTGGAAGGGAATCATTTTTATGGCCCACTTGGTCCCACCGTCCATATGCATGGACTCACTCACATTTTTGGAGACTCAAACTTGTCCTTTTATGTTCTCTTTGGAATTCATGACATTGCTATGAAACTAAGAGCTAGCAAAAGTGGTTCAGAAAAGTCGCATTGGATCTTTTTATTTATGACTAGCAAGTAAACAACTGTGGTATTAATACAAAATCCTGAGAGTGGTATATACGTACTAGTCTCAGACAAAATCTTCGTCGGCCATCTTAAAAAACAATAATCACATTGGTAATTTTGTTTTTCTGTGTAAGCATGTAAGGCTACCGGATTGAATTTCATCCGAATAATAGATGCATATGGGTCAAGAAACAGGTGAGCACTCATTTTTTAAGTTAAACCTGTCCGATATGTCCGTGAAAAACCGAATTTAGACATTAATTATTATGTTAAAATTAGTCACATGATAGCCTTGTCTTTTTGGTATGGTTCCCCCTTATTCATTTGCCTGAAGAAGTACTGAAAAGGACTACGTGAGCTCATGGTATCAATGAACTCACGCCAGCCGATTTGCTTGAATTATAATTGACTATAACTATCCGCATTCATTAACGTAGGCAAATAACCTTATAAATAGCGTATAAATGACAACAAACACCAACATATTATGCCAGTGAGAAGAATGAGAGGAAAATGATTGATGAAATACAATAAATACAAACACAAACCACATTTTAATTCCATGTAATTCGGGGTCTACTTCTTTATGCGTAGAAACTATCGTAGGGGCGCATCACTGTACATCCTAACACATATACCTAAATGTGAAACAGAGAACGTGCCTTGGTTACGGCCCAAAAACATCTTAGTAACGCCTAATTCTGGACCTCAAAAATATGCTCATGCAGTAGGTATCAATATAATACACAACTTATCAAAATTTCCTTCAACCAACGTCCTTACTTTTCAAGATTCTTGTGCCACAAAAAATACGATAAAAAGCCACGATAAAAGGCAGTAACTGGTCCGTGATAACACAACACATACGGACAAAACCCCCTAAAAATGGCTACAAATGGAGATGATCAGAATCATGCTACCAAACACAGTATTCGAGACTTGTAGTCATCTCATAATAAGTAATAAGAATGCAACTTACGCTTTAAACGCAGCTCTAGGAATAGGTAGTACCTGATCTATGACAGGGTTTACTCTGTAACTGTAGCCCTTACTAGATCGACTCTCTGAGTCATCAAATGTCATGGAGAGAGGTGACATGTCACCTTCATAGGATGGTCCGGTAAGGCAAACAACCTTTTCAGGGGTAGAGGAATACCTGTTGGTGAGAAAATATTTGCTGGGTTTATATTTGGGATACATTTTGAACATGCATTCGGTATCGTTATTCTAGTACGTATACAATCATACATTTGGTGATTTGGTTAGTATTTACACACAAAATGATGAATTAGGGGTTTTCTACGAACACAAGGGATTCTCAATTTATGTATTGGCTACATTCATACGCGAAGACGATGTGATACAGCAATTACGTTGACATCACAGCATTTCAAAAATGTTAAAGACTTTTTCAAAAGTATACCCTGTTCGAGAATGTATATCTATAGAACCTTATAGTTTTAAACCAGTTATTTCTCAATTACGACGTACATTGGATATAAATCACATGAAAATGGGGGGGGGGGGGGGGGGGGGGGGGGTCGCGTTGATATGTAAAAATAAACTAAGCTGCTGGTGTGAATAGCTTATTTCAAACGTTGAGTATGTAATCAGAGCAAGTAATTTTACTGACTTGCTCCGATTACATCATCAAAGTTTCACTCCTATATCATTTTGTAAACTTGTGACAACCTCTAGTCTGCTAGTAGAACGTTACAATGGGCCTGTCAACTGTGCAATGAACTGCATGAAAACTCCTGATTAACTTACCTATCAAAGGAACAACTCGCGTTCCCTATCTGAATGCCAATGTCTCTTCCAGTCAGTAAATCATTACCCTTAATGGTTACCATGGTACCGCCTGCTTCCGGTCCATAGTCAGGACTAATTTCCGAAATGGCGGGATCCTAAAATACACGTTTGTATCAAACTAATATTAACAATGATGTAAATGCAAAATAGTTCTAATCTATTATTAATTTTTTAATAGTTTTATGGTTTGAGTATAAAAAGCTCATTTTCAATGGTATAGTAATGGCAAATATTGGATACTTCTGCACTGTTTCATCATTGGATTTACTATTCTGCATAATCAGTTGCCATCTCAGAAGGACAACATTCCACCTGAACTCCTGACAAGATGCAATCTTGATGACATAATACTGGACGTCTGTAATAAGGCCCTCCTAGAAAAGCAAAAACCTGACCAGTGGGCAATATTGAACCTGATTCCAGTCCCAAAATCTGGTGACCTAAGTCAAGCAGGAAACTACAGAGGCATATGTCTGAACTCCATTGTGGCCAAGACATATAACAGAATGATTCTCAACAGAATAAGACCTCACCTAGATGAATTACTTCGAACTAACCAGAATGGCTTCCGCGAGGGAAGAGGCACTACCTCACACATTCTTGTGCTCAGGAGAATCATCGAAGGTATACATTCTAATAATCTCTCTGCAGTCATTACATTCTTTGACTTCAAAAAGGCATTCGACACCATACATCGTGGGAAAATGATCAAGATAATCAAAGCATACGGTATCCCACAAGTCATAACAGATGCAATTGATGAAACTTACAAAAACACAAGAGCCAAAGTGATATCACCTGATGGCGACACGGAACTGTTCGACATCCTAGCAGGAGTACTCCAAGGAGATACCCTTGCCCCCTACCTATTCATAATCATCCTTGATTATTGCTTACGAATAGCTATCAGTGGGAGAGAAGAGGAACTAGGATTCACCATCAAGCCTAGACAAAGTCGAAGAATAGGGCCAAAGAAAGTCACGGATCTTGACTTTGCAGATGACATAGCGTTACTATCTGACACTAAGGAGCAGGCACAGAAGCTGCTGAAATACGTTGAGGAAGCAGTACTCAACACTGGGCTCCACATGAATGCCAAGAAAACCAAATGTATGGTATTTCACCAAACACAAGCGGTACAGCTAAAAACCTCTGATGGAAGTAACCTAGACAACGTAGAGGACTGGGAGCTTGGGTTGGTAGTAGCCAGCATGACATAAAAATACGCAAAGCACTTGCTTGGAAGGCCTGCAATGCTCTGAACAAAGTGTGGAAATCCAGCCTCTGTCGAAAAACAAAAATCAGACTTTTCCAAGCTACTGTTCAAAGTGTTCTACTGTATGGAGCTGAGACATGGACCATCACCAACAGACTTAAGAAATCTCTAGATGGGTGCTACACTATAATACTGAGAACTGCACTCAACATTAGGTGGAAAGACAAGGTACCGAACAAAGACCTGTATGGAAACTTACAAAAAGGTATCAGAAAACATCACAGACCGAAGGATGAGATTTGCCGGGCATTGCATGAGAAGAGAAAATGAAATAGTGTCTGACCTTCTGCTATGGAGACCCAAGCACGGACATATATCTGTCGGACGCCCAGCCTTAACATACTTGGACGTCTTGGCGAAAGACACAGGACTGAAGGATGGGGAGATGAAAGCATGAATGAGAGACAGAGTAGTATGGCGAGCCATCACGAAGACCGTTCGAGAACAACAACATAAGTAAGTAAGTATCTCAACGTACCCTGTATGTAAATGTTGTACCGCCGTCGTTGATCACAGAGTTGGTGTCAATACCTTCTACCGTTATTATCACATCGCCAATAATGTCCGCTTCTCCCGGCGTTGTTCGACAATATATCCTTCAATATGAAATGTTATAAAAGGAAAAGAATAGTGTAACTTTCAAAAACGAATCCATGTGTCTGCGAATAAGACAAGGAATGCATAGTCAAACCAAACATTTAAATGATTGTCTAAAAGCGTTGTCATCATTGGGATTTTACCCTCAGACTACCAACCAAAAAATCTACACCGATTTCCTTTGATTACACGTCTGTTCAAATATAATTATTCGCTTGAATTGGTTGCGTAACACCCAATGTGGAAAGGTGAGTCTACCCCAAACCTACGTCCAAAAACGTGAACACTGTCAACCAAATTGACCTCAATCCGGGATTTTAACCTCCTATGACCGGAGACCCTGTCGCGATCTTGACTATACTAACTATAACCATGATAACGGCCTCAAAATAAGGTAAAGAAAAATACAAATTAATATACAATCATAGTATATAATCTTACCGTTCACTCATTACAAACATGTCTTCAAATTCAACGTGACTGCACGGCTGTTCGGCAACAGTCACCATCCTGATGTTACTGAAAGTCCTACCGAAGTCAGTGCCGTTGATTTCTATCAGAGTGTTGCCTTCAATTGGACCAGACGATGGCCATATCTGAGGAATAAGAATCAAAATCTTAATTTGTACTGTTATTGTTTAAAACAGTAGAGCCTAATAGTGTATCCTTTTCTGTTCAAAGCAACTCACGATATGTTTTTTTAATGAAATAAATGATATGAACACAAAGAACGATATCGGTCAATGATATGCTTTTCTGTGTATTATGAGCAGTGATCTGTTTTTACTGAATGTTATCGTCCAAAAGATATTATTTCTTTCATAAAAATATATCATGATACTGAATAGACATAAAACATATCATTCTGGCATTCGAGTTGATTGAACAAATGAAAAGGGACGGACGGCTGGATCAGTCTAGTAACCTTGATTTCAGTCTAGACATTTGCCATTACTGTTTGGTTACAGTCTAATTGTTTTTCGTCATTATCATTCTTATAGTACTATTATATCCGGTGACAGTCCATATTACTCGACGTCGTACCAAAATGTTAAACAACCTCACGCATGTATTTGTACCTCACTGTGCCTGTTTTCTTTAGTTTCTACTCGTGTGTATTTGTTTGGATCAACGTCATCAACTTACAGAGCGTATGATGGGTATTGGGCAGTTTTTCTCCTCGACGCCCATATCTGGTATTTCTCTAATCCACGGTCCAATACATTGAGGGTGATCTTGAACGGCGCACAAGTCAATGCCGCCACACCAACCGCACCGGAGTGCATGTCGCGTTATCAACGCAGACACACAACGACTGCAGTCAGGACCGCGTAGTGCACACTTAAACAACGTCACTAAAATATTAAAAACGAAACTGATTATTAATAATTATGTAACGTGTTTGAAATATAGAATAGAAATATGCTCTTCTTCTGTGGCAACAAAGCTTGTGTAAGTTATAGAACACAAACACATCTTTCATTTTAAGTGAATTACCCACCTACTCTTGCTGGATCGAGCGACCCTTACACAATTCTTTTCCATTCTTGTCTGTTTTAAACCTCCCTGGTAACTTCATAATAATATGGATACTTGACATGACATTTTGCAGTTTGTTCCATCCAATGCGGACCATCCACCTTGTCGCAACTCTCTGGCCTTCTATCGAAAATAAACAGAGTATCCTTGCCAGTGTCAAAATATATATTTACCCTCAAATCCAAATTCATCATCAATTGTTCTCGGACTTCCTTCCCATGTCCACTGCAATGTAAGACTTGACGTCAACTCCTGAATTGCAGCATCGTATGTGAACTGTAAAAGGATTTAATATTACATTATGGTATTAACATGTATTACGCCCTCAAGACTGAAGGGGTGAGATTCATTCTATGTATATTTGTACATTATAATATAGACTATTAATCGTCGACGACGTCAATATATTTTCCCCGTTTAATGGTGAAACACATTTAAAGACGTTTTTTTTCATTTAATGGCTGGTTATTGACGCTCAGCATTTGACAATTTGTTGAAAATGTTGATGGGCCGATAGTGATACTAAGGTTGACCGAGGTACTGAGTCTGCTGATTCAGTTTGAATTGTAAGAAGGAATGTTACGGTGTTGTGTCTTTGAATAAAGGTAGACATTATTAACTGGATAAAATATCTCCCTCAATCTCTAGTTTGAAGTCAGAAGCAAATTGAAAGGAATGTATGTCGACTACGCCAGACCGATCACCTTATGTATCTTTTTTTACTCTCCGAATTAAACAGATTTACCTCCCCCCCCCCCCCCTTTTTTTCCCCTCTTACATAACTAGTGATACTGAAGGCATCTAAATTAGCGATACATATGGTTCGAGGAGTTTGTAAATACTATTATGATTTGGCGTTGAGATCGTGGTCGCTAGGGGTTGGATTATTTGTAAGGATCCAATTTAAAAACCAAAGATTCATTTTCAAACAATTCCTAACTTTCCAATGGTGAGACAGTAGAGCTTTATTTGAAACAAATATATGTCGTGTAATTTGAAAGGTAATCCTTAGAGAGATAAATAATAACGATTGTTGTACTTTATTTTTGCAAGAACATTCTGTTTGAATGAATAACTAAGACGTTTTTTCTTACCGGCTTCTTCAGACAACGTATGGTATCTTCTCCTATCCTCTCCGCTGGTGTTCTTTGTCTTTTGCCTTCGATGTAGAGAATGCATTCATAGCTGTCGGCCTGCATTGGAAAGAAAAATATTTTCAAGAGCTGATAGGCAAAAGGGCTTACAGCCGTTTTAGTGATTTTGAGAAAATAGCAGAAATGTATTATGGACTAGTGTGATTGATCATTATGTATGATTTGTATAATGAAAGAGGTTCATAGTATATCAATCAAGTACAGTATGTTTTTCAAATCAATTACTTTTCTTTGGTTATTAATTTGTCTAGTTTTTCAAAAAAATGTAAGTCCTTTTGTAAAACATTTAGCATGGACGTAAGTATTTTTTTCATAACAACTCTGATTTCTATAATGAATTTACAATGGGATAAGTTTTTGCAACAAATTGCCCACATTGGTAGAACCTACTACCAAAAAACTATAATATTGCCGGTTATAACTCATTGGAAAAATGTGGACGTAAGCCCTTTTGCATATCAGCTCTTCAGGTGTCAACTGGTCAAACTGGTTTTTACCGATTGAGTACCTGTATCGGTGATAAAGGTTTACTCGTGAGAGACTCAGTCAAGCTTTGTATAAGTGCAGCATAGAGGTTTGTAAAAGTTATATAACCATCATGAATATAATAAACTATTCACAGAGAAATTAAGATTCAATACTTACCCGCACTAGACTCATATCAGGTAAATTCTTGACAGTGATATTGATATCTCTATCGACTCCTGCTGCTAATAGTATCTCTTCCGGATGATCTTCAAGTTGCGTGCACTGCGAAGGACCATGGCGGGATGGACCCACTCTTTGATGCTACGTGGTTTAGCAAAGTAAAACATTTTTTTACATTTTCGTTATCACTGGTTATGGTTAGGGTTTATAACGCGTTGAATAATAATTTGAGATAATATTTTTTTTGTGCTTCATAAAGGATACACACCCCTATGTGAAACCACGGAATGGGCAGTTAGATGTTTAGTTGTATGTTTCGTTTTAGCCTATAGGGGACAACAGTTACGATATTCGGCCGAGTGCACCAATGACGGGTAACTTAATAGGGAGGTAAGCTACCTCCCTAGTAGTTATGCTCTAACTGTAGCATAACTTACTAACGATGTAATTCTTAGAGCATAACTGGCGAGTAACACCAGAATAGCAACTAGCGAAGTAAATATCCACATTAATCAGCATCGTCCCCTTACAAAATCAATTGACGCATATGCCAAGTGTTAACCTATAGTTTACTGTAAAATTCTGACGTGGATGGTCCTCCGTAATATTAAAAACGTGTCGTCACTCGCTAGGTCATAGGTGAGTGTAAATCAAGAATCACGTGGAGTCGGCCTGCGATCCGGAAAAAAATGATGCCATTTTATGGCCAAAAATTTCGAAGTTTGTTTACCGCTTTTTCAAAAATAAGAACTATCATGACATTACAAACATATTTTGGGCGAGGGGCACATACAAACATTGCACCAAAAAGCACAATTTTAATGACAAACACAAGCACCCGATGGAAACAATTATATACAATTATAACACATCTCTTCAAATACTTCCGTGGCGTGGATACCTATTCCTTCGCTTGATAACCGCAGAACCCCGGTTCGATCCCCAGATCACGCACGGCACGATATGCTTTTTTTTCTTCTCGTTCTTCTAGTTCAACCCTTCCACTCACAATAATGTTGAAACTTGGCTTTATTAGTTTTTAATTAATAAAAACAATAATAAGTTTATTTATTTAGTCATTATTTAAGATCCTTGGACAATTAGTACATTTGGTTAAAATATGACCGTCGGTGCGATTAGTGTTTGAAAGGGTAAAAGGAATTGATCTACATTTTGACTAAAAAAATCACCAAATTGCATGAATGGATTTTCAAAAATATAAAATCTTTCAGCTTATGAGGGGTCACATTCCACTTCAAATAGACCCCCGCTGGGCATGCAAGTGCACTTGGTCCTTCAGCATCAGCGAATCATCCCCTCCAATGTTCACAACAAATTTACGCTACTGCTAGAATCGACTGACTAGTGGCATAAAAGTTATGCCCCAACTTACTCTTGGGTCTGGTCAGGTATAACATTTAGCGTAAATTACCCGCCAGTTACTAGCCTAGTAGCTTACCCCGCATTGGCGCTCTCAAAATGTTGGGTTACGCCTCAGTTACTAGCGAGGTAGCGCTATTCTTCAGCTACCCGTCATTGGTGCACTCGGCCGTAGTCTTATAACATAGAGCTAAAGTATGGTATGAAGTTATACTTCGTAAAGTGTCAGGTCATAGGACGGCTAATCTTCCTTTTTTAAATCTAAGGAAATACTAGGATCGCATATACAAACACTGAGTCATGGTATCCTAGTTTCGGGAAACGGCCCGGAGCGGTTCCCGGGTTAGGACTAAGATAAGGTATACCTATGGTAGGACTAAAGCGTCTGGGTACCCACCTTCACGCCTGCAATAAGTGTGTTGTCATCATCTTTCGGACACATGCCTCCTGTGTCATGAGTGCAGATATTGCCATAGGTACACCAGTCACAATCCCAATCACTAGCCGCACAGTCGAGGCACCTGCAAATGTGTAACAAGGAAGGGTATCATTCTCTTTATTCGTGTTTTATTTTATATTATTCGTTAGGATGTTACTCTCAAAATATTTTTTGAATTTAATTCGTCATATGCAGGTCACATTAATCATTGAACACAGATTTAGAAAGAAATAAAAAAAGCTAAAAACAATTATTCATGTATTCAAAAGTGGCAAATGAATTACCTAATCACTAATAAGTACTATGCGTACAGGCTTTTAAAATAGCTGCATGAATATGATAATTAAAATTCGTCTATATACCAGTATGTACAGCCCTGCTATCTTCAAAAACGTATCGCAAGAGCTTCATTGAAATACCGTATCATTCACCTTTTCTTTTTAATCCCGCCATCAACCCTACAGAAAATGATTAGACATACTAACAAACAGAGCAGTAATTATTTACCGGGTATGTGTACTGCATTTAAAAAAGGTGTGATTTGTGTCCACTATTTTCACACCAGTCTCAGTTGAACGGATGGACAAAAGCGTAACAATGTGGTCTGGAATATAAAAACGTTTAGAACAGCGGGTAGAAGATCAAAAGAAAGAACAAAAAGGTATGATATGACATTCTTTGCAGTAAGGATACATGTGTATAACTTATAGTGTATTCATAAATACTTTGGTGGGCGGGCGGGTTGGAAAAGTTCGAGTTATTTGTAACCCCCCCCCCCCCCCCATATAAAAAATAAAAACTTTTTTTTTCTCTTCTTGATCCACTTTTTAGAGACATTTGCTTTGATACCCGGGTAATAGCGGGAAGCGCGGGGATCATTTATTTCTTACCTCCATCTCCCCATGTTTTCCAACCCGTTTCACCAAGGTATTTATGAACATTCCCTTAGTAAGCGATTATCATCCACAAACACAGGGGTACATTATATAATTAAAACAGCGTCTTTACGGAAATTCCGCCGCCTATTTTTAAACTCTTTCAAACCAGAAGTACAGCGTGTCCCAAAAAACTGGATTCAAAAGTTTGCGAGCTTATAACGAAATAAGTAGGAATTATGAATAGTTAATATATTTAAGGATACCAAATAAGATATACCTGACCTTAATTGGGTAAATTTGGAGACCAATCCAATGTTAACTTTTTGAAATACAAAGATTTGAATAGAGCGTGGTCAGAACCCATTTGTTCCGATTTAAGGAATAAACCATCCGTGCGTTGCATGAAACTGTGCGCTATGTGCAGAATTCCCGGCATGGGGTTTATTCTCCGAAAGAACTTAACAATAACTCGGACTATAACAAAGAACATTTGTGTTAATTTTTATGTAAATAATGAACTTGTATTATTGGTATATGACCAAGATAATTTTATTTACTGCCCAAGTCTTTGTAAAGAATGAATGCAAAGGCAAAACATTGACGAAATCACAACAATGTGCAATTGCAACACATCGGGGTGTTCCTTGAAAAGTGGGACAAATGGGTTTTGACCACGCTCTATTAAAATCTTTGTATTTCAAAAGGTTTATATTGGATTAATTACAGAGTTTAACCAATTAAGATCATGTATATTTTGTTTAATATCCCTAAATTTGAACTATCTATGTTTCCTACTTCTTTAGTTGTAAGCTCGCAAACTTGTGAACCCAGTTTTTTGGGACACGCTGTATGCTCTTTTATCTATTCAAAACTTGCGGTATGTACAATCGTGTTATTATTGAATTACAAACAAATAATGAAATAGATATAAATTTTAACAGTGTATGATTTGATTTTTTGGACTCACTTGCAACCAACAAGACGACACGGATGTTTTAATTTAAAGCTTTTTAATACTTGTCCATATTATCTGAAGTTTAAAATAATTATGTGGGATGCGAAAAATATAACAACTTGTTGACTCCTTGTTTCCCGCCCCATAGCCAAACAAAAAGGGGGAAGGAAAAACGATGAAACGTACCTGTACCATCAGGTATCCGTGGTAACTGTCCGAATTCAGGCGTCATACATCGCAGGTCATTGCCAGACGTAGTAGCAATATTGGACACAGATACGTCATTAAGTTCAAAGACACATTCATAACTTTGAGCAGGCGGTAAATCTGGAATCTGGTCAACTGTCACTGTGATCTATTGAAATAAACTTCTCGTTAAGGGTAAACTTAATATTTGCATGATGAACGGGACTTACAACGTGTCAGTGGTGGGTGGTTGGTAGTGGTGGGCAACATTCCGGTCTGTTGGTGTACTTTGCAGTCATAGGATAAAGAAGGGCTAATAATGCATTATTTTTTTACCATCAGGTATCCGCGGCAACTGTCCTGGTTGAGGCGTCATACATTGCAGGTCATTAACATACTTAGTAGCAATGTTGGACACAGATACGTCGTCGAGTTCAAAGACACATTCATAACTGTGATCACTTAGTAAATCTGGAAGCTGGTTCACTTTCACCGTAATCTATTGAAATGATCATTATCGTTTATCGGTTTAATTTACAGAGCACTTGGGTCTCGCCCTGGGTCGTGGCTTATATATATATAATTAGGTATTGAGGGCAGTAATCCTTTTTTATTTTTGCTTCTAAGTTTACAAATATTGAATAAAAGTAAGACACTTTTAAAAATACCCAAGGTTACCAACAACAAAAAATGTACCCATATTTATCAGACACCGTAAAATAAGTTCTCTATAAGATAGAAGTAGCAGTTTAAAATTGTATAGCTTTGAGTTATGTTATGAACATTTGTAAACTCCTATCAAAATTGAACTTATAGAAATCGCCGATTTAGTAAGCTAAAGCTAAATGTTCACAAAATACATGGGGCGTGTGACTTTAAAGGCGAGTATGCTATATGAACAAGTAATAAACATAGAAATAAAATAAAATAAAACGTATATTGTCAAAATGGAATTGGAAGAAAACTGAAATTGAAATGATCGTAATACTGGCCTTTTTTTACATTGTTAGACGTTGATTTGCGCTCTTTTGCTTCTTGCGTTTTCGTCGCGGATAATAAGCAGCGCGTCTATTATAACGCATGGAAAAATTCAGCGCGCGAACAGCTGGCGCAGCATTTGAAAAGAGTGAGACTCCGCTTAAATTCCCGCCAAATGAGCATGTACCTTTTTACCGACTCAAACTTACCAAAATACAACAACAATTTTAAATCATCTAAAAGAACGGGAAATGATCGCTTCCGATGGGTAATTTATGATGGTAATGATAGAATACATATACAAGTATTTAAATGATAGTCTATATTTCCCCTCATAAACAACAATTTCATATTATTTTTTTCTACATTAATATCTATTTGATACATTGACATGTTACTTCCGTAGGTGTCAATACACAATCAAGTATAGTAACACACAAATTATTTCTAATATAAGAGCTGAATGCAAACTGCTTATCCACAAAAATAGCCTGTGTAAGTAAATGTAATAAATATAAGAGGACCTGACGTTTCGATTCTAACAGAATCTTTATCGAAGGTTAAATGACAGAAGACAACATACACAACATATATATATAGACAGAGGAACAATAGGCAGGAAGTGATGTAACACAGTGGGGGTCAAAGTGACAGATGGATGAATAGGGTAAGGAATATCAAACTTGACAGCTGATTGATGAAGTGGATAATGTAACAAAAGGATGACATAGACAAAGGGGAGATTAAGAATTAAAAGGCAAATGGGATATAAAAAAATCCATGGTGGTGATTGATGGCTTACAAATAAATAATGAAATAGATGGAAATGTAAAAGGACTGAGAGAAAGCATGAGAAAACAATAAATAACAAAGTAGGAGTAAGACTAGGCCTATGGTAACAAATAATGGAAAAGCACTGGAACGAGTGATGAAAATAACTGTGCATAGGAGATAATGTTGAAAATGAAAACAAAGTATCACACATATCAAGAAGTAAAAAAATTGAAAAATGGAGTGAAGAAAAACAAATGGGTAAAAAATACAAGTGATAGGTTAATCAGATACAATGGGGGGGGGGGGGGGGGAGGGGGGGAAGGGGGCAGTGTTGAGTCTAATCGTTCCCTTCCTGGATGTTTAGGCCATGGGGCTGAATAGTGAGAAGACGCTTCATCCATAGCTTCTCTCTACTGAGACGTACCACTTCTGAACGGCTGCCTAAAGATTCAATGCCCTGTAAGATCATGTCAGACATAGTGTGGTTGGGAAGGTTAAAGTGGTGTCCGACAGGTGGCTTATTGGTGTTGACCGTCGATCTGTGTCCATAGAAGCGCTTCTTCAGTGAGTTTTTGGTCTCACCAACAAACTGGACTCCACACACTCTACATGATAAGAGGTAATTACATTAGATGTGGTGCAAGTGATGTGACCCTTCGTCTTGTAGGTGGCATGGGTGGTGTGACTGGTGAAGGAATCACCTTCCTTGATGTGTTCCCGGCAAACGACGCACCTGCTGGTCGACTCGCACTTAGAAGTGCCATGCTGCGTAGGGAGAGAATCATCAGTTAATGGGGGAATGGTAGCACGTACTAACATATCTCGAAGGTTGCGAGGGCGCCTGTAGGCCAGGATGGGTATGTCAGGAACTGCACGACGAAGACGGTCTGATGTGTGGAGAATGTGTTGGTTGGTGTTGGTGATGTGACGTAGAGGAGGAAGGTTAGGATGAAATGTGGTAACAAGAGGAATCTTAGGGGTGGGGTCTTAGTTTCTGGGCTTCTCCTGAAGGACTGTGGCTCTCGGGAGAGAGTGGACTTTCTTGATGGTTTGCTGGACTTTGGTGGAGCTGTGACCCCTGGTAACCAGATGCTTCTTCAAATTCTGAAGAAGCAAATTATTTCTATCATCTTTATGAAGAAGCAAATTATTTCTATCATCTTTATTGCAATCTAAAAGTTAAAGGTGGGTTACCCAATTCAAGATTCAAGATTTTGGTATCAAAAGGAAACCCGTATTTTTTCTCATTACATACAAGTGAGGTGAAAAGGTGGTTAATTTCCTCCAACAGTGGTATACTACCATAACGTGTCCATGGTTTATGATGGCAAATAGAACATTTGAAGGATACATTTTGTATCATATCTGTATGAACCAGGATGCGTCTTTATGTAGAATAGTAAACATCATGCTAACAAAATTGTGCCAAAGTCGAGACGCCCTACTTTAAATTATTCACATAAACCTACCTCTTGCGGAACAGTAATTGGTAAGCTGACCGATGGGGCGACGTTGCTGATGGTTTGACATTGAGTTTCATCGTAGGATAGCCATCGAGTAGACACGTCAGGAAAGTCGCAATCTTTGTAGCAAGTACATCTGGAATAATCAGAAATTAATGACATATTGAGGTGATTAAAGAAACATGTTACATAAAATAACTTCTCAACTAGATAGTAACCATGTCATAGGTAACAATGTGTCGGTTATACAATGTCATATGTTATCAAATGTGGGTGAATAGAGTATAGTCTGATCAATAAATTGTACATGTAAACTGCTCACAAAAAGTTAGGAAACTTTTTCTAATCAAGTATATTTTTATTATTTATTACCCTCTATGTATCTGTTATATATCAATGGAAAGCTGAAGTGTTCCTCTTTAAAATTATACCACATTTGCAATGATTACATGTTGCTGAACTTGGCCACATGAATGAGAATGAGGCAAAGTCACAAATCAAATGTGCCGAAATTACCGTTATCTGTGCTAAACAGTCAATTGGTAATGATCAATAATCAAACCGGTCATGCTTAAGAACCATGAACGGTTTACACAAAGATTTGCACCAGTGAGCACAACACACACAAGTTAACCCTCATCTCTTTAGAAAACCATCATTTGGGTTAACAATGACTCCAGGTGGAAGGTCATGAAGGTAAGTGATGAAAGGTTTAGGCCTACAACTTGTACATTTTTCTGAGACACGGTAAACGTTTTGCAGTTTCAATATGCCGCGTTTAACAGATTTGGAGAGAGCCCGTGCCATTACCTATTGACTTTTTAGCACAGATAACAGTAATTTTGGCACATTTGATTTGTGACCTTGCCTCATTCTCATTCATGTGGCCAAGGCCAGCAACATGTCATCATTGCACATTTGGTATCATGTTAAAGACGAACACTTCAGCTTTCCATTGATATGCAACATAATACAAGAGGGTAATAGATAATAAAAATATACTTGATTAAAAAAAGTTGCCTAACTTTGTGTGAGCAGTTTATATACATTGCCTTCATGATGAACTCGCCTTATTATCTGTGCATGACATGTGTTACATGTAGTATTGAATTTGTTTGTTCAGCATTTTTTTATTTCATTTATTCTTCCTTTATTTTCTTTTTCTTTTTCTTTTTTTATTAGGGGTGGGTGGGATGTGGAGGGTGATTAGTTTAATTTGAATTTGAATTTGAAAAAAATAAAGGGGTTTAGGTAAAGTAACATGATACGTACTGTCAAGTAAAAACTGTTTGACCATCCTATGCCTATATTTAAACGTTTAAGAATATTCTTTTAGAGGAACAAACTTCATTATGATGATATTCTTTCATGTGAATAGAAAACATGATGAGAAAGAGATTGGGTGACCAATTTTTAAATACATTTTGAATCTCTTCTACTAAATGTTCATATAAAATAATATGTGTTTCTGTGAGCATAAATTTTCTTTAAAAACAGTCTGTGCAACTGGTAACAATTTGACACGCTAAACACTTGTACACATACCGTCTCTCAAGCGCACACCATCCACAGTAAGGATCCCCGTCTACGTCGGTAAAACCTATACATTCTTCACAGGTGGAAAAGTAGCTACAATTCTCAACGGCAAGTTTATAAATCTGAAGAAAACACATCATTATAATATACTACTATGTATACCCAGAGTTTATTCAAGTTGATAAAACGCTATTTATCAATGTAAGACGCAGATTTCCTTAATTGGGGAGACTTGTGTTGAATGTTTGTTACTTAAACCACTAGTGTTAATGGTGGCGTTAACGGTGTTATAAAAACAATCTTATGACAATAAATATTATCAGCAATTTACAGACCATATCCACGTTGAAAGTTCCACTGATTTGGGTTGTTAATCCCTTTTTAAACCATTGCCAATTACAACGCATAAAACACCTTAAATTAATCTTTTGAGATAGTTGTAAAATAGTTTATTACGCTGTCGTATTATATAGATATTATTTTTGTTTTTGTTTTGTAATAAAGAATATCCATGATTAAATACAATAATCATATATTTGGAGTTGATAATGAAATCGTCGAATTCAATATTATTTTTCGTGGGGAATATTATACACCTCATCGAATACAACATATTTATGCTAATTTATGTTAATTTATTACAAATATCATATCGAAAAGGTAGATTCAAATCAAGTTAATACATCTAACCAATAACAGTTATTTGCATTTTTAAGTATAAGTATATATATTTCTGATACTCTTATACTTGGTGTCACAAATGTTTCGATACCTTTTCAAAACTTCATATTCTTGGACCAATGTTAAAATAACAGCCATTTTTTTTGCCAGCATACAGACGAATGTTTCCCGAACTGTAAAACTGCACTTTCATATAAAAGCGTAGTGTAATGGGCTGAGCAGTCAAGGATTTATTATGACTAGTATCACAACATTTACTTGGTGAAAACGTTTTGTGAAACAAATTCACATGAATGGTATCGTCGCTGTTCTGACATACCGGCACATCACTTTACTTAATTATGTTGTGATGTGTCGTTATGTCAGAACAGCGACGGTATGTAAGGAACTCGCGGCATGTGATTTCAATGACTTACACGTAGTGCGTCCAGCAAATTGAACAATGTTATGGTATTGTGAGTTATGTAGCCAAATCACAGCCACACCTTTCAGCGTGTGATTTATATTGAGGGGCCTCAAAAAGAGTTCATGGTTGGTACCGAAATGATTCTACAAGTGGTCTCTTTCCGAATATGTTTTCAAGAGAGACAAATCTTAAAAAGGTTTCGAAACTCTTGGAACAACCTGTATTATCAGCTATAAGATATCGTAGATGATATAAGATACCTCTAATTCGGTAAGCACAGTAACATGCTGTTTCTTTGCGTCCAGGCTCATATCTCGTAAAACAGGGCTACTAAGTGTTAGGTTCTCGTATACTCGCCAGTCATTGTTGCTCTGAATATGAAGCTGTAGTAAAGAGTACAGTCCGAACATTGAATTGTAACTTTCACAGTATTTTAAACTCCTAAAAATAATTTTCCAATCGCATTTACTTTGGCTGTTTTGCTTTTGTTCTTTTGTTTTTGTTCTTTTGTTTTTGTTCTTTTGTTTTTGTTCTTTTGTGTGTTTTTCCTGGTGTGTTGTTGTTGTTGTTGTTGTTGTTGTTGTTGTTGTTGTTGTTGTTGTTGTTGTTGTTGTTGTTGTTGTTGTTGTTGTTGTTGTTGTTGTTGTTGTTGTTGTTTTTGTTGTTGTTGTTGTTGTTTTATTCTTTTGTTTGTTTTTGGGTTTTTTTTTGGCGGTGTGGGGGGTCAAATCGTTTACTTCATATTTCAGACTTACAAATGTTTGTTAAAACATATCAATTGAAATTCTACAAATAAGACCTAGCATTTTAACTTTTTGTAACTGGTATAAGGTGAGATCCATAATTTTCGCAATTGAAATGTTTGATGGTCACAATAAACTTTGCTAGGATCATGTAATGAATGTGAAAATGGTAGATCAGGGCAACACATTGAAACTTGAATTAATCACGATGGTAAGCAATGCAATATTACAAATGACCAAACATGGGGTTAGGATATTACCTTCATGAGTCTTCCATCTGCAGTCCCAATGAAAGCTATTGTGTGATGTCTCTCTGTAGTTGTAATGATAGACGTTGGTAGAGCGTCTTTCCACTCAGCTATTGCTGATGACGTCAGAGCATTGGCAATGCTGCCTTTTGGGTGACCGTAATTAAAGGCATTGCATTTTTGTAATTCTGCAAAGAGCCGAGCAGATTCTAACGGCAATGCCTGTAAATGAGCAAGTAGTATTGTTGTACGTATTGCATTTGAGATGTTCGAGTTATATGAATTTCGAAATGCATCATTGGATCCTATTTCACTCACAAGTATAATAATTAAATTTGATTAAGGCGTTTTTCATATCATTATATAAATCACAGCTTAGGCTATAAATTATTATGGCTGAATAATTGTAAACCTGTCAGACTTCGCATTTTATAGACATGTGTATAAAGGAACAACGTTCAATCCAGGCGATTTCCAAAGAAATTTTAATAATATTTATATAATGATAACATTGTTTTATCAAAACCATAAATAAAAGTCGAAGACTTGGTGATGATGTTTTGGTAAATATTATTTATAAGTGAAATTGATACTACCTTCGTCCTATATTCTAAATGCTATTAGTTGCTAGAATTCCTAAATAATTATTATTCTCATTATAATATTAACAAAGTTAACCCACCGATGCTCTACATTCACTGCCTTGCAAATACCTGATTTCATTTACAGATTCCCGTGACATGAAGCAATCCAATATGACATCAATGAAAGCCTCCCTCGATTTCATCCAGCTTGAAAACACAGATAGCTAATTGGTTGCTCGCTTCGTCGCCTTCTTCATTGACGCTTTTAGCAAACACTGCATAGAGAACATCTTCTCCAGGATTGACACCTATTGATGTAGCCAAATCAGACCCGGCTTGTCCTACGTATGCAGCTTGGACTAATACTTCAAGATAATGATATTATTACCCATAACCATGATAACGTTTACTTACCGAAGATGTACAGTCACCGCCTTGCAAATATATGATTTCATTTTGAGAGTCATGCTCCATGAAGCAATTCACTACGGTGTCGATGAAAGCCTGCTCGATTTCATCCAGCTTGAAAACACAGATAGCAGATTGGTTGCTCGCTTCATCGCCTTCGTCATTGACGCTTTTAGCAAACACTGCATAGAGAATATCATCTCCATGATTGACACCTATTGATGTAGCTAAATCAGACCCGGCTTGGCCTACGTGTGCAGCTTGTACTAAGTTGTAAGATTTATCGTCATTTCCTAAACATTCAATTGTGATTTCTGCATAATTACGGAAATTAGTTGCGTCGTGGCAAACTCTATTCAGTTTTGAATAGAATCGAAAGTTTTCAGTATAAGTGAAATCGTGTTTTTGAGAAGTTACAAAATATGTAAATGAATTGAATATGAATTCACCCACATAATGGATAACGAATGGTCTTGCTGTGTTTGCTTCCCTATCAAAGTATAGTTGATCTTCGTCGACAAAAAAGGGATCGGTTTCGGAAATTCTGAATCGTCGGACAGGTGGTACAGACTGACGATTTTTATCACGAGTTGCAGCAATATACAAACTGTCTTCTCTTATAATGTAAGCGGTAGTACGATCTCCTGATACTACTATGCTTTTGTGGTCAAAATCACCATTCGAAATCGAAATATCACCAAGCTCTCGTATTTGACACTTGCCATCATTTTCACTTCCACAAGTAATCAGCTTATTGCCGCCGTAGTAGATGATCAAAAGTTTGTTCAAATTCTTACAATCTTCATAATCTACATCTCCACCATCTACCTGGGGACATTGATCTACTCTTGTGCTGACTCTATTCATCTCGGTAAAATCAGGACCAAGATGCACAAGTATATTGCTACCTCCAACATACACATCTCCCGTCACATTGTGAATGTCAAAATGGTTCCATGTCGGGTCACAACCAGCACAGTCGGTACCATCCGGGTTCAATTCGTCTGGTATCGAGTATGAAGCTACATTATATGCCGATAATTTTGCATTTAAACTCAAAGTTGTTGATGACATAAATTTCACGTGAACCCACAGTAGGGCGACGACAAGGGTAGAAATATGCATGATGTTATTCATGGCAAACTGTAGAAATATATGTTAGTAAAGAAAAATAGTTCGAAAATGTCATCCTAATTGAAAAGTATACTTATGATTATATCAGCTTATATCAATCAGTCACTGATGTCTTCGACCAACGATGCCGTCATCGTAGTCGTTAAAATAAATCTGAAGTTCATCGGTTATTTGATCTTGCATTCATGTGTCCTGCACATTTTCATTTTGATCCTAAAATCCTAATACATAAGTTTGCTCTTGTGTCCTTGTCCAAGAATGACATTTTCATGGCCAAATTGTAGGCCTATTCGTTAAACTAGAGTTGTGTTTTGCTTTTCGTTATTCGTCATAGTGATTGTAATACTCAATAGCACAACTTATATTTTGAAAAATGACATTTCACTAACAATGTTTGACACAATAGTATAAGAAGAGTGATTTATTACGTTTTCAGAAAATTGCATTTAAAATGTATGGCTTAGTAACACACAATTATCCGTTGATCCTTGTCAACTCCATCTTCCAACCCTCTATATCAAGACCTCGATATCGTTTTTAGAAGAAATAAATGAATCATACCGTTTACTTAGTGCGCATTGCATTAGTCATGATGACATGGTACTCACAAACAAAAGGAAGGATTGATATAACGACATTGATATATGTTCTGTAATTCAATGACCATTGCAGACATTCGTGTGGAATAACTTTTTGAAAGAAAAACAAACAAAATAATATCGACTGACAAACAATTTAAAATCTATTTAATTCTATGATGAGAAATCAGTATTATGATAAGTCAATTTGTAGGTAAATATACCCAAAACATGATATTAGTGAACTTTGTTTACATTCATTTTGCCTGTTTTGTACATTAAACACTAACCTGAAATAATACTTATTAATTAAGACATCTTTATTTCCTTATAACGCTTGATATTTGTAAAATCCTTTGGTTTCTGATCATGCTGATTAGAATAGATAAGGAGAAGAAGAGATACTAGATTCATAACAAAACAAGTTTAATTTGTATCCCAGATAAAATCTTTTATTATATCAGAATTAGATCATAAAATGAAAGGTTAAAACTTTCCTATAGTTATTTTGTGTTTACTAAATGGGAAATCTATGAATTCAGTAGTCCCAGGTTTTAACCATCAACCTTTTTGTTGACGTTTCGGAAATGACCAACTTCTTTCATCAACAATGCAATGACGATATTAAAGTCACTTACCGATCTACATCCAATAACGCGAAGGTCTCACAGTCAGTAACAGTGCGTAGGTTCGTCTTTAATAAGGTTACTATTTTGCACTGGATTCAAGAACTTTGTCAATAATTTACATACGTGCATGCACTAATAATAATTATGTTTCCACTTACATAGTTGTTATTAAATAAGCATTATTTCGAGAGTCTGGAGCACAAACTTGTTAAGTGACCTTTTGACGAATTTGTGATTTTGCATAAATGATGAAAACACATTGATAATCTGCTTATGTATGATTTGATGATGACAATTGCGTGATGTCTGTTAATGGCACCGTTGCCTCACACAGTAATTCTAGATTTCAAACCAGGTTTTTTTCTCTCAAAATAAACAAAGATGTACTTAATAAGTATTTGATTGAAAAAATAATGTGTACAATTAAAATAACAAGCTTGTACAACCTACCTTTAATAAAACGAAATCTGATCCAAAGAAGTAACGGTTAAACGTGTATTTAAACAGTAGGGCCAACAGGAAAATGCCACCGTATTCGGTCGGGCTTCATTGCGCATCATTCAATATTATGCGAATGTTCACAACTATATTCTTTTTTTATGACAAAGAGACAAAGATTTGTCGTTTGCACGAACTTTGGTAAACAATCACGGCCAAGTCCACTTTTCTATCGGGTGAAGAGAAACGTTTAGATATACATGTATATGTTGTATGAAGCAAACGACACAACACAATGCAATTCCGTCGGTTTAACCCTAACACCTTTGAGTACTCCAAATTACTGGCCCAGGCTATAGAGGTATACTTAGCCAAGTATGGTTGACCCCTGTGGCCCAGTGGTAAGTTGTTTGCCTCTGAACCCAGAGGTCCGGGGTTCGAGCCCCGTGGGTGTGGGGCCCTTTTTGGCCGCGAATAAAAAATCTTTTGAAAAGTGCATCGGAGGGTTAAGGTTAATGGTCAAAGTGGACAGTATCTGTGTTCGACAAAACACTGTCTGTCAGTCGATCCAGTCCAAATGTGCGATGCTGCTGTTCTGATTCGTAATACTTTTGCGAATGTCACTGAAATACGCGTTTACCTTCTCACCTACCATAATGGAATCGCCTAAACACGGAAACCGAAAAACATTATTATTTGGTATAACTTTGACATTGCCGTTACCTCTGATACAATTTAACTGCTTCAAGAAGGCAATGTATTAACGGGCCATTGCCACTTGGTTCAGTATCCACTTGGGTCAATAGCCACTTGGTCTAATAGCCAATTGGTCCAATAACCACGGTCCGATATCCACTTGGTCCAATAGCCACTGTGTCCAAAAGCCAGTTCGTTCAATCGCCACTTCGTCCGAAAGCCAGTTCGTCCAATAGCCACTTGTTCTAATAGCCACTTCGTCCAATAGCCACTTCGTCCATTTCCAATTCGTCTAATATCCACTTGGTCCATTCCTACTTTGTTTATTCTAAAACAGAATAGCGTATAGCTGATAACTTTTGAAATAAAGCAAACAACTTCTTTATATATCTAATATTTAGAAAGGGTATACCTGTGAGAAAATACATTGAGATGGTATCACAGAAAACTTTTCTGAGTCAAGCGACTCGCTTACGTGAGTATTCATTTTGTCCGTGAGGCGACCCGCCTTCAGAATGTATGCGAGTCATATTACACACTTTAAGCGAGTCAAATGACCCATGTAAGTAGGTATAATTGGTATGAAAGTGGGTCATTGGTAATTGATTGACCCACTTGTGCGAGTCACATTACTCACTGAAAGTACAAATGTCTCAAGTGACTATTTAAATAGGTCAATTGACCTGCCTACGTGGGTCACATTACTCACTTAGGTGGGTATTCATTTTTGTCCGTGAGGCGACCCGTTCAACAATCGAGTGAGTCAATGGACACACTTCCAACTCAAAGTGAGTCAAATGACTCGGATCTGTTAAACAATTCCAGTGAGTCAATGGACACACTTCAAAGTCAAAGCGAGTCAAATGACTCAGATCTGTTTAACAATTCCAGTGAGTCAATGGACACACTTCAAACTCAAAGTGAGTCTAATGACTCACATCTGTTTAACAATTCCATTGAGTCAATGGACACACTTCAAACTCAAAGTAAGTCAAATGACTCGGATCTGTTTAACAATTCAAGTGAGTCAATCGACACACTTCATACTGAAAGTGAGTCAAATCCGTTTAACAATTCAAGCGAGTCAATGGACACACTTTAAAGCGAGTCAAATGACTCGGACAGATAATTCCAAATGATACACACATTACAAAACAATGAGATTTGATGTCAATGATTTTATTGACTCCATCATTAATATTTTCATACACAAATTCAAATGCCAAAGATGAGATATGGTACTCTTTAGTATTACATTGGCAGGACTAAGGAAAGTTTTTTGGAATTTTGTGAGTGCTGTAATTATTGAACTATTATTATGCATATAAAAGTATACATTTTTGGATGGGATTTGGGTCAGATAATCCATTTTTGGCATCGATTTTGACCAAAAAAGTTGATTTTTGAGAAAATCACAAAAAATCACTTTTGACCAATTTTTCTTGGGAAAAAGTAAAGACACTCTAACTTAGGGTCGGTTTTCTAATTTGTTCACCTAAACTTTTTGTTATTGTCATGACAATTATAATAATGATAATAATTAATTTACATACAATAATATTAATCAGAACCTCTTATATAATTTGGGTAATGTGGATATGCTAAAACCAAACCATAAAGATAAATTGGAATGACAAAATGTGTGTAAAATTAGGCAACATATCCACTAAATCAATTTGGAATTAAATATGTCGAAAAGTCATCAGTAGTATTCAATCCAAAAAGATTCAAAATATAACGACTAAAATTTGGAAATAATACACAAAGCAAAAATACAGAATAACAGTATAATACAAGTTTAACCCATCATCAACAATTGAATAAATATCGCACATGGCAAATACACAATATGATATTATCTGCTCGCCGTGAGATTTATTTGAGCGTATCAACCAAATCTCACCACAGACATATCATAAATGATGAATTTGAGAAGTAAGCAGCCAATGTCTTCATTAAAAGAATTTGGACCCACATTACAAATTACTGTGACCAAACACATATTATTGTTACAAAAACATGATTATAAACTTAATTTGGATTCACATTGGCTACCCAAATATTAAACATTTAGCAATCATGGAACTCAAAATATACCAAACAAATAAATCATAAGGTTGTATGATCTAAGCTGCTCCAAAAAGGTTTGGATTTTTTTCCCTCAAGCACAAGATTCTCAAATATCGCGGGATATGCTCATTTAGTGTTATATATCCATGTAAAGCTGACGTACCAGCTGAGAACATGGAGAGGTCACAATCTGAGTGCGCCAAAATCAACACTATTTCGTGCTCAAAAGAACATCTTTGTTGTCTGTTCAATAAAGTGTTACATTGACCACTACAGTGTAGTGTGAGGATCTATTGATTTTTAAGCATAAAATAGTGTTGATGTTGGCACTTTCAGGTTGCAACCTCCCCATGTTCTCAAGCATATGTGGCTGATCACTGGAACAAGGGATTGCTTCAAATCGGATATCATTGTAAATATGAACACATCAGCTTTTAACTGATATATTACACTAAATGAACATATCCAGATATATTTGAACAAATTGTGATTGAAAAAAAAAAATCCAAACTTTGTTTGAGCAGTTTATAAACAATTCAAAACCTTCCAAAGTTTCCACTCTATCAAATTCATGTGAAAACAATAATGTTATTCCATGACATGAGCACTTTGCAGAGCACTCATATTTGGGATGAATTTGGCTTGAAGTCATCATAATCATAGAGGCACTAAATCAAAATATTAAATCAAACAAGTTGAATGAAACCATACTTGAATAATAGAAATAAGAATTTGAAATACCAAAGACATGCAAGATAATTGCAAGTTTTATACGTATTATAATAATCTCAAAGTCCAAAATAAGTCACCAACAATATTCAATATCAATTTCATTGACCTATGTAGCTAGGTGGTAAATAAACAATTGGATGGTCAAGCAATCTCAAGTGGCCAATTTGCAGCCCATTGAGATGAGAGAGCAAGCCTGACTAATTTACATAATATGGCTTGGGTTGTACTCAGTCATGCACAGGCCTATCATAAATATGAGTTTCGCAAAGTTGAATTTTCAAAGACTTCCAAAATTACTCGCAAAGGTCTACCACATCAAAATAAACTGCTCCAAAAAAGTAGATTTTTTTTTTCAATCACAATTTGTTCAAATATCGCGGGATATGTTCATTACGTTTTATATATCCACGTAAAGCTGATGTATTCATCTTTACAATGATACAAAATGTATTGTTGTCTGTTCAATGAAGTGTTACATAGACCACTACAGTGTGTAGTGTGATGATCTATTGATTTTTAAGCACAAAATAATGTTGATTTTGGCACTTTCAGATTGCGACCTCCCCATGTTCTCAAGCATGTGGCTGAGCACTGGAAAAAGGGATTACTTCAAATTGGATATCATTGTAAATATGAACACATCAGCTTTTAACTGATATATTACACCAAATGAACATATCCCGAGATATTTGAACAAATTGTGATTGAAAAAAAATTCTAAAGTTTTTTTGAGCAGTTTAGTATTAGTACACATAGGGGTGACACTTTTATTTATGACAGAATAACAAGTTTCCAAGCATTTGTTAAATGCTTGAATTTGCTCCAAGTCGACATCGAGCATATCATCCGATTCTGTACTACAAAAGTGTCACAATCTTAACTACACAAAATGACCTGCATGTACAATATATTTATAAAATCAATTGCCAAAAGATTGGGGTATTTATTGGCAGCAATGGTCCTAAACTAGATTAGATTTGGTGGTCGAAAAATGCTGGCATAGGTTTGTATCAAAATCACAAACTTATTATAAACCAAAAGCCAACAAAACAATTTTAATCATTCCAAAATGATACCAAATGTACTTGCAGATCTAGACTATGTTTAGTACAATACATAATCATATTAATACCATCTCAAAGTATAAATATTCAAAGTGTAAAAATGGTTCCAAAAAGTTATGCTCCAGGCAAAGAAACAACTAGATAATTTCTTAACCAGCACCAAAGTTCAAAATCATAACAGAAAAATGTTCAACTTTCAATTGACTTCGCTAGTCATGTGAAAGGTATCCAACAATAATTTTCATAACTGGGCACATATATGCATTATCTTGCAATTTCATTCTTTCTCTTCCAAATTTTGAAGTTCTAATCATTAACTTTTTCTAATCAAGAACAACAAACAAGTAGCAAATCATATTAATAAAATGATTATTGTGGAATTTTTAACATTTCAATTTGACTGTTTGCTGCCCAAGTTAACATTTACTGGAAAAATAATGAGCAATTTACCACTGTGTTTGTTTAGGGGTATAAATAACTAATTTCAGTTATACATGATTTGACATTTCATTTGGGGGCATCAGAGGGGAGCCTTCTGACAGAGGAATGGGGTACATTATTATCTTGATCATCAGTTTATAATTACAATGCCCTTCGAAATACTTTTTAAGAAATATGATTGCATACATTTTGTTTCCATTTGATCTATTTTTAAAATGATTGGCCATTAAATACTAACGGTGAATTCTGTAAACTTTACACATCATTCTCACTCACAGTAATGTTTATTTAAAGTATCATTAATGACAAAGGCCCAAGATCAAAGTTAAAGATAATTATGTATTAATTAAAAGTAAATGTAACGTTAAATAATTGTATGCATTCTATGAGTATGGAGTATGCAGTAATTGTGTGAGCAAGATTTACCTCTTGACCCGGTAGCCACCAGATGGTCACCCGAAAACTATCTATATACTCTTTAGTTTCAACCACTAAACACACGAACCGCTTACCCCACTAATACCTCGGGCCATAACATAATGCAACCTGTAATTTATTATCTTAAGTATTGAACTTTCGTATAAAGAAATACCGTATTTATAATCGACTTTAGATATTTGTATCTGAGTATATTCCATATAAATAACTACTTGCAATTCATAAGCTCAACAAGGTATACTTAATACGTTTAATGCTCGTTCAAATAAGAGTCAAGTTCAGGATTATCCTCTTCCCCATTCAGTTACAGCTGAGTGTGTTTTTCGATGTGGTTGTCTTCAAATCCGGCCAAAAACTCGCATGGTCAAAATCACGACGGCATGCATTGTGTACCGACGGGCGTAATTTTAGGGGGCCATTGGTCCATTTGTAAAATGTATTTTAACATACGTTTTAATACGGAATAAATAAAGCAAAATTCACTGAATATTTTTTTTTTTTTTAAATAAAAAAGTCAACTGATTTTACAAATGTTGATATAGTAAAAAAAGAATCGCGCCCCCTCCCTAGCTACGCCAATGTGTATGGCTATGCACACGCAACATGTTGTTATCCGATATGGAAACATCGCCTTACTTCATCGTCCTCGCCATATTACCATAAATTGACGTTAATACAATAGCTAAAGACATAAACTGTGAGCAAATTAAACGTAATCTTACTATCGAAGTAATTATAATAAATCACCGATACTGATGGCTTAGAGAATCAGAAGAATAACACCTACATGTACATGGTTGCTGTTAACTGGCCAATGTTGTTGCATGAAGATATTACGGATGTGGGTAAAATACGTACAACGGTTCTGTTATTATATATTATCAGGATTATTATACTCAATCTTATTTGACAATCTTACCGGGGACCAGCACCGGGCCGTTTTGGTAGCGTGGCGACAGGGCTGGTTCCAGGTTAACGAAACACAATAAAACGAACACCCAAAAAACTTGTTTTTACCAATTCAAATCTAGATTTACTCTTCCTTTATTCATCAACTTACAAAATCATTATTCCCAAAAGTTACCGTAGCTCCGCCCCAAATACAATGATTGGTTAATAGCTCGTGTCAATCTCTCCTGTATCCGCGTCAAAACACCTGAGGGTGTGCTCATATTTCCTCCGTTAGTAAAAGTTTACTCCTGGGGTAAAAGTTTCCTTCCGGAGGGAATACAAGCGCAACGCTAAACTGAGGGTGCCGGACTCGAGCCATAATCAATAAACTATGATTACAATATATTTACAATACAGATTGCAAAGTAAATGAACTTTAGTATACAAACAAAAATAGATATGTATCTGAGTATAATAAATGCAAACTAACTATAGCCGTGATTCATAAGCTCATAAAGATATATATACAATTCTCGTTCCAGTGAGAGTCAAGTTCAGGATTATACTCTTTCACCATTCAGTTAGAAGCCATGGTTTCTTCAGAAAGTTGTTATTAGGTAAAAACCCGGACCTGATTTAAACTGCACTTGAAAACACGTGATTTTAGTGGTACACTAATTTCCGCAAATACTATAAAATACATTTAAGAAGTAACACGAACCATTTACGCGAGTTATCCATGCCGGATTACGACCTCTTGAAAAAAGTCCAAAGTTTAATTATTTTAGCTTTATTTGTGGGTTGCGATACAGTTGTGCATGTGAATGCATATCTAGTGTCAAGAGTTATTGCCTGGACATGTCTTTAAGATCAAAAATCTTGAACATGGTGCAAAGTTTTTTAGGGATTAAGATCATTTTGCATCTGTTTGTAGGTTGTGATACAGTTGTGTATGTGAATGCTAAAATTAACAGCATCGACTTAACCCCATCATTGGATTCATCTAGTGTTAAGGGTAATTGCGTGGAGATATCTGTGAGATCACAAATATTTTGTTTTATGGCTAACCGCGCGCAACATGTTATCATCCGATATGGAAACATCGCCTTACTTCATCGTCCGAAACATATCACCTTAATTGAACATAGACGTTAATACAATACTACATGGGATCAACATAAAATATTCAATGTTGAGAGCAATTTAAGGTTAAGGTAGATACTCTATATTTTAATCCCTATCATCATGAAAATATTGAATTGATTTCAGTTAAAATGCTTAAAATGCTTCATTTTTGAAGATTTGTATTCCTTTACTATGAATCATTTACATGATATTACGTATTGTGCCAATTACATGGGCAAATCAAGGTAATATCTGATTGTTTCTAATAAATCAGATTAATTAAAGGTTGATTTCAATCACTGTAGAATAAACATGATTGTAGCACTAAGTGTGGTGCAAGGAGAGACAGAACCATATCCTGTGAAGTTAAGGTCATTTTGGAAGAGGAAAAGAAGATTAGGAAAATTGCTATCTACCCTTACTATTGCTAAGCTTAGCTAATGCAATGTCACAGTGGATAAACATTTTATTTTCATCACTTATATTCTTGGTGTGAATACCAAACAGGACATCAGTAACACTGATTTATTTAGCTAATACATGATTAATATATATAGTTCACAGTTTTTCTCTTAGCATAATGTTATTTACACTGGTGTATCTTGAGTTATTTCAGTATCTCTTTTTTTGTCGACTTCAGTCAACTCTGCAGTTGTTTATATCAACGTCTATATTTGTAGACAACACTATCATTGCTGTAGATAGGGTTATCCTGGTGCGATTGAGGCCGCGTAACCATCTCAATTTCAACTGGTTGCTGGACCTCATATCTGGTTGCATCTTCTGGAGCATCTTCCGCAAGATTACTATTACCACCGTCCGATGGCTAAACCTCATATGCCGTATCTGTCACACCGGAAGATATCGGGGTCACATAATACGGGAGCGCGACACGGTCACCAGACGTTACGGCCAAGTGAACTGCTTCATGGGAAATGGCACTTTGAATAAACCTGATCACTGATTCGATGTCCTTGACGATTTGCTGAAAGCTAGGTCGCAATTTGGGACTGCCCTGCCAGCATTTCTCCATAATGCTGTACCTGTATTTTAATAAGAATATTGGGTTGTTCCAGTTAAATCCATACCCATAATCTTATCCTTCAACAGAGGGCGTGTATATTTCAAATGTTGTCGCCCATACAGGTAATACCTTACCCCTCAATGGCCGTGCTCATTCATGGAAACCTGATGTAAATATTTACTGCCCATTATGTGATAAAGATATTGAGGATCTTAGACATTTCTTATTTATTTGTAGTGCGTTAAATCATATCAGAGTTGATGAATTCCTCAAACTTGAAAATCAACTATCACTCCATAATTTAGAAGAGTTTTGGAGAATATTTATATCTGGTAATTTAACTATAAAAATGTGTCTTATGCTAGGTCTTTCAAATGATGTTCTTACTGTATGTGATGATTTACCCGTACTCCAAATATTTGATGTGTGGACCGCACGTAGCATTCAACTGGTATGATTCTATGTTATCATGTAAATATTTGTATATATTCTGCCTTTTTATTTATATATGTGATAATATTGTGTAATATGTTTTAAGGACGCATCAGTCGAGAAGACTCATGCCACTGTTTCAAAAGTGTATGTCCAAATAAATAAATAAATAAAATAAATAAATATGGATTTCAAATGGACTAGCCCATTGATGTCAGTGTTATGTTATGTATTTTGTAAGATACATATGAAAACAGTAATGAAGGATTTTATTTGAATGAAAAGTGTTAAAATTGCTTCAAAAAGGCGACGTTATAAAAGCTCTGAATGAATACTCTATCGAGTTTATTTGCAATTAGTCCATTCTCACTGACTGCTTGAGGGGGTAAACCTAAAGTGTGTCACCGTGACAGGAGAAGAATTGTATTGTTATGCCGCACTTCCGTTTTGATAAGCAAGAAAGTATGAGATATGTGCGCGGTGACCAGTAACTGAAAATATGGCTACCCCGCCCCCATGCGGTGGAAAAGGTCCAGTTACTAATTAGGTCTGAATATCAAGAGGTTAGGGTTCGCACAAGAAAGGGTAGCATCCTGCAAACGGTATGGATAAAACATCAATATGTTCTGATATCAAATGCCAAAATGTAACGTTACTTCACAATAAGATCAAAATAGTTTTTTCTTACATTTCTGGAGGGCACTGTGGCGGACATTCCATTCGATTTCCACGGGTGATATGTTGATAGACATCACGGTTTGGGATACCAATGTAAGGCTTGCTTCCTCGTGAGAACATCTCCCACAACACGATGCCAAATGACCACTGTATGCAATGAAAGATATAGAGAGATCTCGTGTTTTGTATTAGTGGCCATTTTGGAGGGAGACTCTATTCAGAGTATTGGATGAAATTGCATATGGATGGAATTCAAGCCATTTCACGCGAGCGTGCTTCGGGGCGTGCTTTGTGTTGTCCGCGTAGCGGAGCTACATACACATGCATGAACAGCGTACACAATGCATGCATGCGAGTGCATGAACAGCGCAAACAACTATATATGCATGTAAAAGCGAGTGACGATTGCACGATTGACCAATCGGGATGCGCGGTCATATTCCGAAATCGTCCGGTACGCATACATTTCCTTTACTGACGATCTTATGTAACATTGTGTACACGTTTTCTTACCGGCACCCTGTTTTACCAAGGTTTTAAAGTCATGTTAGCGGATATACCATGAACACCATTGGCGAATAATTTGGTTCACCCAAATCAAGGATAGATACACACATTCCAGGAGACTCTTTAATTTTACCAGCAACAATAGTGCTAACTGAACACCCAAGAGACCGGGCTTGAAATATGGAATAACCATGAGTTACAATTTACCAAAAAAAAGCCCCTGGTTCACGGGTTTTACTTAACGACCAGAGGAAATTTGTCAGATATCAGGGGCTATTAAAGGGAAAAACGACAGAAAAATGTCATCGTGGAGATAAGTGTCAACTAAAAGTTGCTCCTGGTGACATACTTTGCAGAAAAACAAATTATGGTGTTGAAGGGGAAGGGGAAGGTTGCTCCCTATTCCTGGTTATTTCAAGCACTACCTAAAGAAGTAGGACGATTTGTCATGTCCTTAAAAGTAACATTATATATGAATGTTGGTTGATACTTACCACGTCAGTTTGCGTGGTATATATTCGTTTAGCCAGACTCTCTGGTGCCATCCACTTGACTGGGAGCTTGGCCTGACGATCGCCACTCTTGTAATAATCTGACTCGTGAAGGTCACGGGACAGACCGAAGTCAGCTATCTTAAGAGACAATTTTTCATAAATCCTTTAAATATTTGAGAAGCAAAGAAAAACCACGTTATAGAACATAAAGGGCTCTGCTCTGTTCCAAACTCTTGATCTACTACATTTATTTAGAAACATTTGGAGTTTACAAAAGTTGTATATTCAAGTTATTCTACTAGAATCGACACAGAATCTTGAATCTTTAATACATAGCTGAATACACCTCATCACAGTAATGGCGGACCTCGTTCTCTCCTTACGATTTTGCTGAATAATTTGGTGTCAAACTATATATGAAAACGAAATTTGTAATTGTGGACATTATAATTACAGTGAAATGGTACATATATGAGGATCGTCGATTGGGGATCTTCTCTATGGCTTCCCTAGCAGAGCTTTAAAACTAAATCCGTTTTGATTACATAATAATAATTTCGTGTTTTGGGGTTGAAATTATGTCGGGTTGCGCTTTATTCCATATTACCCATAGATGATAATTTACAAACTGGTTGTTTAAACAATAATTGTATTAGCATTTTACTTCGAACACATAAAGTATGCTTACATGCAATTTCTCGCCGCGAGATCTCTGTGTACAAATTTCTGTTCCGATAAGTAGCTCATTCCTTTGGCACCATCCAATGCAAAGTTCAACATTTGTCCACCATTGATAGTCTACGACGAAATAAGGTAACGGGTTTTTGTCGTATTAATGTTGGTGCAGAAACTCTGAACTTAACCTGGTCTCCCTTAAATTGTCAAATACAGTCAGTCTACCATGCTTATTAATCTGATCATATCTGTGACTTGTGAATATTGTTAAATTACAACAATCCGGGGGTTGGCGAGCGGGGATGGTTAGCACTACTAGCTATATTATAATACGCGAACTACTGAATTAAACGCTAATAATACGCGAATATTGATAAATTACAACAATCCGGGAAAAGGGGGGGGGGGGGGGCGGACGGGATGGTGGCGTAACAAGGCATAACACATAATGGATAGCATACTATATAGCTATATGCGAATTTTTGAATTAAACGCTAAATTGGATAGCCTAGATTTTGAAACTAATTATATCAGTTTCAATGCTCTTTATTCCGTAAACGAGGGCGCTATTTACGGAATAAAGCACATCAATCCTACAGCTTATCTATGGAATAACGGTAGTCTGAGACATATGATCAGCTTATGAATCATTGTAAACTGATTTTTCCAAACTGGTTTCTCATAAGACTATATAGTCAACATTGAGCTTATTCCATAAACAATATTATTTCTTGGTAAGTTCTGATGGTGGAGATATTTTTTCGTAACGATTCATTTTTAGTCACACCATTCTCTAATATCACCATTGTCATTTTACCTTCACATGGCATTATTCGATCAGTAATGTACATGTACAAAGTCCTATTGTAAGCATTGCAAGAAGGTCATGGCATGGTAAATCCCAACGAGTCTTCGGCTAAGGTAGGGGAAGGTGGGGTAATGGCGGACACATTTTGTTAGAGAGGTATAACACACATATAATACGTCATATACCAATAAAAATCATGTAAACACAAAGCACTGTGAAGGTTCTACCTTTTATCAAGTTTTTATCAACTCATCATTTTGAAATTCGAAGCTACGACGCAATAAAAAAATGGCGTCGTCCGGCATTACCCCACACTCTGGGGGTAATCCCGGACCGTATTTATCAATGGCAGCTCTCTTTTTATTGGAATATAGCATTTCAATGGGAGTTAAAAAATACCCTTTTTAAAAGTGTAGCAGAAATCAAAGAACAATGTCACATATTTATATGGTCAACAACTATTACCGATTTATGATGTTAAATTGACCACGCCCATATTGGTTACCATGGAAACGGTACATGTCCGGGATTACCCCCAATCCATGTACAATGTATGGGCACATCCTCTCTTATTATTATGCTCATCATTGTGACTCCGAATTCATTTATTTTTTATCAGAAGGTATCATACATTACATAAAAAAATAATAAGACTTTGTTTTCCTTGATGTAGAAATACCAGTTTCAAAGAGAAATTAATGCACCAAAATATCAACTTGCCCAAAAAGTGATTTTTGTAATTCTCGCGAGAATTTGCGAGACAACCATCCCATTTAGGTTTTGTGTGATTTCAATGGAGAGGCACCTAACATCATAGGGTGGCAAAATACCACCTTCTTTCACCTGCCTTTAGATACAGCCCTGTCCGCGATTACCCCGCGTCCGCCATTACCCCACCTTCCCCTATAGCCTACATGTTGTTGTTTTGTATTATGTTAATACTTTTCATAGAGGAAACATAAACATACTCACTGTATTGTCCTTGAGTAGGAATGATCTCAGGTCACCATTCTTCATAAATGGCAGTACAACTAGCGGACTACCATTTGGGTCAAAGGTCAAGCCAAGTAAAGACAGCACGTTTGGATGGTCACAGTTTTTCATGATCATCGCCTCCTCCAGGAATTTGACAGCAAATGTGGCATCCGTGTTATCTATAAAAAAGGTGTAAGTATCCAGTCGTGAAATACACAATACACTTAACTCAAAATATTCCTGAACAGGTGCTTTTATGTTAGCTAATTCAAAATCAATTAATCTGTCACGAAAAAACCGAGATATACATTAATCATCGGGCAAATTTCACTCCGTAATGTGACACATCATTTTTTTAATTCTAAAGTTATTAATTGGGCCGTATTCTCGTACTAACGACGGTTTTTGCTTAATACCTATTCTAAATAAACTCTTGTCTAAAGTAAACTCGAGTTTATCTTTTGTACGACATTTTTAACTAAAACCGATTTTAAACTCCTCAAATCTCGTCACCAGAGTAGTCATGCGTTCACTGTATACGGGTATTTTGGTTTTTTATACCTAATTATTTGTCTGACACCTTTGATGTTCGCCTGAGGACATATTTCTACGGGTGTCAAATGACACCTTCAGTGGTGTTAAGGTGACACCTTTAGGATCAATTGACACCTTTGGATGTTTGCCCGAGGTGTTTTATACAACATACAGGGTGACCCAAAAAAATTAGGACTCTGTTTCCTAACCCTAACCCTAACCCAAACCCTAACCATTACATTATACCTAACCCTTAAACCTAACCCTATCCATAACCGTAATCCCAAACCTAACTATTGCCTAACCCTAACCCTAACCCTAACCCTAACCCTAACCCAAACCCTAACCCTAACCATTACATTAACCCTAACCCTAAACCTAACCATATCCATAACCGTAACCCCGAACCCCAAACATAACCATTGCCTTTCCCTAAACCCTAACCCTAAACCTAAACCTAACCCAACACTAACCTAACCCTAACCCTATCCATAACCGTAACCCCGAACCCCAAACATAATGTTTGCCTTTCCCTAAACCCTAACCCAAACCGTAACATCGAACCCCAAACCTAACCCTAACCCTAACCCTAACCATTGCCTTTCCTTAAACCCTAACCGTAAACCAAACCCTAACCCTAACCCTAACTCTAACTCTAACCCAAACCCAAACCCAAACCCCTAACCCTAACCCTAACCCTATAACCCCGAACCCCAAACCTAACCTTTCCATAAACCCTAACCATAAACCTAACCCCAAACCTAACCCTAACCCTAACCCTAACCCTAGCCCTAAACCTAACCCTAACCTTAACCCTAAACCTAACCCTAACCCTAAACTTAACCCTAAACTTAACCCTAAACTTAACCCTAAACTTAACCCTAAGCCACCTAACCCTATTCCCAAACCATACCTTACCCCTAACTATATCCCTAACCCTAACCCTAAACCTAACCCTAACCCTAACCCTAACCCTAACCATTACATTAACCCTAACCCTACTCCTAACCCTAATCCTAACCCTAACCCTAACCCTAACTCAAACACTAACCCTAACCCTAACCATTACATTAACACTAACGATAACCCTATCCCTAACCCCATCCATAACCGTAACACCGAACCCCAAACCTAACTATTGCCTTTCGCTAAACCCTTACCCTAACCCTTACCATAACCATAACCAGCCACAACCATCACCATAATCTTAACCATAACCCTAACCCAAACCCAAACCCAAACCCAAACCATAACCCTAACCATTACATTAACCCTATTTCTAACCCTAACCCTAACCCTAACCTTGAGCCAACTAACCTGACCCTATTCCCTAACCCAAACATTACCTTACCGCTAACTATAACCCTAACCAAAGCCATAACCCTAACCATAACCCTAACCCTAACCATAACCATAACCCTAACCCTAACCCCATCCATAACCATAACCATAACCATAACCATAACCATAACCATAACCATAACCTAAAGTCACGAATTTTCCGCGTCGCGGAATTTCCGCGAAAATCGCAAAATTGAGGTTAAACGCGGAATACGACATTTTGTTGAAAAGAAGGGGGGAAATGCACAAAAATCGTCCAAAACACAACATTTATAAATAGTCTTGAATAAAACAATATAACTATTAAAAAACGATACGTAATAAAACAAAACAAACAATATCTAAATATAAAACTCCGCGATATAGAGGGTCGGCTACCGTTACAGTAATAATAAGGTAGGCCTAAAAATCTAAAATGATGTGTTTTTCTGTAAAGTGTGTTTATTTTGGTTTTATTGATCGTTAATTTTAAGCTTTCTTGGGGAAAATTACATAACAGAAAAATGCAAAATTTACAAAGCGGAAAAACGCGGAATTCGACAGTTACAAAGCTAAAAATTCGTGACCTTACCCTAACCCTAACCCTCACTCTAACCACCCAGGGTTGATTTACCCAGGCTTGGTCCACCCTGGGCTGTTCCACTCCGGTCTGCCTATCCAGGGACTGTCTACCTCGGGTGGAAAGTCATGTGGTATTTCCATTGCTGCATATATATATATTGTGTCATCACCATGATCACCATTCACCATTCTACCTGACGAGTGCAACACGACAAGACGTGTTTTGTACGAAACTACGTAGTAGTAGAGACAGCAGTGATGCTACCAAATATTTGTTGATTCCAACAAACCTGTACTATATATATATATAAAAATATATCCATATATAAACAAATAATATGGAACTATTTCATTCTGTGATTTTATATATATCCTTGTCGTCTGACGATTGCGTTAAGCATGAAACTCAGAGTAACGACTCCCTTTCTCGGAAGGTCTAAACTTTGAATTTTTACATTATATATATATACGTGTAATCAGCATGATCATAAGTTTGAATAGCCTGGACTCTCGACAAATCTCTTCCGATTGTGTGTTCAATTTCTCACGTACAGCCAAAATAAAACACAACTAGTTGATGACAACTACACCAAGAGTTTAGAAGCTCAGGGCGATGAACGTCATTTATTTTTAATGGTTCTTAAAATTGGCTTCCAAACAAGACCATTCTTTTCATGAAGTACAAAGGTATCGTTTGAAAGATATGAAAACCTGTAGTAACATATCATGGTCAAAATGGATTTGTCGGTTTTTCACATTTAGACCATATTTCGTCACCTTATGTTGTACCTGAAGTTTCTTGAAAACTTCATTCTATAAACTATTATGTTTAACCTGGCTAGGTGCTTTGTAACGTGCTGTTTAAATACCGTACATCGACCCCTGCCCATTTCTTCTGGTTTTCTTATGTTGTTCTGTGAACGGCTGCATCTAAACATGGCAAAAATGTCATTTACGAACTTGTAATTCAAAGGAGACGATTTACCTTTTCCCAATGCTCTTCCGAACGTCAATTGGTCATACTGTATCTTGACATCCTTCAGGTTGATGGTAACGTTATTGGAAAGCTTTATAGATGCACTCAGATTATCAACTTCAGCTCCGGCTTAAAGCTCATCGGAATTTCGGTCAGCTTCTGCAGAAAGAAAACAGGTGGACTAGTTTATATGATAGTCATATCGAGATAGGGGCACTTTGAAGCTTAAATCAATTTTGAGTTTAGCATGTCAACGTTTAAAAGAATTTTCTTGTGAACAAAATAGCAAATGGAATTCTTTAGACGATCCGATCTGTCGTCTTCATCACTGGACTATATTTGATCCAGAGCCAGATTGGTTGACTGGACGATATTTGATGACGTCATCCGATCTTGGTGATGACGTCCTATGGATCAGCTGACCGTATAGTTGTTTGAGGATGACTTTTCTCCCACAGCATACATACAATTATATTTTAAGAAGAACAAAATAATGTATAAACTTAAAAACTGTCTGGTCAATGTCGGTAGGTCGTTGATGGCGATATTCCGCTTGTAGACTGATCTTAAAAACTTTACAAACATGTCAGATTCTTCAATATTATCTTACCTAGTTTCAAATTTCGAATACGTTCAAGGAGAATGTTTTTCGTTTCGGTAAGAATTTTCTTTTGCTTCCGATGGTAGAAAATGCTTAGTAGGATGTCAGCTATGACGAGAAGGACAATCACTATCAATGAGCCCACAATGGTCCATAGACCCTGGGGTGATGCAAACCACACAGATTCGATGTTGTCAAATAATAGAGTCCTTGATTTACCTAAGCAGATATAAGCGTAATAACAAAGTCAATATACATACATACATACATACATACATTATTGGTATTTATATAGCGCTGCTACATCGAGATCGTAGCGCTTTATGACAAAACAAAAATAAGCATACTCAACAAAACAAAACTAATTAGGCCTAAAAAAAAAAAGGTTTGTTTGCCCAAACAAGAGTTGAAAAAAGTGGGTCGGTAGGTCGATTACCTTCTTTTTTTTTTTTTTTGCCTATGGACACTTTTAGAGAAGAAAAAGACTATACAAGTTGATGTTAATACACTTGAATGTTCTTTAAAACCCTAACCTTCCTACACTCCGATTCACTAAAGCAAAAACAATGTCCACGCGCATTCTATAGCATATGATTCGATGACGTCATCAACCAAGCTGATATGTGTGTACAAAATCACTGCCCGGTGAGCATTACCAGGTTAGCCGAGTGATTAGGGACGCGGCGCGGTGATCAGAGGTTCTGGGGGTCAATTCCAAGGGGTTTCACAGCGATTATTTGGTTTAAAATCATACTTTGTCCCCTTCCCCCAGTTTCCACACCGTACGAACATAGCCTGGCTGGTTAGGGCTAATACATGTATTTTGTTTTTAATAGGGCAGCTGGCAGCCTGTAGTACAAACCTTCAGATAGTGGTAGGATCTTGGATTTGCATCTCCTTAGTGTTTTAAAGGGTGGATATGTGGGAATAAGTAAATAACAGGGCAGTGTAGTTGATTAGTTTGGCAAATTAAGATGAAAATATCATTTAATACATATATTTTTCAACATAAAACATTATTTAAAAAAAAATTAAATCTCAAAAAAAAGAAGAAAGGCATGGGGTTTTGAGATTTTCTGGGTCGGTCGTGTTTGGGCAAACAAACCTTTTTTTTTTAGGCCTTACTGTACAAATGGGTTTTTAAGAGCTTTTTTAAAAATGGCTACAGATGGAGACTCTCTGATGTGAATTGGGAGCCCTTACCATAAAAGCAGGCTAAATTAGCCTGCCTTTAACCTGCTTTTAACCTGTGGTCTCAAATGCAGGTTAATAAACTGTCTGCAGGTTAATTCATAGCCTGCTTTTACTAAAGCAGGCTTAGACATAGCCTGCTTTTACTAAAGCAGGCTTAGACATAGCCTGCCTTTACAAAAGCAGGCTAAATTTGTTTTAATGATAGCCTGCTTTTAACAAATTCAAAAAGCAGGCTTATACATTTTAAATGATAGCCTGCTTTTATAAAAGCAGGCTAGTGTTATAATTATATGATAGCCTGCTTTTATAAAAGCAGGCTAGTGTTTTAACACATTAATTCTTTTTAGACTGCGAACTTAAAAGCAGGTTAATTGTGATGTAATATCTCATGCAAATTACTCTTAGCCTGCTTTGTGTCACATGACTAATTTGGCGGCAAAACTCTAACCTGCAGCAGCCATTTTGGAAGTTGCTGCCAACTGTCAAACTGCCTGTGTCAGGATGCTGCCTATATTTCAGGATATTTGTGGATTTTTATCACTATTGATGTTATAAACCAAGTAAAGATGAAAGCTTCATGAGATTCAACAAAGTGTGATAAGGTAGAATGTTCAGATTAATAGTTATCAAATTATAAACTGCATTTACAGTATATTTTGATTAAGCTTAAGCTTATCAAAACAGTTGATAAGCTTATACAGGCAATTATTCCCGTACCTTTTAGTCAGTTTAGGCAATTACTCTTTTCTTTATCAATATTCACTGTGGATTAAGAGCTTTTAATATTGTGGAACTGAGGAAACAATAATGAATGCTGGTTGATTGGTTAATTGAATGATTCAATTTTGATTTGATTGGTTGTTTTTTGGTTGTTGATTGTTTATTATTGATTGATACATTTTTGTTATTTTTAAAAATGGCATGATTATATATTGTTTGTTTTAATTAATTGATTAATTGTTTATGGTTTGATTGATAATTGGTCAGTTGATTAATTGATTTATTGGTTGCCAGATTGATGTATTGGTTGAACGGCTACTTAATAGATCTATTTGATTGGTAAATTTGATTGACATGTATTGATGAATTAAAGGATTGATTGATAGGGTTCAGATGCTTAATAGATTGATTTATTGATTTAATTGGTTGTTCACTAATTAATTTTAATTGCTTTAATTTGTTGATTGATGCATTAATTGTTGATCGATTGGTTGGCTATTAATTGATTTTTCATTGATTGATTGATCAATTATTTATTCAATTGGTTGATTGTTTTTTTAAATTTATTTGTTTATTCAATGATTGGATGTGTATTGATTGGTTGTTTTGTTCATGATTGTTTGATTGATTAATTCATTTTTATTTTGAAACCATCTCTGATTTTAATTAAAGAAAAAATATATTAAACATACTAAATTATATTTAATTATTTTTATTACATATGTTTTAACTTTACTATGATGCTTAAACCTAAAACCAAAAATCTGTATTTCACCAAAAGAAACAAGCATATTTTGTACCGTAATTTGCAACGACTCATTCATAAACATGAGAGGTGTTTTTTTATTGGTAGCGGGCATCCTGAAATAAGCCTGCGTTTTGGCTAAACTAAGCCTGCTGTTGAATATGGTCTGCAGGTTAATTATAAAGTAGGTTAATATTTGCAGGCTAAAGAAGCTGGTTAACCTGCTTGAATAAGCCTGCTCCTGGAGAGCAGGTTAAAATTAGCCTGCCTAATTTACATATTTCGGCCCATATACAGGTTAGTGTAGGCTAAGGATGATTTGCATGTTAAAGAGCAGGCTAATAAAGCAGGTTAAATTCTACAGGCTAAAGAAGCAGGCTAATAAAGCAGTCTAATGAAGCAGGTTAAAATTTACAGGCTAACAAGCAGGTTAATTTAACCTGCTGTCATTAGCCTGCTTTTTTGTAAAGCAGGCTAATAATAAGCCTGCTTCTGAATTCAGCAGGCTACAATAGCCTGCCTCATTTGCATATTTAGGCCCATATACAGGTTAGTGTAGGCTAAGGATTTAAGCTGCTTTTAAGCAGGCTAGAAGCAGGCTAAAAGCAGGTTAGCTTTTTGGGTAAGGGAGGTCATTCCAGATGGAGGGGGCAGTGTAATAAAATGTCCTACGTTCAGCAGACTGTAGGAGCTTGGTGGTTTTATGAACAGTTAGACGGGTGGTGTCTGATGCTGAACGCAGGTTAGGACGAGCAGTCAACGACAGTCAACATTCGGTTCAAAAATAAGTTCAAAAATAAGTATTAACCATTTGAATGTATGGTTTGCAATTGCTCATGACTTCCACGCTGCACCGCAGCCCTCTTAATCGTTTTGTACCATTTGTACCATTGTAAGGGCGCCTAGTGACTGGTTCTGATGTTATGCGCTATATAAATCCTGCTTATTATTTTGTATTATTATTTATTCCATACAACATAATAACTCCAGTTGTAACCTGTCAGGTAGAAAACCCAAGAGTGCACCTTTGACCTTTGAACCGACATCGGCGAAACATCCCCCTGTAATGATGTCCTTCGTCACCGAGTTTGCGTCCAATCAGAGCTTGCTGAAATTTGACCCCTGGATAATTTTGACTCCTTGACGTTTTACGAGAATAGGCTACGGACAGACAACACACACCCCCACCCCACACCCCACACCCCTACATACTAGTTTGGGTATTAAGTATTGATGATATTTTAATATTATATAAAATATTCTTAGATTCCTCAAACCCAGTTATACTTATCATGAGAAGGATGCGCTATCTCCCGCTAATTATTGTACAGGATAGGCCAGATTAACACTCAACATAAAACCGCCGGATTCTGTGGTTTCGCCAAATGGTTCCTCGGTGTGCACGTTACAGGTGAGTGCAGTCAATCCAAGGCTAATATTTGTACATTTCTGGTCACCAATATATACCGTCACAACGTAATCAGAACTCGGCAAGTTAAGTCTTTCTCCCGGAAAGAAAAAGAAAAGAATATAGAAATAATATAGTCTCTATCAATGTCTATTGCACTCACATTAACGGAAACTCAATTATAACGTAGTAAGGAACTATTGTCGTGTCGGTTGAAAAAAAGCGCTGTCGGTTTGACAAGAGGAATCATGGAATTATGACGGTCAAAAGTACACAGATGGCAATTTTTCGCGCGCTGCGTGCGCATGTGCCCCACCCCCCCCCCCCCCCCCCCCCAATTGAATGTTTTTGGGTAGAAACACGCTTAAAGCCGAATATACCTCATTCATAGCGAAAATAAGTGTAACATTTTTAATCGCAGACATATTGTCGGTTCACTTTAATTTCTTGCCCCCCCCCCCCCCCCCTTGTTATTTGGACAAAAATCAACGCGCGAAGATGGTACCGGGGATTCATGCATTTACGGCTATTGGAAACAGCCTTCTAGCCAGCGAATAACTTCCTCCAACTTCACTCAGCTTTTGTATTGAGTTGCTGAATTTAAATAGATAAAGTTAAAGAGAAAACTATACGTTTTAACATAAACAGAAACTAGCTGTTAAATTTAAATTACATAATGAGGGTTTTATTAGCTAAAAGCGCGTTTGGTATTTGTTTCGATTTTTGTACCTAATGCATATTCGTATTAAGCTTTGATTGTAATGCTTGTACCGTGATACTAAAACAGGCGTATATAAAGTAAAGAGTTAATATTGACCAGGCTTTACATTAAGTAAAACAAAATGTTACAATCGAGAAGCATAATGAACAGATACATGATGAATATTAACTTAATTTGTAGTGGACCACCTATTATAACAACTTCAGTTTCTTTGGCTGCCAAAGGAAGATAATGGGGATCCTTGACGTAATTAGGGTGACGCCATTTTCTTTAGACCACGTGCGAAGACTGGCTCCATCCGTTATAAATCCAAGCTCTACTGGTTCAAAGATTTCGTCTTCGTCAACTTTGCGTCGTTTTCTTGATGGGAGATCGACTGGTAGTGACGGACATTTCATCAATATAGAACTTCCGTTTATGAATTTACATTTCTGACTGAGGGATAATAAACATAAAATATTAAACACATCATGGAGGAAGGCCTTTTTTTTCTTTTAGAAGAAAGCTACATTAAATTGAGCAATAATTAATCTTCCCTTCGTGGTGGTCGAGAAATGAAAAGTTCATTGACTCGAACCCGGATTGATTTGAACCCGGGACCTGCCGAACAATAGATTTGATACCGGGACTTTCGATTGCCGCTAATTTTAAAAATTGCATGTTGAGAGATGGTAGTTTTTATTCGTTTTTATGAGAAGTATGATGTCTTATTCCATATAATTACGCAATTTGGCTCGATAATTATTTTATATAATGCACAATGGTGTGCTTGCTGGACACCTCCTTTAAGGAATATTCAGCATATGTACATACGTCACTAACACAGGCGTACAACGGCGTTGACGTCGTCTGCGTGGTTTATTTTACGAGGAAACGCCAGAGCACAAGTTGTAGATTGGTGATGCTTAAGGGTGACCCAGTAAGAACGGATACTTTTTCTTTAAAGCGCTACGAAAATTTAAGGCCTGCATATTTAGAACCAATAAATACATATTTGTAACTTGATAACAAAATTATCGATTAAAAAATTTAATGAAAGCCAAATTATTGGTCTTTATAACACTGCAATTGCCCGTTCTTTCTGACACAACCTGTATGCCTATCCCTTTCAATAACGGCAAAGCATTTTGACGAAACAGATATACGTCACGTCAATAATCGATACAATGAAAGTAAGAACATACTTCATTTTAAAAGAAATACATTGAAACAATTTTAAATTACTAGAAAGGCTTTCATGAATGGAATCCATCAGATGACTCGATTAATATGTCAAGCTTTCAGAAGTGCCTCTGACTTCATCCGAGGTATTTCTAACAAAAGCTCGACCAATAAAGCCATCAGACGGCGTTCTTGTTAAAACCTCGAATTGACCCTGAAACTTGATCATAACCCTCAACCTTAACAATCCTCACAAAACCCTGCTCGATCAAAAACGTCACTAGAAAATAAAATATGAAACCGGGTTAATATGAATCGCATAAGAATAATAATAATATGTAACACAAATTGAAACTATTTTGTAGCAATCTAATCATTACAGACATTAAGACATATAATTATTGGAGGCAAATATTGTTGCACCCACTTCTAAGCTGAGCCTTTCATATTTAACAGTGCCATCTATTGCTATTATGGAGTAATGTTGCGGGTTTACGAATCCCTTAAATTTTAAATCCGAACTCATGATCAATTACTATCTGGTTCCTCTCCGCATCCAGTGTTAAGTAAGATTTTATGTCATCTCTTGGAATTCTGCGTCGCATGTAACCTGTAAAAACGTTAAATCAAAGCTTCTCGAAGGAGAAGAAGAGCAACAGAAGGGCAAGAATGATAAAGAGAGGGAAAGAATGGTCACAGAAGGGGAAGATAGGTATCACAAAGGGCAAGAAGGTTAAAGAAAGGACAAGAATGTGCAGCTAAATGAACAACTAAATGAGCAAGAATGAGCAGCTCAATAAGCAAGTAACGCAATGGCATGCAAACACGACGCAATTAAATGCGCAAACGCCGTATTAAATTCGCAAACGACGCAATTAAATTAGCAAACGACGCGATGGAATACGCAAACGACTCAATGGAATTCGCAAACGAAGCAACTCGTCATGGTTATGAGATTCCTTGACATTCATTTTTAAACTTGAGCCAAACTTTGAACTCCCTCGTTTCATTCATTTTGATGAAATCGTTGACCTGGAACCCATAATTGAAAAACCATTGACCTTGAACCTTGACCTTAACTCTCATCCGCAAATCCTCATACATTTATGATACCCTGGTCTGGTCGGTACAGGCTATACTACTCACAACGGCTACAGCCAGGACTGCCCACTTCGCACTTAAACAACGTCACTAGAATAGAACAAATGAAACCTGGTTAATACGAATTGCAACGAATAAGAATAATATGTAACACAAAGTGGAACTCTTTTGTAGCTATTTATTAATTGTTAAATTTACGGATCATTGTATACTTGATTTTAACCTATTTAAGAAATTGTAGATATCAGCAAATATTGTTGCAGTCTGATCATATCATTCTGTTCAGCCACTTCTAGGCTGAGGCTTTCACCTTTATCAGCGCCATCTATAGTTGCTATAATGGAGTATCGTTGCAGGATTTAAGAACACCTACCCTTAAATCCGAATTCATCATCAATTGTTCTCTGACTTCCTCCCCATGTCCAGTGTAAAGTAAGATTTGACGTCAACTCTTGGATATCAGCTTTATATGTAACCTGTAAAATCATTAAATCAAAGCCTGAATATGTACCCGGTGTGCCAGCCGTTGCAAGCCAGTTGATTATTCAATATGTTTCTACACAAACCCTCATATCCCCATGAAACCGATTTCAAATGATTGTTAATGTTACCATTTTGTGTAATATAGTTTTACATTTGGAAACATATCCTGGTTGACAGCATTTCTACACGTTTTCTTACCTGTGTATTATAACAGCGTACCGTGTTATCTCCAATCCTCTCCGCTGCTGTACTTTGTTCTTTGCCTTCGATGTAGAGAACACATTCATAGCTGTTGGCCTGAATTGAAAACACATGACAAACGGGCGTATTTTAATTAAAGAAGTGTGTACACATTAATTAGTGGTGGCGGCGTTTCACAAACCTCTGGTATAGAAAAAAAGATTGTATGAGTAGTGCAATAACGAAGAAAACACATAGACAGTATGGGTTTTTTTCAAATCAATTACTTTTATTTGTGTGGTTATTAATTTCTCCGTTTAAAAAAATGAATCCCTTTTGCAAAACATTTAGCATGGACGTAAGTATTTTTGCATAACAACTGTAATTTCTGTATTGAATTAGTATGGGATGTAACGCTTTTGCAACAAATTGCCCACATTGGTAGAAACTACCAATATACTTAACATACTATACTATTGCCGGTTATACCTCATTTAAAAAAGTGGACGTTAGCCCTTTTGCATATCAGCTCTTCATTTTGTCAATGCAATGTCTTACAGATTGAGTATTATCTGTATTTGTGGTTAAAAGCTTACACAGTGAGAAACTCAGTCAAGCTTTGTATGCATCATAGAGGTTTATTAAAAAGATTATAACTGATTATGATTATGATAAACTATTCACAGAGAAATAAGATCCAATACTTACAGGCACAAGATTCACATCGGGTAAATTCTTGACAGTGATATTGATATCTCTATCGACTCCTGCTGCTAATAGTACCTCCTCCGGATGATCTTCAAGTTGAGTGCACTGCGAGGGACCCCGACGTGATGGATTCACTCTTTGATGCTACGTGGAAAGCAAAGTAAGAAATTGTTATTATATGTTCGTAATCTGGTTGTTTGTTTCATTTAAAGCTACAGTTGACAACAGAGACGATGTTGTCTTTTCCAGTATTTATGGTCTTATAAACGTTCAACATAGAGCTAAAGTATAGTATGAAGTTACACGTAGTAATTAGTGTCATGTCATAGATAGGAGCTAATCTTTTTTTAAATGATCAGGCTATATATGGAAACACTGACAGATTAAGTATCCCAAGGGTAAACACAATACGATGTAGAAAGAGTCCTCTTTTGCATATGGCCGATCTCTGGAATAAGACTCATTAGTGTTTTCAATACTGCTCTTTTAGTGCAATGAACTGGTCACTTGTTGGTATTCAACTTTTATCCTGTGCATACATTTCGTCCTTTTAGCTGTGTATAATATCGTGATCATTTAAAATAAATTATTTAATGTGAGTTGTAAGTTTGCTTTCAATGTATGTGGACGTGGTGGGTAAGTGTTGGGCGTAAGGTGTTTCTGTCTGTGTGTTGGGGTGTGGGGTGGTGGAGGGGGGTGGGGAGAGGGGGGGGGGGGGGGGTTGTATGTAGGTGTGTGTAGAAGGTATGCCAGGTGGGGGTGGATTGGTTTGTGAGGTGTGTATGTAATGTGTGGTTCATTTATTTGGTTAAATACTGTTCTTGATATTATATTTTAAATAATTATTGATGGGCTTGTGCAATTGTATTTTGATATTTATACATGTTTTTATATTGTAAAATTGTTGCAATTCAGATGTTATTCTGCTATAACAATTGTTAATAAACCTTTTATGAATGAATGAATGAATAAACTAGGATTGAATATACAAACACCAGTCATGAGTCATGATATCCTAGTTCTGGAAACAGCCCCGGAGCCCGGAGCGGTTCCGAGATAGGAGCATTCTTTGGCTAAGATAGGGTATACCCATGGTAGGACTAAAACGTCTGGATACCCACCTTCACGCCTGCAATAAGTGTGTTGTCATTATCATTCGGACACATGCCCCCTGTGTCATGTGTACAGACATTGCCATAGGTACACCAATCACAATCCCAATCACTAGCCGCACAGTCGAGACACCTGCAAATGTGTGACAAGAAAAGCAGCTTTCTGTTTATTCGCATGTTTTATTTTATATGTTTTGATGTTCCTCTCAAAATATTTCTTGAAATTAGTTCGTCATATGCAGGTTACACTAATCATTGGACACAGATCAATATATAAATGTTAATAAAAAGTAGGTATACGCTACAGATGGAACCATTGAAAGCGAGGCTCTCCCCGGGCACGCACTATCACGTACTATAACGCCACACTGTGTCGGTGGTTTCACGCAGGTTTGTGCATCGCGTGACGCGGTTGGGCGCGCTGATAAGATGAAGAACCTGGCTTTCATTTTTAAATGGCGATTGCGTGCAAGTAACGTGAGAACCGTTATTATTCATGTATACACAAATGGAAAATGCTTGTATTAAGCCAAAATGGAATAGACTTCAATGTCCTAATCTCTATTTAGTCACTTTGCCAGATTTAGACTAGATTGAATATTGTATAACTTTTAAAACTGCACTATGCTTATTGTCTTTGGAAGAGCTGCATGAATATGATGATGATTGTTCGCCTATGTACCAGGCCTATGTACATGTACAGCCATTCTATCTTCAAAGCGTATCGCAAGAGGTTCAATGAAATATCGCAAGAGCTTCTATGAAATACCGTATCATTCACTGGGTTAATCCCGCCATCAACCATACATTTATTAGACACACTAATAAACATAGTAGTAACAATTTACCTAGTATGTGCACTACATTCAAAAAAGGTGTGGTTTGTGTCCACTATTTTCACACCAGTCTCGGTTGAACGGATGGACAAAACAGTCACAATGTGGTCTGGAAAAATACGTTGAGAACAGCGGGTAAAAGATCAAAAGAAAGAACAAAAATGAATGATTTGACATTCTTTGCCGTTATAATACGTGTGTATAACATTAAGATTTAGCTTAGGGAGTGAGTGTTCATAAATACTTTGGTTCGATCTTTGTATCCACCCCCTCCCCACCGCCCCCCCCCCCCCCCCCTTCTTCTTCTTCTTCTTGATCCCCTAAAAAGTTACCGTCATTTGCTTTGGTATTTATAATTTTCCCTTATGAGTGATTATCATCCATACACAAAGGGGTACATCTGATGTAAAATACCTAGTTTTTAAGTAGCTCCTATCGTTCAACAGCTTCTTTACGGAAATTCCGTCGAGCTCTTTTTAAACTCTTTCAAACCAGAGGTATTCTCTTTTATCTATTCAAAACCAACGGTACGTATATCGTGTTATTATTGAATTACAATAAACAATGTGATTGCTCTTAATTTCAATTAATGAAATAAATATAAGTTTTAACAGATTGGACTTACTTTCAACCAACAAGACGACACGAATGTTTTACTTTAAAGCTTTTGCATGTAAATACTTCCACGTCCATTTTTTATTGGCATATAGCAAACATATTTTACTTGTTATATTTTATCAAATAATAGACCTACAGTGTTTCTAGTTTTTACCAATGAGAGTTTCTAGTAATATGGTACATTTCATTAATATTAGTCCATATTATTTGAAGTAGACGTTATTTGAAGTCCATATTATTTGAAATATTTGTGATGCGAAGCATATAACAACTTTTTGACTCCTTGTTTCCCGCCCATGAGCCAAACAAAAAGTGGGAAGGGAAAACGATGAAACGTACCTGTACCATCAGGTATCCGTGGTAATTGTCCGATTTCAGGCGTCATACATCGCAGGTCATTTCCAGACATAGTAGCAATGCTGGACACAGATACGTCATCGAGTTCAAAGACACATTCATAACTTTCAGCAATTAGTAAATCTGGAAGCTGATCAACTGTCACCGTAATCTATTGAAATTATTATTATCGTTAATAAGGTATCTGAATACCCTTAAAAGGGAAGTGTCAACCCTTGCCCTTTTGATTCTTGTTTTTTGCTTCTAAGTTTGAAAGTATTTAAAAACAGTATATAAAAGAATAAACTTATAGAAAGTAAATTGAACGTGGAATCTGATTACGACATTAGTTTGACGCACCTATATTTTGACAAATTAACCCAAAATAACCCGAAATATATTTGATAATTTGTTCTACTATTGATTATCGTAAACGAGACAATTTTGTATAGATTTTTTTTTTCCTCTCGAAATAACGCTTATTTTTTGAAATATTTACAAAAACATCTGACATATGTAAACTTTAGTATTTTGTGCATACATTTTACCGTTTATTGGTGAATATCTCAAGTTAAAATGCAGATATTGACAAAATTAAAACTGAAAGCTGCAGCTTATATACCTTATATTATACAATCCCTACTTGTGAAGTTTTTTCAACTTTAGGCCTGCTATTATTTTACAGAATAAAACAACTTTTTCAAAATTAAAAAGTTACAAATCAATGATAACAATCCGTAGTTTTTAGAAATAAAAAAGGAGAGAAGTTCGCTTATATTTCCCGTCATAAACAACAATTTCATACTATTTGTTCTACCTATCTACTATTTGATACATTGACTAAAGTAAGAGATGTTACCTCGGTGTGTCTCAATACACAATCAAGTAACACACAAATTATTTCTATCATCTTAATTGTAATCTAAAAGTTAAAGTTTCATGATTTTGGTATATAAAAAGAAGAAGATTGTGACGTAACACCCACAATGCATTGCGCCACGATGCATTTGGATTCTAACTCATCGATACTTGTATCCATACATCAGTGACCTTTGTACCCCGGGATATCGATATCGACGTGGCTTTCTGTCACGCGTGACACGTTTCGGAAAATCGATGGTTCCCAAGTCATTTTGGTTTTCCAACGACTGTGAGTAAGTTGTTTACTAGTCGAGCTCTTAGGTTTTAGAAATAAAAATAAGGAACACTGAGAACTAATTTATTTATTGTTGTAAACGAGAATCTAAGACCTCGTACGGTGATCGCGCTATCAATCCATGATTTTTTGCATGTCTATGGGAAACCAAGATGAACCGGGACCAAATTTACCGCATTATGAAAAAATGCAATGTGATGCTGTCTTTAAAATTGTCTTTGGTATCAAAAGGAAACCCGTATTTTTCTCATTACATAAAATGAGGTGAAAGGGTGGTTAATTACCTCCAAAAGTGGTATACTTACCATGCGTTTAAATGGTTTGTGATGGCAAATGGAAAATTTGAAGGAAATTTCTGCTTCTTTATTAAGACCACTGGAGCAACTCTCAACTCAAATTTTGGAATATAGCTGTATGTATCAGGATACGTGTAGAGAACAGTAAACATCACCTTTTAACAGTCTCTGCCTCTAAGGGCGTACCATGTGGTGATTCATGGGTCCTCAGATCAACTTTTTAAAAAAACTAGTGATACATTATCATAACATTATAGTACTGCCAAATTTTAAAATTCCTAAAAGTTATGGTTCGGTCGTAAAAAATCACCGACATTTTAGGAACAAATCCCAGTAAAATGATTACTACGTTCCCTATAAGTATAACTATGCGCACCATGCACATCCCAACGAAAGGAAAACATATTTTGAAACCTCCAGTTGGGTACACAACAAAAGTGAAACAAAATCATTGGGATCTCGTTGGTGCGTCACATTACGCTGACCTTGAAACCGTGACGAACAGCGTCCTAAGCAGTTTTCAAGCCCTTATAGTTTGACGCGCCAACGAGATCCCATTACATAAACAAGTTCATATGGAAGAACTCAGAGCCTTTAACATATTCAAAAGTAAAAATTGTTGGGATCTCGTTGGCGCACGGAGAAAATCCAGGTCAAAGGTCAAGTTTTACCATTTTGAGCCATTTTCGCACCTCCGTAAATCCGTGCGCCATCTTTAAAACACCTTGGAAATGACATCTACTTGCAAAGATGGTTTACCTTGAATACAAAATGAAGAATCTGGTTTGGGATCTCAGAGATTTATTTGTTAATGATTTTTTACAAATTTGCTTAAGAGCAACTTGCACTGCATGCGAGTCAGTAATAGCCCTTTGTGCATTGTCCAAGTTCTTGTAAATCAGTGCGCCAACAAGATCCCATCAACTTTTTGATTTATTTGCTTAGTTTGGCCACCATTTAATAGATACCACTAGAAAAAACTTTGGGATTTTGATGGCGGTTATTTCTACATGATCGTAAAGTTGAGGTGTCATCAGCTTTATTCTCGAGCCTTTTTGGGCCATTTATCAGATTATCAGAATATCAGATTCCTTTGGTGAATTTTGACATGTCATATAGGACAATGATTTTCATGCATTTTAAACCATTCTCAACCCATCAGCATTAATCTGTTGCATGATGTTTCATAAATTGCATATTATGTCTTCAGAATTCAACAACCCTGTCGAATTCGGAAGACATGACTTACATATTTTGAAATCGACATTACAGACTAACATAGATGTGTTCAGAATAGTCTGAAATGCATAGAAAACAATGTCCTATATGACATGTCAAAATTCACCAAAGTAATCTGATATCCTGGGACTTATGTCTGAAATGGCTCAAAAAGGCTTGAGAATAAAGCTGATGACACCTCAATTTTGCACTAATTTAGAATTAAGCGCCATCAAAATCCCAAATTTTTTTCTAGTGGTATCTATTGAATGGTGGCCAAACTAAGCAAATAATTCAAAAAAATAATGGGATCTAGTTGGCGCACTGATTTATAAGTGCTTGAACAATGTATGTGGGGCTATTACTGACTCGCATGCACTGTAAGTTGACCTTAAGCAAATTTTTAAAAATCGTTTAAAAAAAAAATCTTAAAGATCCCAAGCTGGAATCTTCATTGTTGACTTAAGGTAACACATCTTTGCAACTGGAAATCATTTCCAAGGTGTTTTAAAGATGGCGCACAGATGTACGGAAGTGTAAAAATGGCTCAAAATAGTAACATTTGACCTTTGACCTTGATTATCTCCATGCGCCAACGAGATCCCAACAATGTTTCCTTTTGAATTTGTTAAAGGCTCCGAGTTCTTTCATATGCACTTGTTTATTGAATGGGATCTTGTTGGCGCATCGAATTATAAGGTCTTGAAACTGCATAAGAGCGCTGTTTGTCAATGGTTCAAGGTCAGCGTAATATGACACGCCAACGAGATCCCAACGATTTTGTTTCACTTTTGTTATGTACCTAACTGGAGGTTTTAAAATATGTTTTCCATTCGTTGGGATGTACGTAGCACGCATAGATAAACTTATAGGGAACGTAGTAATCGTTTTACTGGGTTTTTTCCCTGAAATTTCAGTGATTTTTAACGACCGAACAAAAAATGTTAGGAATTTTAAAATTTGGCTATGGTATAATGGTATGGTAATGTATCACTGATTTTTATATAAAGTTGATCTGAGGACCCATAAATCACAACACCCCCAAAAATGGTACACTCTTACAGGCAGAGACTGTTAACGATTCACATACCCTACCTCTTGCGGAACAGTAATTGGTAAGCTGACCGATGGGGCGATGTTGCTTATTTGTTGACATTGAGTTTCATCGTAGGATAACCATCGAGTAGAGTCATCGGGCAAGTCGCAGTCTATGTAGCGAGTACATCTAGAATAATATTAATGACATATTGAGGTGATTCAAGAAACATGATACATAACATTGCTTCTTAATTAGATAGTAACCATGTCATATGTTTATATTTTTCTCGCACGTTAATATTGTGTCAGCACGGTTCATGTGAGCGAATTGATCAATAACATGTATATTGACATTGATGCACTCGCCTTATTAATTGTTTATGACATTTTTTTTTGTTTACTCAGCATTTATTTATTTTATCTTTGCTGTTTTTTGGTTTTTTGAGGCGGTATAGGGGTTGATTAGCTTGATTTGAATTGAAAAAAAGTTTAGGTAACATCTATTAAACAAGATACATTTTGTCAACAACAAAAAATCATAGGCCTATATTTCAACTTTTAAGAATATTCTTTCAGAGGAGCAAACTTTCATTATGATGATATTCTTTCATGTGAATAGAAAACACGATGTGAAAGCGATTGGGTTACCAACTTTGTAACTTGCAATAGTTTGAGATGGTAAACACTTGTACACATACCGTCTCTCTAGTGCACACCATCCACAGTAAGGGTCCCCGTCTTCGTTGATGAAACCTATACATTCTTCACAGCTGGAATAGTAGCTACAATTCTCAACGGCAAGTTTATAAATCTGAGGAAAACGCATCATTGAACGAAATACTGTTATATGTACGAGGGTCGTTCAATAACTAATGAAAGTGATCGTGGTATGGGATGCATGAGTGATTCTATTGAGGGATAATGTGATTAATACAAAGAATGAACCTTTGTCTTTCAAACAATACAGTTTTAGATGTCTAAGTGTGAATTATGACGTCATAGCATTGTCTCAAAGTAAGTACACTTACTAAAATCTGCTCTTCGGATAATATAATGTGATTTTTTTTCTTCGGAATTTGAACTTTTCTTCTTAAAAAATATGATATAGCACTAGTTTCAATGACAAATTGAAGTTAAAAGTTGGAATTTCTTAACACAACAACATTTTTCAAAATTAATATATAGGGCTTCTAGTTTAGACCCAGACTAAAGAGCCTTGAGCCATGAAATTAGCCATACTTAGGACTGTGGTGGAAATGGTAGCAAGCACGCTGGCAAGACACAGGTGGTGTAAAATAAATCAGATAAATGGTGTACGAGGGGATGATTTATTACCCTGGATAAATCATCAAAGACGTGGTCAAGAAAGTTGGATAACATACAGGGAACGGAACCGTAATGATGTTTCTATTGAGAAACTTGCCGTTTCTTACCGGTTCTAAACCTGGTTTGTGAAGGTTTTTGGGAATACCCAAAATACCGATTCTTAACGTTATCTGGCTGTTTCCACTGGGCACACTTACCGGTAATTAGTTATCGAAGGTGGTGTAAACGGAGTTATCAAAAAAGATTATGACAACATATCAGCTATTCACAAAACAAATCCAAACCACACGTTGAATACTCCAATGATTTGGAATGTTAATCCCTCTTATGACCATTGACAGTTTCCACGCCTAAAACATATACATTTTATATTTCGAAATAAAAAAGTTGTTTCTGAGAAGAAGAAAAAGCAGTGTTTAGGGTTTGTTTATTACTCTTTCGTATTATGTATAGACAGAATGATGCCGTAATGAATATACACGATAACATTATCATATCATCAGTATTCATAATGAAATATTCGCATTTAAAAATAATAATATTCGTGCTGATACTCCCCAAGGGGTTGTGACGCTACTAGCGTTTAATCAGTGTTATTCATCGTTTAATGTCATTGATGACATGTTTCCAGCCTATACATGTATTGAGCTTGAATGTGGTAGCGTAAAGTAAGCTAATGTTGGCTTAAATTTACCTGCGTTGCGGTAGTCAACTGAACTGGCTGTTTCTCGAAGAAATATGCACGAATGATTTAACTGTACGGTCAACTAGGGTTTGTATATTTGGTTTATTTGTCAATTCTCAATCATATATAATATTAAACCTAACCCCGGTTTAGGATTTTTGACCGGGATCACAATTGTCAAAGAAAAAACACCAACTAAATCGCCGGGAACCCACCGGGATTCGATCCGGGAACCATCCGGACCCCAGCCCTATGTCCCACCTACTAAGCCACGGCCCTCAGCTACTCGTTCGCGCAGTATACTGCGCTTACTATATAGGCTTGGATGACTACGTCATCGAAAAACGGCGGCACATGGGCTTGGAGATGGACTTAGGATTAGCATTTTTTAGCATTCAGGGGGTTAGGGATAACAGACGATCTTTGTTGATTGACTGAGTGCAGCTTTATGCAGATACTGTTCCAAAAACAAGTACGCGATAACGAGGCAGAATTCCTCTCCCGAATCGCCCAGGTGGTGACCACATGTAGTTCAGCTTCTCATTGGCTAAGAGTCGCGCGCTGAGTGGGTATAGTCACGGGCAACTCCTAAAACTACTTTATCCGGCACCACTCTGTCGACCATTATGGATGTGCAATATACATACGCTTCCTCACAGGGTTAGACAATATTATACGCTTAATTACCGTATGCAGTCCTCCTAAGTGCCTTAAAATCTTACTTTGGATACCAACTCTGACACAAGATATTTTATGCTTAAGGGGGACTCATGGAAGTCACTTTTTGAATTTTGTGAGTGCTGTAATTATTGAACTATGACTCAAATGTATATAAAAGTATACATTTTGGAAAGGAAATGGATCAGAGAATCATATTGTGGCATCTATTTTGACAACTAATGTTGATATATTGAGAGTGCCAAAAAATGGGGGGAAAATGAAAAAAGTCACTTTTTTGCCACTTCTTGGTCAACATTTCAATTTTTTTTAGATAAGATTAAAATTGAGAAATTCGTCCCTAAGTTAGTGTCTTTATATCATAATCAAGCGATTTGGGCATTTTTACTCACAATTAATTTTGTTAGCTTTGTTCAAAAATGTGGGTTTTTGTTTTTTTGTGGTCAACATTGGCGTCAAATGTAGATTCTCTGATCCATTTCCTATCCAAAATGTATATTTGTATATAAATTTGAATCATAGATCAATAATTACAGCACTCACAAAATTCAAAAACTTCCATGAGCCCCCCCCCCCCCCCCCCCCCCCCCCACCCATAACATCTGTTAATTTCCTATGTATAAACTAGAACAACAAATATATTCAAGTAAACTTATGGTATTAAAACGTTATTTGCACTCTACTTTTGATACTCGTATACTTCTAATTATGATCAGATCTAAGATATTGCACATTATATCAGATACCTCTAATTCAGTAAGCACAGTAACATGTTGTTTCTCTGCGTCCAGGTTCATATCTCGTAATACACGGCTACCCAGTGTTAGTGTCTCGTAGACTCGCCAGTCATTAGTGCTCTGAATATGAAGCTGTTGCAAAGAGAAGATTTTCAAAGACAATACGAACATTGAAGTGTAACTATCACAGTATTCTGATTTAAACTCCTCAAAATATTGTTATTAATCGCATGTTGGCGATAATTTGAATTACACCATATCGTGTACTCAATCAATGTTAAAGGTCCACCGAAATGCATCGTTTATTACATATCAAAATAAAGACAAAATCACAAGGATTTCGAAAATAAACATTTTATGAGCGATCCATTAAAGGGAAAGAAGAAATTTACAAAAAAACATAAATGCGCCCAAAATCAGTGTTAAAAACGATCTTCGTATTTTGAAATACCCGCTCTACCAGGCAACACAGAGGAGAAATCATAGTTAGCCAATAATGCACTGTAACATTGTGACAAACCTATAAGGGTCAAATATGTCTTCACACACTCTTTACAATATTAGCCCTTTCACATCATCATGACTTGCTGAACATGCAACAATTGAATGACCGCGCGATCTTTAAACATGTGTGTGCATTCAAAACCATACAATCACAAGTGGATTAGCCGTATTATCACATTCAGTGAATGAATAGATCGAGGTCATGATACCTGTTTGTAAGGGAACCTGTACAACCTGATACACATGTTATTTTGAGGCCATATTTTTAGACCGTGGTGCATTGTTTGCTGACTACAAATTCTCCTTTTAGACAACACGGAAACTGTGACGTCAGTCCGGGAATCTGACCGTATTGACACTTCAGTTCCTCCCGGAGTGATTTCACCAGCGAATTCGCCCAAACCACTTCACGGTTCATTGCGATTCTTGCGAAGGGCTTGGATTTGGTATACGGCCGAACGTATTTTATATTTTGTTAAATATATTTATTTACATTTTATAAAAAATAACATGTGAATTGTTTTAACTAATATATTGTATAACTTTTAAAAATAACTTTCATGAGCACGTCGCTGGACCTTTAAGCATTAAGTGAGGCTCAGAAACTTGCTGTTAAAATTCTACGAATGAGACCTAACATAAGTTCCTTTTGTTACTGGTATAGATCGATAATTCTCGCAATTGAAATGTTCGACAGTGACAATAAACTTTGTTAGGACGATAATCTTTTGCGAAGGATCATGTGGTGAATGTGAAAATGGTAGATTAGGGCAACACATTAAATCTTGAATTATCTTGATGGTAAGCAATGCAATGAATATTACCTTCATGAGTGCTCCTTCTGCAGTACCAATGAAACCTATCGTGTGATGTCTCTCTGTGGTTGTTATAATAGACGTTGGTAGAGTATCTTGCCACTCAGCTATTGCTGATGACGTCAGAGCATTGGCAATGCTGCCTTTAGGCCGCGCATAATTAACTGCCTGACACTTTTGAGATTCTGCAATGGTCCGAGCAGTTTCTAACGGCAATGGCTGTATATAAGCAGATATACGTCTTCAATTTGAGTGTATAAATGCTGACATGATTTAAATCAAATCACGGATTAGTATGTTTAACCAAATCGGATATATTCAATTTCATTACCGGCATGTTGAAATTACAGCATAAACATCAACGAGATGACATATGTGGGAAATGAAAATAAAGGACAACCGGTACCTGACAGACTTCAGGTTTATAATAACTTGAATGCAGGACATAGCAATGTTGTATTGGGATTTCAAGATGGCACACATTTTCTTCAATTTCATGAAATGAAATAAGCAGATGTTACAGGAAACATTTATTCAACATTGAGTTGAGAAGAGATTCAGCAACATACATGACATATGTGCTACACCCAGAGTGAAATATTATGGTCCAAATTTAATATCTGTCATGATTTTGACACCATAACCATGACCTCTAATAGGTCTGGTTGGTATAACTATCAGGATTTCAATTGATGATCTATATGGTAGAATAAATTAATGGATTATATCATGTACTAAACGTTAATGATTAGGCCTATACCCATAACGTTTACTCACAGAAGTTCCTATACAATCACTGCTTTGCAAGTACATAATTTCGGCAACATTATGTGATGGTCCAAATTCAATATCGGTCATGATTTTGACACCATAACCATGTCCTCTAATAATTTGTGTTGGTATAACTATTAGGATTTCAACTGATGATGTTTATGGTAGGTTGAACTACTCGATTATATCATGAACTAAACGCTAATGATTATATATACCCATAACGTTTACTCACATTAGTTCCTGTACAGTCACTGTTTTGCAAATACATAATTTCGTTTACAGCGTCCAGCGCAATGAAACAATCCACTATGGTATCGATGAAAGCCTGCTCGATTTCATCCAGCTTGAAAACACAGATAGCTGATTGGTTGCTCGCTTCGTCACCTTCTACATTGATGCTTTTAGCAAACACCGCATAGAGAACATCATCTCCATGATTGACACCTATTGATGTAGCTAAATCAGATCCGGCTTTGCCTACGTGAGCAGCTTGCACTAAGTTGTAAGATGCACCGTCATTTCCTAAACATTCAATTGTGATTTCCGCATAACTACTGAAATCATTTGCGTCGTGACAAACACGATTCAGTTTTGAATAGAAAAGATTGTCGCCCGTATTATCTCTATCAAAATCGTGTCTCTGCGTCGTTACAAAATAAGTGAAAGTACTGAATACGAATTCACCTACATAATGGATAACGAATGGCCTCAATGATATAGCTTCTGTTTTAATGTATACTATATCTTCGTCAATAAAAAATGGGTCAGTTTTTGAAATTCTGAAACGACGAACTGGTGGTACTGACTCACGATTTGAGTCACTAGTTGCAGCAATATATAATGTGTCTTTTTGTATAATGTAAGCGGTAGTACGATATCCTGACGTTACTAGGCTCCGCTCATTATCAATCGATATCGAGATATCATCAAGCTCCCTTATTTTACATTTGCCATCATTCTCACTTCCGCAAGTAATCAGCTTGTTGTCGCCGTAATAGATGATCAAAAGTTTGTTCAAATTCTTACAATCTTCAAAGTGTACATCTTGTCCATCTATCTGGGGACACTGCTCTACTCTTGTGTTGACTCTATTCATCTCGGTAAAATCAGGATCAAGATGCACGAGTATATTGCTACCTCCAACATAGACATCTCCCGTCACATTGTGAATGTCAAAATGGTTCCATGTCGGGACACAACCAGCACAGTCGGTTCCATCCGGGTTCACGTCGTCGGGTATTGAGAACGAAGCTACTTTGTAAGCCGATAATTTCGCGTTTAAACTCCAGGTTGTTGATGACATCAATTCCACATGAAGCCACAGCAGGTAGACGACAATTGTAGATATATTCATGATGTTATTCATGACAAACTGTAGAAAATTATGTTTGAATAGAAAAGTAGTTCGAAAATGTCAATTTAATTAAATACTGTACTGAAATAATAGAAGTACGTCAACAATGCAGTGAATTACCAATCTGCATCCAATGACGTTAGCGTAGTTCCCACAGTGCATAGATCCCTTACACGGTTAAAATTGTGTACTGGGTTCAAATATGTGCACTAATAATATTTTCAACTTTCAAATAGTTGTGTAAATCTTAAGTATTGTTTCAAGTGTCTGGAGCACAAACTTGTTAAGTGACATTTAGATGATATATTTTGTTATTTGGCACATGATAAAAACACATTGATAATCTTTACTCAATACCTAAAATACTAATGTACGATTTGATGATTACAATTCCGTGGTATCTTTTTATGGCACCGTTGCCTCACACAGGGATTATAGATTTCAAATTGTGAAATTTCAATAACGGCAAAGCATTTTGACGCAATACGTCAATAATCGATACAATGCATGTAAGAACATACTTCATTTTAAAAGAAATTAATTTGAACAATGTTAAATTACTAGAAAGGCTTTCATGAATGGAATCCATCAGATGACTCGATTAATATGTCAAGCTTTCAGAAGTGCCTCTGACTTCATCTGAGGTATTTCTGACCAAAAATCGACCAATAAAGCCATCAGACGGCGTTCTTGTTAAAATCTCGCATTGACCTTGAAACTTGACCATAACCCTCAACCTTACAATCCTCACAAAACCCTGCTCGATTGGGTACATACTATATACCACTTACAACGAATAATACCGAGTAATGCGCACTTAAAAAAACGTCACTAGAAATTAAAATATGAAACCGTGCTACCCCTGCCAGGAAGGGAACGATTAGACTCAACCCCCCCCCCCCCCCCTCATCTGCTCCATTTGTATCTGATTAACCTACATGTATCACTTGTAATTTTTACCCGTTTGTTTTTCTCCACTTTTTCTTCACTTTATTTATCTATTTTTTACTTCTTGTTATGTGCGATACTATGTTTTCATTTTCGACATTGTCTCCTACTCACAGTCATTTTCATTACTCGTTCCAGTGCATTTCCATTATTTGTTACCATAGGCCCACTCCCACTTTGTTTTATCTTGTTTTCTTATGCCTCAGTCATTTTACATTTCCATCCATGTTTTATTATATATTTGTTATCATCAATCATCATTATTGACTTTACTCACCATTTTTTCATATCCCATTTGCCTTTTACTTTTTAATCTCCCCTTTGTCTATGTCATCCTTTTGTTACATTATCCACTTCATCAATCAGCTGTCAAGTTTGATTTACCTTCCCCTATTCATCCATCTGTCACTTTGACCCCCTCTGTGTTACATTATCCCTTCCCTTGTCATTTCCTGCCTTTTATTCCTCTGTCTATTATATATATATATATATATATATATATATATATATATATATATATATATATATATATATATACATATATATATATATATATATATAATATGTTGTGTATGTTGTATTCTGTCATTTCACCTTCGATAAAGATTCTGTTAGAATCGAAACGTCAGGTCCTCTTATATTTATTACATTTACTTACACAGGCTATATTTGTGGATAAGCAGTTTGCATTCAGCTTTTACATTATATTGTTTGTATGTTAGAATTATATCAAAATCAAAGGTTAAAACTTCCCTATAGTTATTTTGTGTTTACTGAAATGGAAATCTATAATTCATACTGAAACAATACTAGTCCAAGGTTTTTAACCATCGACCCTTTTGCTAACGTTGCGGAAGTGAGCAACTTCTTTCATCAACAATGCATTGGCGATCTTGCTTTTTAAAAGTCACTTTATACCGATCTACATCCGATAAGGCTAATGAAAGTTGATTCCATGTTTCCCGTAACATTTGGTCCTGACCATAACGAGGTAACTTTTTCATTATTCATTATTCATTATTTTGCAGCAGTTCATGATTTACAAAATAACGACCATTTCAGGTGATCATCGAAGTCGATTTCTATTTTTAGGTTCCAATTGATTCAGAATGTAAACAAAATGCGATGCTCGATGAAGGAAATTAATATCAAATAATGAATGATTTCGCTATTTTGGCATTCATAACGCGGTCGAAAAAAACAAACAAACGCGGGCGGGTTACGGGAAACATGGAATCAACTTTCTTTAGCCTAACCTGGAGGTCACACAGTCAGTGACAGTCCGTAGGTTCGTCTCTTACAAGGTAAATATTTTGCATTGGATTCAAGAACTTTGTCATTAATTTACATACGTGAATGCACTTATAATAATTATGTTTCCACTTACAATATATAGTTGTTATTAAATAAGTATTATTTCGAATATCCGGATTTTGCTTATATTGAAACACATTCATATTCTAGTCATGTATGATTTAATGATGACAATTGCGTGGTATCTGTTAAAGGCACCATTGCCTCACAGTAATTATAGATTTCAAACCAGATTTTTTTTCTTCTCAAAATAAACAAATATGTACTTAATATGATTTGCCTCAAGCACCTGGCTTATGCAAATTTACGACCCTGTATTCGATTGAAAAAATAATTTGTACAATTATATACAACAACCAGCTTGTACAACATACCTTTTATGGTGGTATCAAACGAAATCTGATCCAAAGAAGTATAACGGTTATACTAGGGCATACAGGGAAAATGTATCCGTATTCGGTCGGGCTTCATTACGCATCCTACATTAGTATACAAATGATCACAACAATATTCCTATTTTGGTATGACAAAGAGACAAAAGTTTGCCGTTTGCATGAACTTTTGGTAAACAATAAACGACCATGTCCACTTTTCTATCGGGTGAAGAGAAACGTATAGATATATATGTTGTATGAAGCAAACGAAATAACACAATGCAATTCAGTCGGTTTAATTGTCAACGTGGAGAGTATCTGTGTTCGACAAAACACCTTTCTCTCTGTTGGTCCAGTCCAAATGTGAGATACTGTCTAGTTTGGATTTTGCCCAAGCCATCCAGGTAAACGTTGACACATGTTTCAATTTCTTGTAAATAATTTAGGCATAATTTTATTTTTAATGTCAATGAAATACGCGGTTAACTTTTCACCTACCATAATGGAATCACCTAAACACGGAAACCGAAAAAAATAACTTTCACTGCTTCAAGAAGGTGATGTAATAACGGGCTATTGCCATTTCGTCCAATAACTAGATCGCCCCCCCCCCCTCCCGCCCCGTTCATCGTTTACCATGTATCATATTCTATTTTGATGGACGCATCACATCTAGATGGGCAGGCTGTAGAATCTAGAGTGAATCAGAACTCCATTGCAGGTATCTTTGGTTTATGGTCTTTAATCCCCTGAATAATTTCACATATTTATGCACGGATCTCTGTTCTTGAAACCAATTAGGATGCTCCCTCCAATTACATATCCTGTCTTTAAATACAATGTGCGCTCAATTGTTGTTCAATATTGACATAAATTTGCCATTCATGCTTTTTTTTTAGCTAGAATTGTACATGAAAATAGGTCCATGGACATATGGCATATGCGCGCGTAGTTGAAGTGTATCAGGGGTAACGGCAATGTCAAAGTTATACCAATAATAAAGTTTTTCAGTTTCCGTGTTTAGACGATTCCGTTGGTAGGTGAGCATGTAACCCTGTATTTCAGTGACATTCGCAGAAATAGGCAGGATTAGGAATCAGAACAACGCATTAACACGTTTAATGATCAAAGGGAGTTAGAACAAAACCGTTACAATATTTGGAGAATACGGGAATGAAAGAGAGAAGCGGTAACACCATGTGTACAAGTTTGGGACATTTAAGTATTCGGGATAATTCTTTAAATGTTTTAGGATTCAAGCATATTAGGCCTAAATGTCTTACACGGATTTTGCAACATTTATCAACCATGATAGCTGGATGGCTTGGGCAGAATCCTAACTAGAAAATATCGCATATTTTGACTGGACCGACTGAAAGACAGGTGTTTTGTCGAACACAGATACTGTCCACGTTGGCAATTAAATCGACGGAATTGCTTTTTGTTATTTCGTTTGCTTCATGCAGCATCTATATCTAAATGTTTATCTTAAAAACCTGATAGAAAAGGTGACTTGGCCGTTTATTATTTACCAAGTTCATGCAAACGACCAATCTTGTCATAACAAGCGGAATATAACAAAATCATTGTTGTAATCATTCGTATAATAATGAAGAATGCACAATGAAGCGCGACGGAATGCGGTGGACTTTCCCAGTTCTGTTTTAATACACGTTACCTCAGTCTATGGATCAGATACAGATTGGCCGTTTACCAAAGTTCATGCAAACGACAAATCTTTGTCTCTTTGTCATAAAAAAATTCTATTAATACACGTTACTTCTCTGGATCAGATTGCATTTGATGCCATAGAAGGTAATTGTAGAATATTGTAAATTGTTTCAATGTTCTTGTAATTGTACAAATGATTTTTTCAATCAAATACAGTTCAGTAAATGTGCATAATTCAAGTGTTTGGGGGCAAAACATACTAAGATTTTTTTCTTTATTTTGAAAGAAAATCCCTCGGTTTGAAACCTAGAATCACTGTGTGTGTATTTTCTGCATTGCCTGTAAAAGATACCACGCAATGTTTTTCATAAAATCATACATTTAGGTATTTAGTCATAAGAATATCAATGCGTTTTCATAATACGCAAAATCACTTCATCAACATGTCACTTAACAAGTTTGTACTCCAGACATTCGAAATAATACTTATGGTTTACACAACTATCAGAAAGTTGTAAAATATTATATATAATTGCACATATGTAATTTTTTAACAAAGTTCTTGAATCCAGTGCAAAATGTTATCAAATTAAAATCGATTTTAAATTGTTTTCCTGTCAATATTATTTTGGTTTTTTTCCTTCAAAAAGTTATTCCGCACGAATCACTGCAATGATGATTGAAATACAGAATATATTACAATGTCAATATATCAATATTCCTGTTGTGCCTTTTTGAATAACATTTCATCATATTATGGCCAAGTATGATCGCTATTAAGTAAACGGTATTATACATTTAAAATTGCTAAAAACGATATCGAGGTCTTTATATAAAGGTTTGAAACATGGGGTCCAAAATCAAACAATGTGTTACAAAGTTATCCACTTTAAATGCAATTTTCTGAAAACATATAAATCGCTCTTCTTAAACATTTGTGTCAAACATCGTGAGTGAAATGGCATTTTAAAAATATAAGTTTGGCCAAAACATTATTCTCGGAAACATTGTACAATGACACAATAGCAAACTTATGTATCCGGATATTTGTGTGAACATCGTATGAATGTAAATGTGCAGGGCACGTCACTAATACGTTTATTTTGATAACTAAATATGGCGATATCGTTGGTCGAAGACATTAGTGACGCGATTCGGGTCGACCTGGGGAATTTCAAGCGACTGCGTACCTACTTTGGGATCAATAACTATCGATCACGTTTAGCACGCCTAAGTTGGTGTAAATCGTGAATACTAGGTACGCTGGTCGAGTGTTTTTTTGAAATATTGCTAGATGAATCGTGTTGGCGCCCAAAGATCTATAAGTCGGGGACATAGTATGTACATGTAGTCTGAAGTTTTATTATGCAAGGTCTGTTTGTTTGGAATTCTGATTATCGAGAGGGGGATCAACTATAATACTGCAGTAGCGTATATTGGGGTGACAGGCTTTCTTGCAGGGGGTTCACCCCTTCCCCACTAAGTAATAGTGTGTGTTATTTATACATTTTCAAAGGTATTTTTTCCTGTGCATAAAACTTCCAATAAAGACCAAGGGTGTCCATGTTCTTACAAATTCATTTGATATAACATTTGAAAAGGGATGCGAGTTTAGTATTTGGTATTCGCGGTATTTTATGTGTGCACAATTTCGGAGAGAAACGTACAATTCTAGCATAATTGATTATATATTTGACTTGACTGTCCTCCCCCGTCCCCCTGTGACGTGACATGTGCTATTTTCGTTCTTCGTTTACTTTGTTTGTTTGTCAGCACGCGCACGCTGTACAAGTGACGTAAACGAATTATTACACAGTTTACACTCGATGAGCGTCAAAAGAGTCAACCGGCAACATCTGTAACTTTACATTGATGACTATTGACTGACATGAAACAGAAACGGGAATCTTTGTCCATGAAATCAAACGTTATGGGCCTATAATAATGTATAATGTGTTGTTCCCGGTTTTTGTCAACAATATTATGAACTGTTTGTTTATGGGATTGCGTTAAGGGATTGCGATAAGCATGATAAGTTTTGTTGAAAGAATCCAAAAGTCAACGAATAAAATAACACCGGTGCAAACCAGTCTGTACAAATAGATAATACTTGTACCTGAATGAGATCAAGTTAAGCCGTTAGTCTAAAGAAACCACAAATGGTCAAATAAAATTAAGAGTGAATAGACAAACTAAACAACTTACTTTTCATATTGCTACTGGCGTCACCCATGTTTGTAAACGTCACGCGTTATGAACTCGCCTCCCAATAGGGTGGTGCCGTTACATTTTAAAACCACAAAAGCTATCTCAACAAATTTGGTATCATTTTAAAGCCCTAATAACAAGCTATCTGCCTGCCAAATGGCATTGGTATAGCTAATACAGAAAGAGAGATACAGCTGTTTGATGTTTGGGGACCAGGGGTGGTGCTGGAAGGGGTGCCGCTGGAAGGGGTGCCGCTGGAAGGGGTGCCGCTGGAAGGGGTGCCGCTGGAAGGGGTGCCGCCTGTACAAACTCAATGGGGATAATCCCATGCTTTGTTCTTTTTACAATAACTAGTCATCCCCTAATGTTAAAAACACAATTTTGGTCCCATTTCAAAGGATATTTAGTAGTCTTTAAGTATGTGGTTCAACAGACTTGTCAACTATTATTAACAACTAATTAATTATGGATAAGACAATGATCATCAGCTTTCTTCCTATTCGCTACACAGTCAACATGAATAATCAGCCTCAATTTACCGGATTTATAAAAATGACTATAACAGAAAAAGTTTTCAACCTATGATAGCAAAAGTATACATTTTTGGAAAGCTTGTAACTAGAGGAATTCAGAAATGCAGTTTATATCAGGGAAGGGTTTATCCTTAAACAAATATTTCTGAAAATTCTAAAAATATATAAAATAAAAAATTGAGATATTCACTAGCCGGTATAATTACCATACCGACGTAGTAACTTTGACAAATATATATCATCTAATGGGTAATTTCATGAGGAATTCAAATATGTAAAAAAAATAATGATAGGGGTAGGTATAAAAAATATATGGATCTCAAATTAAAAATTAAAAAACTCTGATATTTTCCAAATTTTCCGATCATACCATTTTAGTTATTGGTCGTACTATAATTTTAATGGCATATTTAGTTTCCTTATGCAATTTCCCTTCAGAAAATGTATACTTTTACTACCTCAGGGGGGTATACAAGCAAATATAAATGTGTAAAGTTAAAATCATGTCGCGAAAGCCAAAATCCGTGTGTAACGCGAAAGGAGGCGAGCTTAAAACACATGACCATATAGACAATGTATACTCTTGTGGTCGGGAGAGTGGGGGGGGGGGGGGGGAGGTACCCAATTTATTCTTTGACGGGTGTACACGCAATGTTTTGTCCAGGTTTTTTGTCCCGTGTTTGTGTCTTTTTGCTAATGATGCAATCCGTGATGACCATTGGTTTACCGTCCCGGATGTAAACATACAGGATCGAGGAGACTATTATAGGCTGATGAAACGTGCATCAATGGATCTACTGAATAATTTTCTCCAAAAGGTAGAAAGAAGAATGTTCACAATTGTTTAGTAAGAACGCCATTTTCGGCAAATTAGGTTTTATTTTAATGCAAATGTAAAAGAAAAATGGGCTTTAGGCCGGGAATAACAAATTGCCCATGTGACGTCCCGGGTACAATCATGTACGGTCCCCACTGTCCTGGGCATTACAGAGAGCAAAAGTTCCAGTTTCACTGGGCAATGCATTTAAAATACGAAGAGCATTTCTACCATGGAACCACTACCCAGTCACGTACCTTCTCCCCACTCAACCAGTCCGGTAAGCCAAACCAATTTTCTCCACCCCCCCCCCCCCCCCCAAATAAATGAATACAAAATATAGATTTTCTTTCATGTCAAAATGTCCTCAAATTGATAGAATTTGTATAAATAACGTCTATGTTAATATACGTATTGTATTGGTCTTTAAAATACCTAAAAATCAGACCGATTTTAGTTTATTTTTGTATAGCCACAAAAGTCTGATTTCTACAAGTCTGTACTCAGTCTATTACCAAGCACTTCAAAACTGGAAAGTTGAGATGTTGGGCGCTCGCTCGCTCCGCTAAGGCCTCGCGCGCGCCAGCTTGGGCGAGCCAACCCGAGCCAACCAGCAACACTGTTTTTGATAGTTACACTGATGTGTATAACGTCACCGTTATAACATCGAATTATTACTATAACAAACTTAATTCTACGCCAGACGGTGTGAAATTATACCCGTTTGACATCACATTGTACAGTCCCCTACACTAAGTCTAAATAAAATAGAAATGTTTAAATAGTCAAGGCCATGAAAGGAAGTAGGCTGTAGCTGGTTGGATTAGCGTGTAGGCTATGGATAATCAAGTATTGGCCAATCCGAAATCAGGTTTATTAAGAAATGTAACAATGCTGATAATCATACAAGGACACGAAATACAGGGTGTATCAGAAAGAACTGTACCGTGTTTCTAAAATACATAAAAATACAAAATGATTATTGTTTTTAATTTAATTACCTGCAATATAAAGGTGAACATGTTTCCTATGTTATATGTTAATTTCATTGAGATATCTCTTTTTGTTAAATTATATATGATACACATACTTAGGATTGAAATGCTCATTGTAGTACAACAATCAGGAGGCACTATATTTATAATTCAATATTTGGAAATTTATGCTCTGTTGCACTGTACCACTGTAGTGACTTACTGTACCTTCATCATAATCCATCACTGTAATCGTGGTAATGGTACTGTTGTTATTATCAGGATTATTATACCCAATCTTAGACAATCTTACCGGGGACCGTGGCGACAGGGATGGTCCCAGGTTAACGAAACATATTAAAACTAACACTCAAAAAACATATTTTTACAGATTCAAACCTGGATTTATTTTCCCTTTATTCATCGACTTACAAAATTATCGTTCCCAAAGGTTACCGTAGCTCCGCCCCCAATAAAATGATTGGTTAATAGCTCATGTCAATCTCTTCTGTCCGCGTCAAAACACCCGAGGGCGTGCTCATATTTCTTCCGGGAGCAAAAGTTTCCTCCCGGGGAATACAAGCGCAACGCTAAAACTGGAGGTGCCGGACACGAACCATAATCAATAAATTATGATTACAATATACAACAAATAACAAAGTGACGACCTATGGCCGTCACAATACAGACTGCAAAGGTATAATGAACTTAGTATAATAAAAATAGATATGTATCCGAGTATAATAATCCATGTAAACTAACTATAGCCTATGTGATTCATAAGCTCATATAAAATGCTCGTTCCAGTGGTCTTTTTCACCATTCAGTTACAAGCCTTCCTTTTCTTTCTGAAAGTTGTCATTGAGTAAAAGCTCGGACCTCATTTAAACAGCTGTTGAACACATGATCCCAGTGGCACACCATAAAACACGAACCATTTACGCGAGTTATCCATGCCGGATGACAACCTCTTGAACAAGGTCCAAAGTTTCGTTATTTTAGTTTTGTCTGTGGGTTGTGATACAGTAGTGCATGTGAATGCTCAAATTAACATCTTCGACTTAACGCCATCATTGAATTCATATCTAGTGTCAAGAGTTATTGCCTGGATATGTCTTTAAGATCAAAAATCTTGAACACGGTGCCATGTTTTTTTTAAGGATTAAGATCATTTTGCATTTTGTTTGTAGGTTGTGATACAGTTGTGTATGTGAATGCTAAAATTAACAGCATCGACTTAAAGGTAGATGACCTGATTTTCAACTTGATGTTTTCTATTTTACATGAAAGGTCATCCTTAAAATTGTTGCATTCCAAAGTTTGAGTTGCATAACTCCAATGGTTCTATTTTTAGAAGCGCAAGGTCAAAGGACATGCGCCCATTGTTTAGTACACAGACTGGTTGGTGGTTAACCACCTTTGGCAGTAATTCACCACATTTTAGCCTATAATTTCCAAATGAAACATTTTTGGCCCCTAATATTTTACAGACATAATGAGAAAAATATGGGGATTCTTCTGATATCAAAATATCTTGATGTGAAAAAAAATTCATAGCCCCAAAAATTGATCGGGTCATATACCTTTAACCCCATCATTGGATTCATCTAGTGTTAAGGGTAATTGCGTGGAGATATCTGTGAGATCAAAAAAAATTGTTGTTTATGGCTAACCGCGCGCAACATGTTATCATCCGATATGGAAACATTGCCTTACTTCATCGTCCCAAACATGTCACCTTAATTGAACATAGACGTTAATACAATAGCTACATACATAAACTGTGGGCAAATCAAGATAATATCAGATTGTTTCTATTAAATCAGATTAATTAAAAGTTAATGACTGCGTATCGGTTGTTTGAAAGGGTAAAATTAGTTAACACTTTTCACTCTTCTATCGCGGAATTTCCATAGGGCTTACCCACAGAGGGGAATTCAGAAGTATGAAGTTAAATGTCGAGGATTTTTCATAACACGATGAATCAACTGATCAAAGTCATTAACCTCGTTCTTAAAATTAATTCAATTATTATGTGTGTGTTGAAACACGCAATTGCCTTAAAACATTACAAACATATTGCCTCTTGAAAAAGAGTGCACATTTTAATTATGTTTTTTTATGTGGGTGGTGATAATGTCATGTATGTGAGTTATTGCCTAGACATGTCTGTGATATCACAAGTCTTGTTATGTATGATGGCAACATGTTGTCATCCGATATGGAAATATTGCCTTATTTCATCGTCTACACATATATCACCATAATTGAATATAGACGTTGATACTGTGGTTACACATTTAAATATGGGTTATTTAAAGGTAATCTTACTATCCTGAGTATTAATCATAATCACTGATTGCTTTAATGACTTCACTTACCCCCATCCTCCCCTCACCATAACCAAAAAACTGCATTATAATATCTTAACATAAACATTAAACTCAATTCATGGATTTTTCTTTTAAATACGTAATTGCTTTAAAACATCACAAAGATCTTGCCTTTTTCATGGTTTATTTTACATTTCCCCATGACCAATCGATTATCCAGAAGATATAAATATACTAGCAAATTAATCGCGCTCAACCGCTGCACATCGGACGGACGGACAATTTAGTCTCTTTGCACATACAGATTTCATAGATTCGTAGTATAGCGGTCAGTATGTTTTTGTCAATAAATGCGCTCAAGTTCTTGTACAGATATTCACCAAATGGATTGCACCTGATTTGAACATACCTGATATATTCACTAGGTTATCTATATACAATTACAATAGTAATATGAAGTTCATCCATAAACAACATAAATAACATTGGACAGGATGAAAATTATGTAAGTAAACAAAATGTCTCAATTTGCATACAATATCAGAATATACAACATAAAACACAACATGCAAAAGTCAAACAATACAAACGATGAGGTTCCACAAGTACTACTCATCATGCTCTTTGTTTGACGTGATCATATGTTACACTTCATTGACGTGATATTTTACAAATTCTTGAAGCCCTCTCAGCATGATTTTTTTATTCATTCTTCACAACACATATTTTATAAACATGATAAACACCAATAATTATTTACAGCAAAACACAACAATAGTATATACAATGCAAAAGCATTGAGTTACATCAGAATAAAAACTACATTTAAATGTTACAAACAAGAAATCCCATATATCAGCCACACATATATACTAATTATATATACTTTCAATCACTGTAGAATAAACATGATTGTAGCACTAAGTGTGGTGCAAGGAGAGACAGAACCATATCCTGTGAAGTTGTCACTATTAAGTTACATGACGAAATTTAAGGTCATTTTGGAAGAGGAAAAGAAGATTAGGAAAATTGCTATCTACCCTTACTATTGCTAAGCTTAGCTAATGCAATGTCACAGTGGATAAACATTTTATTTTCATCACTTATATTCTTAGTGTGAATACCAAACAGGACATCAGTAACACTGATTTATTTAGCTAATACATGATTAATATATATAGTTCACAGTTTTTCTCTTAGCATAATGTTATTTACACTGGTGTATCTTGAGTTATTTCAGTATCTCTTTTTTGTCGACTTCAGTCAACTCTGCAGTTGTTTATATCAACGTCTATATTTGTAGACAACACTATCATTGCTGTAGATAGGGTTATCCTGGTGCGATTGAGGCCGCGTAACCATCTCAATTTCAACTGGTTGCTGGACCTCATATCTGGTTGCATCTTCTGGAGCATCTTCCGCAAGATTACTATTACCACCGTCCGATGGCTGAACCTCATATGCCGTATCTGTCACACCGGAAGATATCGGGGTCACATAATACGGGAGCGCGACACGGTCACCAGACGTTACGGCCAAGTGAACTGCTTCATGGGAAATGGCACTTTGAATAAACCTGATCACTGATTCGATGTCCTTGACGATTTGCTGAAAGCTAGGTCGCAATTTGGGACTGCCCTGCCAGCATTTCTCCATAATGCTGTACCTGTATTTTAATAAGAATATTGGGTTGTTCCAGTTAAATCCATACCCATAATCTTATCCTTCAACAGAGGGCGTGTATATTTCAAATGTTGTCGCCCATACAGGTAATACCTTACCCCTCAATGGCCGTGCTCATTCATGGAAACCTGATGTAAATATTTACTGCCCATTATGTGATAAAGATATTGAGGATCTTAGAAATTTCTTATTTATTTGTAGTGCGTTAAATCATATCAGAGTTGATGAATTCCTTAAACTTGAAAATCAACTATCACTCCATAAATTAGAAGAGTTTTGGAGAATATTTATATCTGGTAATTTAACTATAAAAATGTGTCTTATGCTAGGTCTTTCAAATGATGTTCTTACTGTATGTGATGATTTACCCGTACTCCAAATATTTGATGTGTGGACCGCACGTAGCATTCAACTGGTATGATTCTATGTTATCATGTAAATATTTGTATATATTCTGCCTTTTTATTTATATATGTGATAATATTGTGTAATATGTTTTAAGGACGCATCAGTCGAGAAGACTCATGCCACTGTTTCAAAAGTGTATGTCCAAATAAATAAATAAATAAAATAAATAAATATGGATTTCAAATGGACTAGCCCATTGATGTCAGTGTTATGTTATGTATTTTGTAAGATACATATGAAAACAGTAATGAAGGATTTTATTTGAATGAAAAGTGTTAAAATTGCTTCAAAAAGGCGACGTTATAAAAGCTCTGAATGAATACTCTATCGAGTTTATTTGCAATTAGTCCATTCTCACTGACTGCTTGAGGGGGTAAACCTAAAGTGTGTCACCGTGACAGGAGAAGAATTGTATTGTTATGCCACACTTCCGTTTTGATAAGCATGAAAGTATGAGATATGTGCGTGGTGACCAATAACTGAAAATATGGCTACCCCGCCCCCATGCGGTGGAAAAGGTCCAGTTACTAATTAGGTATGCATATCAAGAGGTTAGGGTTCGCACAAGAAAGGATAGCATCCTGCAAACGGTATGGATAAAACATCGATATGTTCTGATATCAAATGCCAAAATGTAACGTTACTTCACAATAAGATCAAAATAGTTTTTTCTTACATTTCTGGAGGGCACTGTGGCGGACATTCCATTCGATTTCCACGGGTGATATGTTGATAGACATCACGGTTTGGGATACCAATGTAAGGCTTGCTTCCTCGTGAGAACATCTCCCACAACACGATGCCAAATGACCACTGTATGCAATGAAAGATATAGAGAGATCTCGTGTTTTGTATTAGTGGCCATTTTGGAGGGAGACTCTATTCAGAGTATTGGATGAAATTGCATATGGATGGAATTCAAGCCATTTCACACGAGCGTGCTTTGTGTTGTCCGCGTAGCGGAGCGGAGCTACATCCACATGCATGAACAGCGTAAACAATGCATGCATGCGAGTGCATAAACAGCGCAAACAACTATGCATGTAAGCGAGTGACGATTGCACGATTGACCAATCGGGATGCGCGGTCATATTCCGAAATCGTCCGGTACGCATACATTTCCTTTACTGACGATCTTATGTAACATTTTGTACACGTTTTCTTACCGGCACCCTGTTTTACAAAGGTTTTAAAGTCATGTTAGCGGATATACCATGAACACCATTGGCGAATAATTTAGTTCACCCAAATCAAGGATAGATACACACATTCCAGGAGATCTTTAATTTTACCAGCAACAATAGTGCTAACTGAACACCGAAGAGACCGGGCTTGAAATATGGAATAACCATGATTTACAATTTACAAAAAAAATGCCCCTGGTTCACGGGTTTTACTTAACGACCAGAGGAAATTTGTCAGATATCAGGGGCTATTAAAGGGTAAAACGACAGAAAAATGTCATCGTGGAGATGAGTGTCAACTAAAAGTTGCTCCTGGTGACATACTTTGCAGAAAAACAAATTATGGTGTTGAAGGGGAAGGGGAAGGTTGCTCCCTATTCCTGGTTATTTCAAGCACTACCTAAAGAAGTAGGACGATTTCTGTCATGTCCTTAAAAGTAACATTATAAATTAATGTTGGTTGATACTTACCACGTCAGTTTGTGTGGTAAATATTCGCTTAGCCAGACTCTCTGGTGCCATCCACTTGACTGGGAGCTTGGCCTTACGATCGCCACTCCTGTAATAATCTGACTCGTGAAGATCACGGGACAGACCGAAGTCAGCTATCTTAAGAGACAATTTTTCATCAATCCTTTAAATATTTGAGAAGCAAAGAAAACCCACGTTATAGAACATAAAGGGCTCTGCTCTGTTCCACACTCTTGATCTACAACATTTATTTAGAAACATTTGGAGTTTACAAAAGTTGTATATTCAAGTTATTCTACTAGAATCGACACAGAATCTTGAATCTTTAATACATAGCTGAATACACCTCATCACAGTAATGGCGGACCTCGTTCTCTCCTTACGATTTTGCTGAATAATTTGGTGTCAAACTATATACATGTATGAAAACGAAATTTGTAATTGTGGACATTATAATTACAGTGAAATGGCACATATATGAGGATCGTCGATTGGGGATCTTCTCTATGGCTTCCCTAGCAAAGCTTTAAAACTAAATCCGTTTTGATTACATAATAATAATTTCGTGTTTTGGGGTTGGAATTATGTCGGGTTGCGCTTTATTCCATATTACCCATAGATGATAATTTACAAACTGGTTGTTTAAACAATAATTGTATTAGCATTTTACTTCGAACACATAAAGTATGCTTACATGCAATTTCTCGCCGCGAGATCTCTGTGTACAAATTTCTGTTCCGATAAGTAGCTCATTCCTTTGGCACCATCCAATGCAAAGTTCAACATTTGTCCACCATTGATAGTCTACGACGAAATAAGGTAACGGGTTTTTGTCGTATTAATGTTGGTGCAGAAACTCTGAACTTAACCTGGTCTCCCTTAAATTGTCAAATACAGTCAGTCTACCATGCTTCTTAATCTGATCATATCTGTGACTTGTGAATATCGTTAAATTACAACCATCCGGGGGTTGGCGAGTGGGGATGGTTAGCACTACTAGCTATATTATAATACGCGAACTACTGAATTAAACGCTAATAATACGCGAATATTGATAAATTACAACAATCCGGGAAAGGGGGGGGGGGGGGGCGGACGGGGATGGTGGCGTAACAAGGCATAACACATAATGGATAGCATACTATATAGCTATATGCGACATTTTGAATTAAACGCTAAATATTGGATAGCCTAGATTTTAAAACTAATTAATTCAGTTTCAATGCTCTTTATTCCGTAAACGAGGGCGCTATTTACGGAATAAAGCACATCAATCCTACAGCTTATCTATGGAATAAAGGTAGTCTGAGACATATGATCAGCTTATGAATCATTGTAAACTGATTTTTCAAAACTGGTTTCTCATAAAACTATATAGTCAACATTGAGCTTATTCCATGAACAATATTATTTCTTGGTAAGTTCTGATGTTGGAGATATTTTTTCGTAACGATTCATTTTTAGTCACACCATTCTCTAATATCACCATTGTCATTTTTACCTTCACATGGCATTATTCGATCAGTAATGTACATGTACAAAGTCCTATTGTAAGCATTGCAAGAAGGTCATGGCATGGTAAATCCCAACGAGTCTTCGGCTAAGGTATAGCCTACATGTTGTTGTTTTGTATTATGTTAATACTTTTCATAGAGGAAACATAAACATACTCACTGTATTGTCCTTGAGTAGGAATGATCTCAGGTCACCATTCTTCATAAATGGCAGCACAACTAGCGGACTACCATTTGGGTCAAAGGTCAAGCCAAGTAAAGACAGCACATTTGGATGGTCACAGTTTTTCATGATCATCGCCTCCTCCAGGAATTTGACAGCAAATGTGGCATCCGTGTTATCTAGAAAAAAGGTGTAAGTATCCAGTCGTGAAATACACAATACACTTAACTCAAAATATTCCTGAACAGGTGCTTTTATGTTAGCTAATTCAAAATCAATTAATCTGTCACGAAAAAACCGAGATATACATTAATCATCGGGCAAATTTCACTTCGTAATGTGACACATCATTTTTTTAATTATAAAGTTATTAATTGGGCCGTATTCTCGTACTAACAACGGTTTTTGCTTAATACCTAGTATAAATAAACTCTTGTTGAAAGTAAACTCGAGTTGGAGTACCTTTAGAATACCCTACCATTTTGAAGCTCGACTATTTTAAAAAACGCGGCGACGACGCCGTCGTCGAAAACGGCTGTCATAGTTTCAATATTTTGTTTTCTTGGTTTCACGCGAAGGTGTATGTTGGGTATAATGGCATACACGCGGGACTTTGTAGAAATTACCTAAGGGTTGAGCGAGCCGTTGTGAAAATGTGCTTAAGTGCAAGACGAAAGGTATTTCATTTTTTTGGCTTCGGCGGCGACGGCGACGGCGGGCGGCTTCGGCAGCGGCGGCGTCGCGAAGCTTCACCCCTTTAAAAGTGGATTCGGCGACGGCGCGAAGGAGGAGGTATAACGGGATCAGTTGTAGATGGAAGCTTGATTATTTTTTGTGGCTTCGGCGGCGGCGGCGACGGCGCGAAGCTCCATCCTTTTAAAAAGTGGATTCGGCGACGGCGCAAAGTTCAACCCTTTTAAGAAACATCTGATTCGGCGACGGCGCGGAGCTTCATCCTTTTAAAAAGAATGGATTCGGCGACGGCGCGAAGATGGAGGTATGACGGGATCGGTTGTAGATGGAAGCTTGATTATTTTTTGTGGCTTCGGCGGCGGCGGCGACGGCGCGAAGCTACATCCTTTTAAAAAGTGGATTCGGCGACGGCGTGAAGTTCAACTTTTTTAAGAAACATCGGATGCGGCGACGGCGCGAAGCTCCGTACTTTTAAAAAAGTGGAATCGGCGACGGCGCGAAGGAAGAGGTATGACGGGATCGGGTGTAGATGGAAGCTTGGTTATTTTTTGTGGCGGCGGCGACGGCGGCGACGGCGCGGAGCTCCATCCTTTTAAAAAAGTGGATTCGGCGGCGGCGCGAAGGAGGAGGTATGACGGGATCGGTGTGTAGATGGAAGCTTGATTATTTTTAGTGGCTTCGGCGGCGGCGGCGACGGCGCGAAGCTCCATCCTTTTAAAATGGTGGATTCGGCGACGGCGCGAAGCTTTACCTTTTTAAAAAATGGGCTTCGGCGGGAAGGTGGGTTTTATTCTGGCTTCGGCGGCTTCGGCGACGGCGTCAAAGCTTGACTTTTTAAAAAAAGTGGATTCCGCGACGGCGCGAAGGAAGAGGTATGACGGGATCGGTTGAAAAACGGAAGCTTGATTATTTTTCTGGCTTCGGCGGCTTCGGCGACGGCGCGAAGCTCCATCCTTTTAAAAAGGTGGATTCAGCGACGGCGCGAAGCTTTACCTTTTAAAAAAATGGGCTTCGGCGGGAAGGTGGGTTTTATTCTGGCTTCGGCGGCTTCGGCGACGGCGTCAAAGCTTGACTTTTTAAAAAAGTGGATTCCGCGACGGCGCGAAGGAAGAGGTATGACGGGATCGGTTGAAAAACGGAAGCTTGATTATTTTAGTGGCTTCGGCGGCTTCGGCGACGGCGCGAAGCTCCATCCTTTTAAAAAGGTGGATTCAGCGACGGCGCGAAGCTTTACCTTTTAAAAAAATGGGCTTCGGCGGGAAGGTGGGTTTTATTCTGGCTTCGGCGGCTTCGGCGACGGCGTCAAAGCTTGACTTTTTAAAAAAGTGGATTCCGCGACGGCGCGAAGGAAGAGGTATGACGGGATCGGTTGAAAAACGGAAGCTTGATTATTTTAGTGGCTTCGGCGGCTTCGGCGACGGCGCGATGCTCCATCCTTTTAAAAAGGTGGATTCAGCGACGGCGCGAAGCTTTACCTTTTTAGAAAATGGGCTTCGGCGGGAAGGTGGGTTTTATTCTGGCTTCGGCGGCTTCGGCGACGGCGTCAAAGCTTGACTTTTTAAAAAAGTGGATTCCGCGACGGCGCGAAGCTTTACCTTTTTAAAAATGGCCTTCGGCTGGTAGGTGGTGTGTTTTTTCTGGCTTCGGCGGCTTCGCCGACGGCGTCAGAGCTTTACCTTTTAAACGCGAAGCTTTACCTTTTTAAAAATTGCCTTCGGCGGGAAGGTGGGTTTTTTTCTGGCTTCGGCGGCTTCGCCGACGGCGTGAAGCTCACATTCAAGTTCAAAGTCTAGAACTTTCAATGGCGCGTGTCCTTTTTTAGTCCAAAACGGAATAAAGCACATGGTCTATACAACTTTCAGCAAGACACTTAGTTGTCAGATTTTAATAAGATATTCTTTTCTAGGTTGGCTTTTATCGAGTTTCAATCAGGCACATTTTCCTGTTGACATAGAATGATCATTGATATATCATGTGAGCTATGGACAAAATTTAGCAGATTTTCAAGTCTAAAATTCAACGTTGTATGACTAACTGCACAAAATAAGTTTTGCCACGCGACGACACAGATATTGTCGTGCGTCGTGCCTTTTATTTTGATTTTCTTTTAAATCAACCACTGCTTAGTTAGCATTTACACTAAGTTATGTCTGGAAATCGTGCATAATTTGTTGTTGTTGTTGTTGTAAAATTGATTAATTGGTGGGGCAGCCTAAAATGCCTCAACAATCTGAATGGGCAGTGTCATTTTTCATTTCACAATGCAATATTAAGGGGCAATCATAATATGGGGATTATTTTCACTATAAAACCATTATTTTTAAGTACTAAGGAATCTTATCGACCTGTCATTTGTTACATTTTGTGGGATTGCATATCAACAGTTTGGATGGTTGTTTTTTGATGGGCTTTTAAAGAACGACCTATCATGCATTTTAGAGGGCTCAATAGTTTGGATAGGGCTTTTAAAGAACGACCCATAATCTATTATGCCAAACCTGTCATATGATATTGAAATTCAGTCCCACAATGCAATATTAAGGGTCAAACATAATTCTAATATGGCGATTGATGAACGATTTACGAACTTCTGTTGCATGCCGTAACAATTTGAATGTTTGGATGGGGTTTTTAAAGAACGACCCATAATCTATTATGCCAAACCTGTCACATGATATTAAATTTCAGTCCCACAATGCAATATTAAGGGTCAAATATTAAGGGTCAAACATAAATGTAATATGGCGATTTATTAACGATTTATGAACTTCTGTTGCATGCCGTAACAATTTGAATGTTTGGATGGGGCTTTTAAAGAACGACCCATAATCTATTATGCCAAACCTGTCATATATTATTGAAATTCAGTCCCACAATGCAACGATTTACGAACTTCTGTTGCATGCCTTAACAATAACGATTTACGAACTTCTTTGGTTTGAGCAATCTGTCATTTGTTGCATTGTGGGATTGACAGTTTGGATGGTTGTTTTTTGACGGGGCTTTTAAAGAACGACCCATCAAACATTTTAGAGGGCTCAATAGTTAAGATGGGGCTTTTAAAGAACGACCCATAATCTATTATGCCAAACCTGTCATATGATATTGAAAGGCCCACAATATGCAATATTAACTTGTCAAACATAATTCTAATATGGCGATTGATGAACGATTTACGAACTTCTGTTGCATGCCGTAACAATTTGAATGTTTGGATGGGTTTTTTAAAGAACGACCCATAATCTATTATGCCAAACCTGTCACATGATATTAACATTCAGTCTCACAATGCAATATTAAGGGTTAAACATATTAAGGGTCAAACATAAATCTAATATGGCGATTGATTAACGATTTACGAACTTCTGTTGCATGCCGTAACAATTTGAATGGGCTGTGTCATTTTACATGGGGCTTTTAAAGAACGACCTACTATCATTTGTTGCATGCCTCAACAATTTGAATGGGCGGTGCTTTTTAAGAGCGACCTATCATTTTTTGCATTGTGGGATTGGAAATCAAGAGTTTGGATGGTTTTTGGACGGGGCCTTTAAAGAACGACATATCATGCATTTTATAGGGCTCAATAGTTTGGATGGCGCTTTTAAAGAACGACCCATAATCTATTAACACTTTCCACGCGGCTATTAGATTTACCATATACAAAACAGATTTTTCAGAATCCTTTCCCAATTTTCAATGTCTATCTCAAGGGTTACTGAACCAATACTAGGCATGTTTGTACTTATTTCAGTGCATTTCTCATGGTGATTCCAAATATGGTAATGAAATTTAATAATTATGACATTTTTGAAACATTTTGTGAAAATTTGGAATGTCGTCTGCAGCCGCCTGCCGCATGGAAAGCGTTAAGCCAAACATGTCATGGGGCTTTTAAAAAATGACCCATAATCTATAATGCCAAACCTGTCACATGCTATTGAAATTCAGTCCCAGACTGCAATATTAAGGGTCAAACATAAATTTAATATGGCGATTGATTATGAAAGGCACGTCACCCGGCAATATCTCTGTCGTCGCGTGGTAAAACTTATTTTGTGTTGTTAGTCAAACAACGTTGAATTTCATTTCCGACATAACTTAGTGCAAATGCTAACTATAGCCTATAAGCAGTGGTTGATTTAAAAAAAATCAAAATGAAAGGCCCGACGCCCGGCAATACAATACCTCTAACGTCGCATGGCAAAACCTATACGTCACCCGACCATATCTGTCGTCGCGTGGCAAAACTTATTTGAGTTATTAATCAAACAACGTTGAATTTCTAGATTTGAAATTCTACTATTGTCTATATCTCACATGATATATCCGGGGATATAATTATCAATGATCATTCTAAGCAGTGGTTGATTTAACTTCAACATGAAAGGCGCGTCGCCCGGCAAAACCTATACGTCACCCGACCATATCTGTCGTCGCGTGGCAAAACTTATTTGAGTTATTAATCAAACAACGTTGAATTTCTAGATTTGAAATTCTACTATTGTCTATATCTCACATGATATATCCGGGGATATAATTATCAATGATCATTCTAAGCAGTGGTTGATTTAACTTCAACATGAAAGGCGCGTCGCCCGGCAATACAATATCTCTGTCGTCGCGTGGCAAAACCTATTTTATATTATCATATTTGTATTATTATTATATATGGTGGGAGGGTACCAAGGGTACCTGCTTTCGGACAGGCCATTTGCTCATAAACATAACTTACAATGTATAGTGTAAATGCTAACTAAGCAGTGGGTGATTTAAAAGAAAATGAAAATGAAAGGCATGTCACCCGACCATATCTGTCGTCGCGTAGCAAAACTTATTTGAGTTATTAATCAAACAACGTTGAATTTCTAGATTTGAAATTCTACTATTGTCTATATCTCACATGATATATCCGGGGATATAATTATCAATGATCATTCTATGTCAACAGGGAAATGCGGGAAATGGGGATTAAATGATTGATTAACGATTTACGAACTTCTTTGGTTTCGCCGTCGGCGAAGCCGCCGAAGCCAGAAAAAAACCCACCTTCCCGCCGTAGGCCATTTTTTAAAAAGGTAAAGCTTCGCGCCGTCGCCGAAGCCCTCTTTAAAAAGGTGAAGCTTCACGCCGTCGGCGAAGCCGCCGAAGCCAGAAAAAAACACACCTTCCCGCCGAAGCCCATTTTTAAAAAGGTAAAGCTTCGCGCCGTCGCCGAAGCCCTCTTTAAAAAGGTGAAGCTTCACGCCGTCGCCGAAGCCGCCGAAGCCAGAAAAAAAACACCTACCCGCCGAAGCCCATTTTTAAAAAGGTAAAGCTTCGCGCCGTCGCCGAAGCCCTCTTTAAAAAGGTGAAGCTTCACGCCGTCGCCGAAGCCGCCGAAGCCAGAAGAAAACACACCTTCCCGCCGAAGTCCATTTTTAAAAAGGTAAAGCTTCGCGCCGTCGCCGAAGCCCTCTTTAAAAAGGTGAAGCTTCACGCCGTCGCCGAAGCCGCCGAAGCCAGAAGAAAAAAAAACCTTCCCGCCGAAGCCCATTTTTAAAAAGGTAAAGCTTCGCGCCGTCGCCGAAGCCCTCTTTAAAAAGGTGAAGCTTCACGCCGTCGCCGAAGCCGCCGAAGCCAGAAGAAAAAAACACCTTCCCGCCGAAGCCGCCGAAGCCAGAAAAAAAAACACCTTCCCGCCGAAGGCCATTTTTAAAAAGGTAAAGCTTCGCGCCGTCGCCGAAGTCATTTCTTAAAAGGTTAGTCTTCGCGCCGTCGCCGTTGCCAGCGTTTTTTACAGGTGGAGCTTGAAAAATGGTGGGGTATTCTAAAGTTTAGCCCTCGAGTTTATCTTTTGTACGACATTTTTAACTAAAACCGATTTTAAACTCCTCAAATCTCGTCACCAGAGTAGTCATGCGTTCACTGTATACGGGTATTTTGGTTTTTTATACCCAATTGGGCTATACAATAGGTATTGACCGAATTCCTCAAATGCGCGTAAGACTACACAATGTTTGTACGTCAGCTTGCACCGGGCACGGTTGAGTAAACATTCAAGGCATACAGTTGGTGTATGAGTATAGTTAAACCAGAGAGATGGTTAAACGCGCGTTTCACTACCCTCATACCCATGTTTAAAGTTAGACACTTTTCAGTGCGTTAGACGCGGGTTTATAAAATTAACACATTTTCGAGAATTACGTTTAGTTAAACGATATGTTTAATTTCAAAGTTATACGCGCGTTTAGCTTAAATCCGTATTTATTATACGTACGAGAAATGACTCACGAGAGAGGTGACTCACCACACGCCTAATCAAAAAGTTGTAGCAGTTTCCTATGGGATATCATTGTTTTGTATTGTGCTGTGCAGTAATAATGTGCGTGACACCCAAAGCATCAATACATGCATGTATGATCTCGATAGCGCACCATAAAACTTAATGAGAAAAAATATAATTGATCAATATCAACTCTTTGTAAAAGATAGTAACCCTTTATTGTCTTGACAGCAACATTCTTGTTGACACCATCTCCAAGACTAAGCGTGGCCAAAAAGACTTTTCCGAATTCCCCTGCAAAGATAAAGATAAAAATCTCTTTTTTTCAGACGATATAACACAAAATCTGTAAATTCATAAAACTTCGCATTTTTAACATAATCCTCAATCAACATCAGGAATCAATATACTGTTAACAGGTTTAGGCGTCTTAATATAAACCCTCGAATTAATGTCAACTAATCTTGTTATAGTGGAAGTAGAGATTAGGCTATACATACAGGGTGTATCAGAAAGAACTATACCGAGGCAATATGATTTATTACAGTATGAATTCTATTGATATTATTCAAACCGTTTTGACATATATCTTGCGCAAACGCCCAGCTTTCATAAGAATTTTAAATGTTGAAAATCGGAAATTTCTGATGTAAAATACAGACTTTCTGGTAAAGATGGTAGATTTCAATTTTAGTCGAAATTATCAATTTAAAAATCTGTGAATTACTAACCCTACCTGAGATATCCATCCGTCTATAGGACAGGGTTTATTTTTGGTCGCCATATCTCAACTTTTCACACACTTGTATAACTATTTATTATTTGCATACTTTTGTGTGTGAAATTTGGAGATAAATTTTAATTTCTAATCCGCAAATAAAGCTGGATTTGTTCTGATTCAGTGGTTTTAACTTTCCTTTCTTTGGCGGAAGTTTTGAATATTGCTTATGTGGTGTGGGCTACATTGTTAGAAATGGTGGGTAAGTGGTCGAGAGTATTATTGAAATTGAAAACACGTTTTTCTTCGATTTTCGATTATGTCTTGCCACACGAGAACAAAATGAGATATCTCAATTAAATTAACATATGATATAGGAAACATGTTCACCTTTATATTGCAGGTGTTTAAATTTAAAACAATAATCATTTTATATACACTGAAAAATAAATTGGTGTCACAGCGACACCTTCTTGGAGTCAACTGTAAATGACACTTACAAAGGTGTTATTTTGACTCCAAAATTGGTGTAATCGTCCATGATATGGGTTTGCACATAATTTACGGTGACACCATTAAGTGTCCGACGGACACCTTTCAGTGATCATTTAGTGATTTACACCAACACTGGTGTCAGATTAATTGATATAACTCCAAGGGCGTCAATAGTTGGCGGGAAAGCTCACGGTTTTTAGAGGTGTCGAAGCAGCTTGACACCAATTGGTGTAATTCTGACACCAATTGGTGTAATTCTGACACCAACTGGTGTAATTCTGACACCACCTGGTGTAATTCTGACACCACCTGGTGTAATTCTGACACCAAATTGGTGTAATTCTGACACCAATTGGTGTAATTCTGACACCATTTGGTGTAATTCTGACACCAATTGGTGTAATTCTGACACCAAATTGGTGTAATTCTGACACCAATTGGTGTAATTCTGACACCAATTGGTGTAATTCTGACACCAATTGGTGTAATTCTGACACCAATTGGTGTAATTCTGACACCAAATTGGGCGTCATCAACATATCAACGCATGCGTTTTCTCGTCGCCATTTTGTCTGCATGTTACGAGCCGGTAAGACTGGTAAGTACCGATCTGCTCCATTTTCAGACATTTTTGATAATAATTATGATACAATTAGCGTAATGTAAGCCTTGTTCATGTTGTTTAATATTGCGCCAACTAACTGATGAAATAAATTACAATTTCATAGTCAGAGACTAGCATTTTGTTGGACTGTGTGTCAGTGCATGGACCTACTAGTACTATGTGTGTGTTCGTCATGCATGCATACGATGATATGTGCAACATTACATATACATGTAGCCCGATTTATCTGGCTCAGTGGTCGTCTTTTTCATACGAACGTCTTACATTATGCTAATTGTATCATAATTATTATCAAAAATGTCTGGAAATGGAGCAGATCGGTACTTACCAGTCTTACCGGTTCCTAAACATGTGCTATCTCAATATGACTCTTAAGAGAGTCAATATTACACCCCATTTGGGATGTAATCACATTTTTCGAAAATGGGTCCTCAGGTAACCATCCTAGGTGTCAAAATGAATATGACACCCAAATGTGTCATATTTTACACCCATAATGGTGTCAATTTGACACCTTTAGGTGGCCAACTGAGGACCCATTTTTTTACACTTGTTTTAGTGTCAAAATGACACCAAATTATTTTTCAGTGTACATTGTGTAAACTTTAAAACGATGTATAACCTGGCTAGGTTCTTAAACGTTTTCAAGACCTTACTTCCAACACATTTCTTGTTGTTTTCTGATGTTGTTTTGTGAACTTGACATTGCTATATCTTAATATGGCAAAACTGTCATAAACTTGTTAATATAAGGAGACGAGTTAGGCCGCACTGCAAATTTAGTACGTATGGTTCATGCGTATCATGTAACTTGTACGTGAGACTTATACGGTAGTTGCCCAAGGAATATTTTCCATCCCATATAGTACGTACAAGCACCACAAATTGAACTAAACTAAGGCAAATATTTCCATAATAAATATTTACGTTAGCCTCAGTTTAATTTTAAAAGTTGATGGTACACATGGTGATGAAACATTACTTTGGGCACTATCGTATTCGGTACAAGTCACTTATACGTTTAATTCATTGACTAAACGTACTAGTTTTGCAATGATCCCATACCTTGTCCCAATGATCTCCCAAACGCCAATTGATCATAATGTATCTTAACATCCTCCAGGTTGATGGAAATGTCATTGGAAAGCTGTATTGATGCATTAGTATCGATTTGAGCTCCGGCTTGAAGTTCATTGAAAATTCGATCAGCCTCTGCAGAAGGAAAACAGGTGGATTGAGTTTACAAGTATGTGGTGCATCATATGTCTTTGGTCGTATCGAAAGGGAAAACTTTAAAGCTTAGACCCATTTTGAGCTTAGCAAATTTCCTCTTTGTAATTCTTGCAAAAAATAGACGAATAAAAGCTTAATATTTATTCGATCTGTCGTCTTAGTGGATTGTGCTTCATTCAGAGACAGAATTGTTGAGTGGACAATGTTTGATGACGTCTACTGGATCAGCTGGTGAAAAAGGCGAGTGAATTGCCATTAATAAGACATGGATTTGGTCACCATTGGGTTTTCTGCGTATCCCGCAGGGTTCTATTATCCATTTGGTATTACCGTAGTTGTCTACATGTATGTTTGACATGTCCAATTTGATGATATGATCGTCTTTGGCTGCGAGTTTCGCTTTTATTTCCGAGTTCCGAATCGGTGTCGTTTTCTCGACGTATTCGCAATACAGTAATTACAGGGATCTCATAAAAAACGCCGCCTTTGCTCTCATTGACGAGTTTAATCTTTCGGTTGTCAAGGGTCCTCCTTGAAGACTGTTGTAGAGTTTGATAGACCAGTTGATGCGTGATGACTGCATAAATACGATGCAACGGCTCGGTCACTCCTTTTATGTATAGAAGAGGACAATAATAGCTCGTGATTTTACTTGGTTGTTCGTCTTTTTCTTGACTTAAATTTTTTGCTGAGACATTTGGGTGTTTTTTCTTCTTCAACATAAGTAATGGGGTACTCCGGGTACCCGCATACTTATAGGGCTAAACTTTTGGTCTCTTCAACGATTGGTTTAGCCAATCTTCCGTCACAAACTTTGTCTTTCGGTCTAATCAAATTCTGATTACACCAAGTTAAGTTTGTGGTGAAGAACGTAGGCCGACTTGGAATTTAAATATTGATTGGTGTGAGTTGCCTTGCGGTAAATGAGGATGAGTTTGTCCAGAAATTGGATTTTACCTTCGTCGTATCGTTCATAAGTGAATTTGACACCACCGGTGTCATCAACATTGTTATGATGGTTCGTTTAGTTTGTCCTCTTGACCCCATTTAAAGATATCAATGATGTCGTCATAGCGCTTGAGTGGCACTGTAGCAATTGTACTAAGTGGTCCATTAAAATATGGGCTATGATTGAGGAAACCAGACTAGCCATAGTTTTGCCAAATATATATCTGGGGCCTTTAAACCCGGGCATCTGTATGACGAAGTGATCTATATAACGTCGTCACCAAAATCTGATTACGTCATCAAACATCGTCTAGTCAATAATACATGAGCTTCATTTGTTTGTTTTTTTATAAACAAAAACAATATCTTTTAGATTGTATAACTTGAAAAGGTTGCATGGTCCCTAACCGAAATAAAACGTTAACATTGCTCAATTATACACATAGCATAATATAAGTTCAAAGTTTTAACGGGTTCGCCGTCGGACGAGTTTTAATCTGTCAAGCTTTCGTCAGGATTAGCTCTGACTTCTTCAGGACCAAATTATTATAATATTTAACAAAACATAGAGATTGCCACTTCTCTTGTTATCATCATTTGGGCTGCCCCTTGCCCGATCAAATTTATGTATAGTAGGCCAGTGGCAACCTACGTGTTCAGTGGAAGCGGCAATCCATCTGAACGGCTCTTTTCAGAGCCACCAATTCTTTCACAAGTAGGAAAGGGCACCTACTCTCAAAATCATCGGGCAAGGGGCAGCCCAAATGATGATAACAAGAGAAGTGGAAATCTCTATGTTTTGTTTAATATTATAATAATTTGGTCCTGAAGAAGTCAGAGCTAATCCTGACGAAAGCTTGACAGATTAAAACTCGTCCGACGGCGAACCCGTTAAAACTGTTAACTTATATTATGAATATCCGTCGTAAAAGCCTATCTCACAACATAGCATAATATTAAGAAAAATAAAGAATGTTCAAACTCAATCGCAACCTCGTTATGTTCGGTCAAGTTCGTTGAGGGCGATATTCCGGTTACAAACTGATCTGATCTTGATCTTGGAGCGGCGACTACATTTTCCATGTTTACCCCGACCTAAATGAAATGTAGTCCTGATATTAAACTTTTCTTATATGACGGCATATCTGCCGATTTCAAGTGAACACAAAATACTTACAGACCTCACAAGAATTTCAAATTTGTCAGTATTATCTTACCTAGTTTCAAATTTCGAATACGTTCAAGGAGGATGTTTTTCGTTTCGGTGATAATTTTCTTTTGCCTACGATGGTAGAACACGCTTAATATGATTCCAGCTATGACGAGAAGGAGAATCACCGCAATTGATGAGCCCAATATAGTAATGATTGGTGGTTCAGCTTCGGTTTCAGCCTGGGCAAATCTTACAGATCCGATGTTGTCAAATCGCAGATTTCCTTGAATTATCTAAAAAGTTGTAAACGTAATAAAACAGTTGTTCTACTTCAACTAACCAAGCAACTACACTGACCTTACATTCCAATCAACAGTGAAACATAATTCTTTCTTCAGACTAGTCTCTTTATCAAGCAGGGATGTAAAAATCAGTTGCCAAAAGGATAAAAGGATAAAATCATAATATTTTACATCTTCATCTTCATTTAACTTACGGTTTTTATGATATACACTTCTGATGAAAGGTTACACTATATCAAAGTGAAGAGGAAGGGGTGAACAGGGAGGGGGTGATAACCCAAAAATAAATTTATCAAGCGCTGTAACTTTTGAACTATTGTTGTGATGTATATAAAAAAGATCAAGAAATGTTTACATGAATCAGTTGGATAAAGTACTCGACCACATGCGAGCAATAATATACACTATTGTGAGTAAACTTGAATACATTTTATTCAATACAAATTGTTCCGTTCACACTCGTCAGATGAATAATGCAATAATCCGTGATATTTAATAGTATACATAATAGTATCAAAGTTAGTATCAAATTTCACTGAAAATATCGACATAATCTTGTGGACACGGTAGCAGATCATATCTTGGTATAAAATGCCGAAAGTGCACAAAAATCATCTAAAGACACTTAAAGACATCTAAAGTAACATTTTATACCAAAAATGGGTTCTCTGACTCATTTCCTTTCAACAAATGTTTACTTTTACTATTACAGTAATAGTTCAAGACTTACAGCGCTTGATAAGTTCAATATTTTGGAGTTAACCTTAAATAACCTTAAATAATATCATTTATTTTCAGAATGAAACAAATTAATGCAATTTGGGCATCGATGGATACCAATTCTTTTGGACACCTGTATTAGGTGCCCTCTGTGTATTGAAGCACATTTACTGATAACCTATACTGCATTAATATGTTCATGATCTTTTAAATATTTAATGCTGTTTAAAGACTCCCCGAACCAAACTAGACTTATCCTGAATTCCAACTTATTATTTTAATTTTACAAGATATGGCAGGTACTAACACTCAACGGAAAGCCGCCAGATTCTGTGGGTTCTCCAGATGGTTTACTATCGGGCACGGTGCATGTGAGTGCAGTCAATCCAAGGGTGATATCTGTACATTTCTGGTCACCTATATAAACCATCACATCAGAATCAGAACTCGCCAGGTTAAGTCTTTCTCCCTAAGAAGAAAACAACAATCATTATAGAAAGAAATATAGTCTCTTATAACAACATTTAACGGAAACAGTTCTACCAGCAAATCCATGCTATTTAGACAAAATTACTGCACGAAGGGCCGGGCGTCCATGCATTTACGACTATTTAAAACAGCGAATAAACTTAGCTAATTAAGCTTCAAAAGTGTGAGCAGATATTCAGTATTCTTTGATTAAGAAGACTATTACCTTAATTTTTAGTGGACCACCTTGAACAACTTCCGTTTCGTTCATTTCCAAGGGGAAGTAATTGGGATCTTCGAAGTAATTGAAAGAAACATCATTTTCTGTAGACCACATACGAAGATTTGCTCCATCCATTATAAATCCTAGTTCAACTGGTGTAAAGATGTTGTCTTCGTCAACTTGGCGTCGTTTTCTTGTTGGGAGATCGACTCGCGGTGACGAACATTTCATCATTGTAGCACTTCCATTGACAAACATACATTTCTGAAAGCAATAAACATTAACATGATAAGCACATTGTAGAACTCTATGGAATGAGCAAGCCCTAACACTTAATTAATCGTTCCCTCGTGATAACAAAAAACCTCGATCGAGATTTAAGCCGGGTGTAGAAGGAGCATGGTCCCCCTTGAGCCAGGGTCCATCCTGTCCAGTACAATATAGGTTGCTATAGGGCATACTCATCTCTATACGCAGCACTAGTTTCACGCTTCATTCGGTGTTTGTCTATGGAGGTCGCACCATGGCTCCAGGGAGACCATGCTCCTTCTACACCAGTACCTCTGGAACTCTAGACGGACACTCGACCAACTGAGCTAACGAAGACAATTGGTATGAACTAAGCGTTAAAAATTATAATTAAAATGACCATGTTGCTGCTACTTCTCTAGCAACAGGTTGATGGAGAAATAAATCAATTCTTTCAAGTTGAACACTAAAAACATAACACTAGTGACATGAGTCTTAAAGTTAAACGTTGCACACATTATAAATGACATGAAGATTACTGACAACGTTTTTCTTGAACGACATTATCATTATCAGATTTGATATGATTTAGGAATTAAAATACATCATTTATTAGAATACGTCACTAATCTACAACGACGTTGACGTAGTCCTCGTAGTTCTCGGCACGAGGACAACGCCCTATAAACAAGTTGCGATGTCCGGCCGTTATCATATGTTGTAAACCTGGGCGTAATGCTATGGACACAGTAGCGATGACGGCGGTGAAGCATTTATTTGAGCGTTGTGATTTTGCTCTTGTACTTTACCTCAGTGTATAATTCACCGCTAACTTGAATGAGCACTTGAGGAGTTGCAACCACGTCTAAGTTTCTGCCGTATACAGTCAACAATCGCCCTCCTCTGCAATCAATTGAATTGGAAATACAATGAATAAAAAAAAAGCATATTTATCCAAATAAACCATGGGGAATCGATCCCTTGTAGGTGTAACAGTGAGTACACCCTTTACCACCGCCGAATGGCCATTTTGCTGAGAGTTGGATCGGATTGGTGCATAACCGAATACTTTGATTAGTCATCTTCCAATCCATAAACCTTTGTTTGATTTTGCTATGAGTTAATTGGTACAGACAACTGCATATACTAGACATGCTTCATTTAAGGCGAGGTATCGGATGACAACCTGTTCCACGCGGTGCAACATTTAATCCTTTTGATTAAGTTATGAATGGAAATGCGGAAAACGCATTTGCCAGTTAAATCATCATCCTCATCATCATCATCATCATCATCATCATCATCATCATCATCATCATCATCATCATCATCATCATCATCATCATCATCATCATCATCATCATCATCATCATCATCATCATCATCATCATCATCATCATCATCATCATCATCATCATCATCATCATCATCATCATCATCATCATCATCATCATCATCATCATCATCATCATCATCATCATCATGATTTAGGTTTTAACTTACGCTTTAAACGCCGATCTAGGCAGTACCTGATCTATAACAGGGTTCCCTCTGTAAATGTAATCCTTACTAGATCGTCTCTCTGATTCATCAAATGTCACAGAAAAAGGTGCCATGTCACCTTCATAGGATGGTCCGGTAAGGCAGACCACCTCTTCAGGGGTAGAGGAATACCTGTCGGTGAGCAAATATTACACAATTTCAGAATAATGATATATTTATCAATATTGTTTATTTAAATCAACCTTGAAAAAAAAATTCAATTGAATGAAAAGTTGAAAATATCAACGCCTCAACATTAGGTTTTTAAGACAGACGCCAATTGTTGCGTCAAACTTGCATTCAGATTTAGTATTCTTTTTAGAAATAATATTGTTTTGTTACTGGGATGATCTTTAGTTTCAAAATTAAAATGTATAACGGTGCAACAAATTCTGGCGGAGGATATCTATAGTTCAGTGTGTTCCAAACGGACAGGCATCCTAACAGCAACCCATTAAAAGTGGAAAGCATGGGTAGGCTTAATGCAATATCTCGTATAGCGTAACAGGACGCACTGTGTGTCATGCGTGACGCATGCGAGTGATAACATAATATGCTTGTACTTGGATTAATATGTGGGCAAAGGTAAGAGCCGCATATTGTTTGCAAAACTTAATATACACGGTACTCTATTATAGTATGGGTTGTGCTTTCACTTACCTGTCAAAAGAACAACTAGCGTTCCCTATCTGAATGCCTATGTCTCTTCCAGTCAGTAAATCGTTACCCTTGATGGTTACCATGGTACCACCTGCTTCCGGTCCATAGATGGGGTTAAATTCCAAAATGGCGGGATTCTAAATGCAGAATTTAACAACAAAACATTAAAGAAATGTTCTATGCTTCATATTATTTAAAAAATAGAAGGTTTAGGCTATGTTTAATACTAGAACATTTTATTTTACATAATGGCTGCAACGTACTGCTCCAAATTGTGTCATTTGACATACACTCAATAGTAATGTAACGCAGTGATTTAATATCAGTATCACTTCATTATTACTGTTTGACTAAACGTACCCGATATGTGAATGTCGTACCGCCGTCGTTGATCACAAAGTTAGTGTCGATACCTTCCACTGTTATGATCACATCCCCGACACTGTCAGTTTGACCCGGCGTTGTTCGGCAATATAATCTTATAGATCGTATGAATCAATAAATAAATAAATAAATGTATAAAGAATATGATTCAAAATCAATTAGTATAAAACAAGACATAACCGCATAGCATAACATTACTTTCGACTCTGATTATAATAAACATGGTGTGTGAAATGTGTTTAAGTTCTCCTGGATGGGATAATGACGATTACGTTCATGTAGAAGTCAGATGCTTGAGGAAGTAGTTAGGGTTTGAACTTGAAATGAGGGTTTTCCTTTACTCAAATTCAAGTCACAAATGAAAGCTAATTGAAATGTTGGTCTAAATTAAAACGATACATCAACAGGAATTTTCTCTTTAAATTTACGATACAAAATACCATTCTAGTCCATGACAGTGCCTTATCCATGAATTAGGTTTGCAGGGCATCACCCTTATAGAATTTTATTGAAACTAAATGTTTAGAAGCAGTTCATTTCAATTATAGCGTTTAATCTTACCGATCGCTGGGTACAAACATGTCTTCAAATTCAACGTGACTGCAAGGCTGGTCGGCAACCGTCACCATCTTAATGTTACTAAAAGTCCTACCGAGGTCAGTACCGCTGATTTCTATCAGCGTGTTGCCTTCAATTGGACCAGAAGATGGCCATATCTGAGTAAATATAGTAGAGTATTAAAGAGTAAAGAAGAGAATGACATTGTCACACTTGACTGTAGAGTGTTTATATTAAAATACTCGCCCATCACATAAGATAGGACATTTGGTAAATATATTCTGTGTATGTGCAATTGTACATTATATGCGATGTTTGACAAAGAGGCAGGTAAAGTTTATTATTATACACTATTTTTAATTTAGACCATCGAAACCGGTAAGTCAATTTTGATTACAAACCTTGACTCAAGCACTTCCATTCTACATGATCATGTGTGAATTTCAAATAATGTCATCAACTTACAGAGTGTATGATGGGTATTGGGCAGTTTTTCTTCACGACGCCCACATCGGGTATTTCTCTAATCCACGGTCCAATACATTGAGGGTGATCTTGAACGGCGCACGAGTCAATTCCACTACACCAACCGCACCGCAGTGCGTGTCTCGTTGTCAAGGCAGACACACAGCGACTGCAGTCAGGACCGCGTAGTGCACACTTAAACAACGTCACTAAAAATTTAAAAACGAAACTTATGATGACACATGTTGTAAATGTAGAATAAGAATATGCTCTTCTGTCATGTATGTGGTAGCAAATTTGTTTAAGTTATAATCACAACATACTTTTATTTTTAGTGAATTACCCATTTACTTTTCGGATTTCGCTCTTGCTTGGTTGAGCTACGCTCACAAAGTCCCTCAACATTCTTGTATGTTCTAAGCCTCCTAGTTACTTCACATGTGGATGTTTGACATAGATTTTTGCAGTTAACCTAATGCCACCTTGTTTCTTTATCATGTTTATCCGTGTAATGAATGAATATTTACCTTCAATTCCGAATTCATCATCAATTGTAATCGGAATTCCTTCCCATGCCCACTGCAATGTAAGACTGGATGTCAACTCCTGAATTTCAGCATCGTATGTGAACTGTGAAAGAAAAAAATATTATAGTATGGTATTAATATGGATTAGGTCCTCAAGACTGAAGGGAAGGTATTACATATTCTTGTATATATATAGACTATTAATCGTTGACGTCGATATATTTATTGGTGTAGCACATTTAAAGACATTTATGTCTGGTTGACGTTCAACATTTGATGAAAAGAGAAATCAGGCTGGTAACTTATTTTAATGTGCCGATACCAATGTTTATCGAAGCACCGAGTCTGCTGATTCAGTTTGAATTGTAAGAAGGAGTATTACGATGCTATGTCTTTGAATGAACAATGATACATGTGGACATTTATTAACTGGAGAAAATATCTGTCTCAGTCTCTAGTTTGAAGTCAAAAGCGAATTGAAAGGAATTTCTGTCGAATACGCCAGACCAATCACCTTATACACCTATCAGTTGTAAGACGCACCATACGCCCCGGGAGCACCATACCCCCGGGAGTGGTGCGTCACTTTACCGAGGTGCGTCCACTTCTCATGTACCATGACGCACCCTGTGTCAAATAAACGACGGACCTTTGTCATCCAAATACGTACCCTCAGTCAATTTTGGACGCACCATTGGTGGATTCTGACGGACCATGACGACGCACCCCGTCGTCAGATATCGTTGACTAAACTGGATAAAACACGATGACTAATGATGAAAATGAAACTAATTTTGATTCACGGGGATCTGCCCTTATTCGATGTGTCAACCTTGGCCCCTCGAATATATATACCCCGGACCGGGACCGGGACGGAACCAAGAGGAGAACTTTTATATGCACAATAATGTCTGACTGGTCTAAAATTCATAAAATATTTAACTGATTATCATAAACGTCAGGATGAGGATCCCTGAAACAATTTCGAGACATTTCCCAAAGATAACACTGTTGTGACGCTGTTCTACAACGCACTTCCGTATTTACGCTGTAGAAAAAGTGCCGGACTTCTCTGACTATAGCTATACCCAATAATACTTCAATAGTCATGATTATCCCGGTATTCAAGGTCTAGGCTTTAAAGCAATACTTCGCGAAAAGGGTATTTTTGCTTCCCCTAAATTTTGCGACAGGTGACATTCTAAAAATATCACAATTGGGCCTAAAATTGAAATTTCTGAATATCGCCATGAGAAATGCCTTAAAATAAGTATACATTTGCCTAGTAGTTGTAGTATTAGTTAATTAAGTAATTATTGAGATAGACTTTTCATTCGTAATGAAACTTGACTAGAGGGAAGGGGGAGGGCATGTCTTGAAAGTTGTCATAAATGTCTATACACACTACATCCGGAGAGGTGGGCGGGGCAAAACTGTCAGAGGGGCAATTTTTACTGCCCCACCCCTCGGTAGCTACGCCACTGTTATGCAGCCTACCGTACCGCTGCATCACTAGGCTATCAAAGCTAAGTTTGGCAGCCTGAGCCGGAAATGATATCGGGAAGTACGCCAATAATGTGCAAACGTATTTTTAAGGAAATTTAACATGATACAACTTATCGCTTATGACATGTTCTAATTCTTTACCATTCTCCGAGCTAAGGAGTTAAACCATTTTCAAACTGCACATACCAGCTATCTTGATCTTCACGGTAGCGTAACTATAAACTATCAATGCATCTTTATGTTTTTGTTTTTTTTTTGGATGGGGGGGGGGGGGGGGGGGGGTCGGCACGGGATAGGCCTGTGATCAAGAGGGTGGTCATAACCGACTGTACAGTCATATCAGAGACTGTCATTTCATTTCGGTGATGGGGACAGAGTGAAAAGCCTGGCAGAGGATGCCCCGGCTCCCTCAGCTTAGCTTCGGCCGGGGGCCTGGCCTCGAATTTATTAACCGTTAACACCATTTGGCCATTTGATACGCTATGCAGGACGCACGTTGATCTATGGATGGCGTACCGTGTACATGCACTAACTGGATTGGCGTGGATAATCGAACTATCGAAAATGTTAAGATGACGTCATAATAAATCGGACTGTCAAACAGCCGTATTTTCAGATCATTTGCAAACGGGGGTCTATAAATGAAGCAAAATCCTTAGAAATGGGTACCGTTTTTCCACAAATCACCCTTAGAAATGGGTAGGTTTTTTATTTGAATCTCCTGCCGCACATCCCCGACCACATCCAAGTCCGGGGGCTTGTCCTCTAATGTCCTCCTACCTCTGCTGTTGTTAGATTGTTCTGCGCTTGTGTGGTATAGCGCAATGCTGATCCCCTATCTTATACGTGACACTACTCTTAAAATGAAAGGTTCTCGGTCTACTGTCGGTTCCTTGTTTTTTCCGTTTGCCAAACTCAGTCTTGCACACTTGCAATGGCGATCGAGTGATTTCAGGCATTCTAGAATATGCGGTATAACATATCGGAAAAGTTATGTTTGCGTTATTTAAGTAGAGCCTGGTTGGTGGTATAGTATGGCATATACACCTAGCACATAAAGTCCCTGACCAGGTGCTTTGAGGTTAGCTAATTCAAAATATATGATCGGTACCAAAAAATCTGAGATATACATTAAATGAGCAAATTTCTTCTCCGCAGTTTGATACCTCATTCAATAAAATCGAATGGATACTTTTAAAGTTATGTCGATTTCAATGACCGCGAAGTGACCGCGAAGAAAAGTTGCACTAGGTATAGGAAATCATTGATTTCTGTGTGATTTACCATAGACGGTAAAAATCAATGTTTTACCCCTCTATGGATTTACGCACTGAAAAACTCACAGCTTATCAGCTAAGACTTGCATTCTTCACAGCCAGATACACCATTTGTCCCGCACATTGCGGTTATCACTAAAGACCCATTCATCTGTCTTGTTCAGATAGCACACAGTTTTGACAGTAATCACACACAAATCAATGATTCCTATACCTAGTGCAACTTTTCTGTTGCATGCGCGGTCATTGAAATCGCCATAACTTTAAAAGTATCCATTCGATTTTGTTGAATGAGGTATCAAACTGCGGAGAAGAAATTTGCTCATTTAATGTATATCTCACATTTTGGTACCGATTATATATTTTGAATTAGTCAACCTCAAAGCACCTGGTCAGGGACTTTATGTGCTAGGTGTACATGTATTTAAAGGTCATATTTTGTTGTTCGTAAAAAAAAATGTACACTGTGACGCACCCATGTAAAGTGACGGACCTTGACGCACCCTTCGTCAATTTTTTGACCGACCAAAGGCCCCAGGGGTCGTATAGTGCATCTTAATACAGCTGATAGGTGTATTATGTAACTATTTTTACTTTCCGAATTAAAATGATTTCCCCTACCCTCCCTCTTCTCCCTCTTCCATAACTGGTGATACCGAAGGCATCTAAATTAGCGATACATACGGTTTCGAGGAGTTTGTAAATAATGTAATATGATTTGGCGTTGAGATCGTGGTCGCTAGCGGTTGGACTATTTGTAGGGATCCAAAACCAAAGATTAATTTTCAAACGATTCCTCACTTTCCAGTGGTGAAACAGTCGAGGTTTAGTTGAAACAAATATATGTCTGGTAATTTTAAAGGTAGTCCTTAGAGAGATATATAATAACGAATTGTTGTACCTTATTTTTGCAAGAACATTCTGTTTGAAAGAATAACTAAGACGTTTTTCTTACCTGCTTCTTCAGACAACGTATAGTATTATCTCCTATCCTCTCCGCTGCAGTTCTTTGATCTTTGCCTTCGATGTAAAGAATACATTCATATCTGTCGGCCTGTATTGGAAAGAAAATATGAGGAGGTGTTTTATGCTAGAGTGTAGCGTATATTTGAAGATGATATGCAAAAGGCTTACATCCATTTTTAGTAATTTTATGAAAAGTAAAGTGGTCTAGTGTAATTGCTCCTTTGAAATATTATTTGTATAATAAAAGAGGTTCGTAGTATACGAATCAAATACAGTATGTTTTTCAAACCAATCAATTTAATCTTTGTGGTTATTGATTTCTCTGTTTTTCCAGAAAATTGATGTAAAATGTAATCCCTTTTGCAAAACATTTGGCATGGACGTAAGTATTTTTGCATAGCAACTCTGATTTCTGTATTTAATTACTATTGGATGTGGCTTTGGCAACAATTTGCCGACTATGCTAGAAACTATAACCAACATTTACCAAAATACTATATACCTTTTGCATATCAGCTTTTTTTGTCAATGCAAAGTTATACAGATTGAGTACCTGTATTTGTTCAGTAATATACTCAGTCAAGCTTTGTATACAGCATAGAGGTTTGAAAAACCAATATAACTGATTCTAATTACGATACACTATTCACAGAGAAGATTCAATAATTACCGGCACTAGATTCACATCGGGTAAATTCTTGACAGTGATATTGATATATCTATCAACCCCTGCTGCTAATAGTACCTCTTCCGGATGATCTTCAAGTTGAGTGCACTGTGAGGGACCACGACGTAATGGACCCACTCTTTGATGCTACGTGGATAGCAAAGTAAGACATTGTTATTACATTTTCGTTATCACTGGTAAAGGTTGGGGTTTATACTGCTTTGAATAAAAATTTAAGATAATGTTGTGGTTTGTACTTCGTAAAGGATACGCACCCTTGTGTGAAACCACGGAATGTGCAGTTAAATGTTTCGTTTGAAGGCAAAGGTCCACTTTGGCCAATTCACCCATGAGTGAGCTAGTTGGCACCGGTTCATTTGGTGACAGATTAAATAAAGTGAAGATGGAGAAATGTCAACCTTTATATATTCCCAAAGGATCTGGCTGGTCAGAGTGTACTTAAGGGTTTAAGCCAACGGTGGACAACAGGGGACAACAGAGACGATTTTGTCTAATAAACGTTCAACATAAAGTATAGTATGAAGTTACACGTAGTAATAAGTGTCAGGTCATAGGACCGTTATGTTATTTTATTTTAATTCAGCCTATCTAAGGAAATAATAGGATTGAATATCGTCAGCCTGCTTCGATAATTGTCTAACTCACCTTTCAGCGAAATTGAGTTTTTATGCATAAATCATGACTTCATTACATTATGCACATACTGTAATAATATCTAAGTCATTGACAAATAAAACGTGTTATTAAAAGCACAATTGAAATTCTGCCTAAGTCAGCATTGTGAGTTAGGCAGATTGTAATAATTATGTAAAGTGTTTAAAATGGGTCATATTAACTCGTATTAGGCCTACAACAAGCCACATTTCACTTAAAGGTAGGCTATATCCCCAACCTAATTCTATCCAACAGGTACTGCTCCTGTTGGAATTCACCTGTACTATTCATGGTGCTATTGAACATATCGTCAGCCTGCTTCGATAACTGCCTAACTCACTTTTGACTTTTCCTATTTTTGTTGTTTTCTCAAAACTAGACAAATGAGATAGGCAATTATCGAAGCAGGCTGACGATATACAAACACTGAGTCATGCTATCCTAGTTATGGAAACAGCCCCGGAGCAGTCAGCGTCCGAATTAAGGGGGGAAATCTGGTTGCCCACCGGGCAACCAAGCAGGAAATTATGGTTGCCCGGCAGATTTTTTGGTTGCCCGTTCTGTAAAATATTTAAATGCATGTGTTAAGTGTTTCACTTCTTGTAAAAAAATTGGTTGCCCACCGGGCAACCAAATAAGTACATGTTGGTTGCCCGGTGCTAATTTTGGGTGTCCCGGGCAACCGGGCAACCACTTAACGCGAACGCTGGGAGCAGTTCCCAGATTGGGAGCAGTTCTTGGGCTGAGATAGGGTATAATACCTATTGTCGGAATAAAGCGTTTGGGTACCCACCTTCAGGCCTGCAATAAGTGTGTTGTCATTATCACTCAGACACCTGCCCCCTGTGTCATGTGTGCAGATATTGCCATACGTACACCAGTCACAATCCCAACCACTAGCCACACAGTCGAGACACCTGCAAATGTGTGACAAGAACAGCAGCCTTCTGTTTATTCGTATGTTTTATTTTGTATGTATCGATGTTACTCTTAAAGGTAGATGACCCGATCATATTTTCGTAATACAGAATTATTTCAAACATACGGAGATTTTCATATGGAAGCTCGTATTTTTCTCATCATCATACTGAAATTTGATGGCCTAAATCGGTATAATTACGGAGAAATCGATGAAATAACGTCGAAATACCGCGAATGGTGGTAACCACCGATATAGTGTGTGTACTACTCAATGGGTACAGTTCGCAGCATCTTGTGCGTCTAAAATAAGAACCATTAGAGCTATGCAACTCAAACTTTGGAACACGACTTTTTTAAGGATGACCTTTCATGTAGAATAGAAAACTTCAAGTTGAAAATCGGAACATCTACCTTTAAAATGTTTCTTGAATCTAGTTCGTCATATACAGGTCACAATAGTCATTGGACACGGATGAAGAAATAAATTTTAAAAACCTAAAAAACAACTAGGCATAAGAACCATAATTATTCATGTATACGACAGTATACGACAGCAAATGAGTGTATGTAGCCAGACGGGAATATATTTCAATTTCCTTAACACTAATTAGTAATTTTGCCAGATTTAGACTAGATTAAATAGTGGATACATTTTAAGAGTGCTATGCTTTCCGTTTTCTACTTAAAATAGCTGCATGAATATAGTACTTTCTTTCACCAATATACCAGTATGTACAGCCCGTCGATCTTCAAAAACGTATCGCAAGAGCTTCAATGAAATACCGCATCATTTACTGGGGTTTTTTTATTCCCGCCATCAACCTTACAGAAAATTATTAGACAAACAAACATAGTAGTAATACTTTACCGGGTATGTATACTGCATTCAAAAAAGGTGTGGTTTATGTCCTCTATTTTTACACCGGTCTCAGTTGAACGAATGGACAAAAGCGTCACAATGTGGTCTGGAAAAAATACGTTGAGAACAGCGGGTAGAAGATCAAAAGAAAGAGAAAAAAGTATGATATGACATTCTTTGCAGTTATAATACGTGTGTATAACTTAAAGAGTGTTCATAAATACTTTGGTTGGCGGGTTGGAAAAGTTTGATTTTCTTTTATTTGCCCCCCCCCCCCCCCCCCCCCCCCTCCAAATAAAAAATAAAAACAGGTTTTTTCTTTCTTGATCCTCTATTTAGCGTCATTTGCTTTAATACACGGGCAACAGCGAGAAGCGCATATATTTTGATGACAACCCCATATACCCACTTTTGTGACTCGCCCTCTCCCCTCCCATCCACATAATTATTATCCATATTTGATAAACCGTTTAATGAACATTCCCTTAGTAAGGGATAATCAACCACCAACACAGGGGTACATCTTATATTTTGAAATACCTTGTTTTTAAGTTACTCCGTCCCTTCGTTCAACCATTGAATTAAAAACAGCTGTATGTATATCGTGCTATTATTAAATTACAGTCAACCATGTGATTGCTCTTAATTTCAATTAATGAAATATATAGACATAGGTTTTAACAGTGTGTGATCTGACTTAGGTGGCTTTACTTTCAACAAATAAGACGACACGAATGTTTTACTGTAAAGCTTTTTATAAAATATAAGTCCATACTATTTGTAGTTTGAAATATTTGTGATGCGAAGCATATAACAACTTTTTGACTCCTTGTTTCCCGCCCCTGAGCCAAACAAAAAAGGGGGAAGGAAAAACGATGAAACGAACCTGTACCATCAGGTATCCGCGGTAACTGTCCAAATTCAGGCGTCATACATCGCAGGTCATTGCCAGACTTAGCAGCAATGTTGGACGCAGATATTTCATCGAGTTCAAAGACACATTCATAACTTTGACCACTTAGTAAATCTGGAAGCTGGTCAACTGTCACCGTAATCTATTGAAATGATCATCATCGTTTATTAGGTATTAAGGGCAGTGTCAACCCTTGCCCTTTTGATCATTGTTTTTTGCTTCTAAGTTGGAAAATATGTTTAACTAGTATATAAAAGTATTCATTTATAGAAAGTAAATTGAACGTAGAATCTGATTGACATCAGTTTGACACGTTGATATCTATATTTTAACTAATTAACAAAAAAGCGATATTTTGTTTTTTAAGACAGCATAACTAAACAAACATAATTATTTTGAAAATATTTGAATGATTATAATATTTGATAATATTAATGTATTCATATTGTGTTTCCTCTCTATGAAAAGCTGATGTAATCCTCTTTCCAAAGATACCCCATTTGTAGCAATCACTTTTTTCAGTGCTCAGCAACTTGCTTAAGAATATGGGGAGGTCACAATTTGAATGTGTTATACATTGACAACTTAGTGTAGAGTGATGCTCTATTGACTTTTGAGCACAACAAAGTGATGATTCTGGCACATTCCGATTGTGAACTCCCCATGTTCTCAATCAAGTTGCTGGTCACCGAAACAAATGATTGCTACAAATGAGGTATCGTTGGAAAGAGAAACACATCAGCTTTTTAAAAAACACAATATGAATACATTACGAAATATCCAGAAAATTGGTGATTGACGAGCTTAGAACAGTAAACATCACCTTTTCATGACTCAAAGACCCTACCTCTTGCTGAACAGTAATTGGTAAGCTGACCGATGGGGCGACGTTGCTTATTTGTTGACATTGAGTTTCATCGTAGGATAACCATCGAGTAGATTCATCGGGTAAGGCGCAGTCTTTGTAGCGAGTACATCTTAAGTATTGAGGTGATTCAAGAAATATATTACATATTACTTTATTAGGAATTATATAGATAGTAACCATTTCATATTTTTATTTTCATTCGCACGTATCAATGTGTCGGTTATAAATTATATATGTTATCAAATGTGGGCGAATTGATCAATAAAATGTACATTGACATTGAAGAACTCGCCTTATTATTTGTGCATGACATTTGTTACATGTATGTATTTGATTTGTTTGCTCAGCATTATTTTTCTTTATTTTCTTCTTCTTTTCTTTTCTTTTCTTTTCTTTTTTGAAGGGAGGGGGCGGGTAAGGATTGATTAGCTTGATTTGAATTTGAAAAAACAAAACAATAAATACGTTTAAGTAAAACCTATCAAACAAGATACATACTGTCAAATAAAAACTTGTTGAACCATCCTAGGCCTATATTTTAACGTTTACAAATATTTTTGTAGAGGAACAATATATTCTTTCACGTGAATAGAAACACGATGTGAAACAGATTAGGTGACCAGCTTTTAAACAATCTTTTGGATCTCTGAATTTTCATATAAAATATATGTTTTTGTGGGCATAACTTTTCATTAAAAACAGCCTTTGTAACTTGCAATAATTTGACATGCTAAACATTTTAACACATACCGTCTTTCGAGTGCACACCATCCACAGTAAGGGTCCCCGTCTACGTCGGTGAATCCTATACATTCTTCACAGGTGGAAAAGTAGCTGCAATTCTCAACCGCAAGTTTATAAATCTGAGGAAAACACATTATTGGACAAAAATACCGTTATCTTGTCTTGTAGCGATTTTATAAACACTATATTTTTGTCACGATATATAAGGCCGTGTGTTTTGAACTCGCCACCCTTACCGTTGCATGTCCAGATGTTTACATTTTACACCATCTGAGACTATTTGTTCTCCCCATAAAAAGTATATATATTCTGAACGGTAATCTCACAATGAATCCAAATAGGCTATTGGAATTTAGATAAGACCTAATGGTAACATGTTGTGATTAAGAATGTTCAAAAATATCGATTTTTTTTAATATTTTGATTTAAGCTCAATAATAATTCTATACCTATTCCAATCATAATTTTACTGTGCATATTTAAGTTCCTCATGCAATTACCCATCAGAGCATTATATTTGTTATGGTAAACATGTTGAAATATACTATATCGAGAAGTAAATGAGCACAAACGTTTAAATTTCATATTTATTAGAGTTTACAAGTATATTTTTTTGGGTGCACCCTATCCTGATTTAAACGGCATTTTTGAATTCCCCTATTTGAGAGCTTTCCAAAATGTATAATTTTGCTATCATCGGTTAAATATTTCTTTTGTTATAGTCATGTATGTAAAACCGATGAATTAGGGCAAGTTCACTGTGTAGCGAATAGGGAAAAAGCCAAGGACAACGCAAACGATTCATGATTACAATGTTGCACAATAGTTGTCACATTTGTTGAAACAGAATATAAAATAATCTATAAAATGAGAGCAAAATCATGTTTGTACCATACAGGGATGAGGAGTTATAGTAAATTGAACGTAGAATTGGGAACATTTTCTATATTCCCCATAGAGATTGCACACAGCGCCGCCGCCACCGTCGCCGCCGCCACCGCCACCACCCCTGACTTTCACAACATAATCAATCATATCTTAGCCAAACATTTATAAAAAATACCTGATTTATTGCCACAATGTAGCTAGATAAATAGGCTTTCACATGACACCTCAACTATAGCTATACCACATTTAGTTGTTGAGTTAATAAAGACAGATGGATGATTCGTCACCAAAAATGCAACGCCACCACCCTTTTTGGGTGGTGAGTTCAAAACACATGGCCATAAGGTGTGTTAGTGTCATAGACCTGTCCTCTTTTGTTCTATACTCTGGCATCATTTGTGCAGAAGGTCACAGCTTCAAATCCCGGCTAGTGCTCCCCAATGTTGCTGGTATATCTCGGTGAATTGTTATATGTTAGGGCGGTAAGTGACAACATTGGTGGCAGCGGTAGCTGTAATGTTCAAATCTGTGTTTTGATTTTGGGAGGGTTTTTAAATTTCCCACTCGAGCTTGTTTTTGTTTATGTCGCAAAGCATGATGGGATGATTGGAAACATGGCGACCTACATGAAATGAAGTCTGTACGATAACGTTTTTACATCTCTAATTATAGCAAATAGAAGACTTAATAATCAATAAATAAGAAAAGAAACATGAAAAGGTTATCCCAGGGTAATAAGAATCATGTGAGGGGCCACTTGCTTCAGATGAGTGTAAAATATCGTTGGATAAAAATGGCAAACAATAAAAGTCCCGGGTATGATGGTCTAACAGCAGAATTTTACAAGTGTCACTGGAATCTTGTAGGGCGATTGGTCATTAATTCCTTTCAATGAAGCATATGAAAATAACGAACTCTCATCTTCACAGAAACGTGGTATTATTTCTTTGATTCATAAAGGAAGGGACTCCCGAGAAACAATCTTGACAATTGGAGACCTATCACACTTCTGAATATAGACTACAAAATTGCAGCAAAAACACTTGCTTCAAGAATAAATAAAATTACCCTCTATAATAAATTCAGATCAAAACGGTTTTCTATGTAAGCGCGGAGCAGCATTAAGTATTCGACTGATAGAAGATGTCTTAAGATATACCGATGAAAATAATATCGAAGGTGCTATGATTTGTATTGATTTTCGTAAAGCTTTTGACACGATAAGAAGAGATTTTATTTTATATGCTATTGAAAGTTTTAACTTTGGTGAATCCATGAAAAAATGGATAACTACTTTGTTTTATAATACACTAAGTTGTATATCTCATAATGGTCACATGTCAAACTTCTTTATGCAAGAAGACGGTCTTAGACAAGGTTGTAATTTATCACCATTATTGTTTATCATAGCGGCTGAAATCATGGCCAATAAAATAAGACAATCAAGTGAAATTAGAGGAATTGAATTACCCTATGTAGATCAGGGTATCAAAGAGGTAAAGATAACACAATTTGCGGATGATACTACTATTTTTGTAAAGGATGAAAAGTCTATATATAATGTCATAAATGTACTTGATAATTTTACAGTTATTTCTGGGTTACAGCTAAACAAAACAAAGAGCGATGCACTTTGGATGGGGTCAAGAAAACATAGAAAGCAAGGGGTTGGAGGTATAAATTGGAAGTTTCATCCCAACAATAATGTAAAAATATTGGGTGTTGTAGTAAATCCGTGTATTAAATTAGAAGAGATGTGTGTAAACTGGGAAGCTAAAATGGACTCAATAGAAAAGGCAATTAGGTCTTGGACGATGAGAAATCTGTCAATGGTAGGTAAAATACAAATAGTAAAAAGTCTTTTGGCATCTAAATTTACGTATATAGGTTCAATATCAGACTTACCTAAAGTGTTTATAAACCGAATAAATAGCTTATTCTTCAAATTTGTATGGGGAGGCTCAGAAAAAGTAAAGAGAGCGACCTTATCCAATGACTATGGAAATGGTGGGCTACAAATGCTGAACTTTAAATATTTTTTAGATTCATTAAAGATTTCTTGGTTAAAAAAGCTGATGTCTCCTGAAACAGACACATGGAAAATGATTCCACTACATTTATTAAGCGAAACATATTTGGGTCTCAATATTTTAAAATGCAACTGTACTTTAGAAAGTATGAACGAATTGTTTAAGTCAAAGATATATAAGTTACCCATGTTCTATAGTAATTTGATTAAGGCTTGGTTTTTAACAAAATGTTCCCAGAACATAGATCAAGTAGAATCGTGGGAAAATCAGGTTATTTGGAATAATGAATGTATAACTAGTAGAGGTAAAACATTATATTTTAAGGAATGGGCAAAGAAGGGTATAATGTACGTCTCAGATCTGTATAACCAAAAAAGGGAATTTAAGTCAATGGAGGAGCTGAAATTGCATTTTAAAAATGATGGTAGTTTTGTGTTGAAATACATTGCTTTAAGACAAGCAATGCCACATACGTGGAAAACATCTACAGATTCTTTAAACAATATCTATGACGTAAATTTTAATTACGGAGAAGCCTTTGTTAAATTATCTAAATGTACAACAAAACTGTACAGAATAGCAATGCAATCACAGATATCATTGAAACCAAGATGTCAAAATTTCTGGGAAAATAAGCTCGATAATATGAATTTCGATTGGTCCATTATTTGGAAAACACTTGTTCAAGACATCAAAGAGCCACGACTAAAAACATTGAACTGGAAAATCATTAGCAACATTTATCCAACAAAAGTATTTCTTAAGAAAATAAAGAAAGGAAGAAAATGATATCTGTGAAACTTGTAACGAAATAGATTACATTGAACATTTCTTTTATAGTTGTAAGAAAATCAAAATAATATGGAAAGAGACTGAAAGAATACTTTTGCAACAGTATAATCTAGACATAAAGATATTGCAAAAAGATGTATTGTTTGGCTACCATGATGATAATAACAAGAACACTAATATCGTCAATACGTGTATTAGTGTTGCCAAATCAACTATTAGTAAGTACAGATATGGAAAACATCCTGATTTACTAAGTGTCTTATATTTAGAACTTAAAATTAGAAAACTCTGGAAGAATTGATCTAAAAAATGAAAGAAGATTTACAACAATCTAAACATGAACATGATGCTATGTATTGTAAACATGATATACCGTGTAATGTTGAAATGAACATGCTGAAAAGCCAAAAATGTAAACATGATGAAAAGCATATGAAAATGTGTTATACATGTAACTAATATGAAATGTAAATATGAAATGTAAATATGAAATGTAAACATGAAATGTAAACATGAAATGTAAACATGAAATGTAAACATGAAATGTAAACATGAAATGTAAACATGAAATGTAAAAATTATGTGAACATGAATGTAAATATGCCGTAATTAATATGAAATGTAAACATGAAATGTAAACATGAAATGTAAACATGAAATGTAAACATGAAATGTAAACATGAAATGTAAACATGAAATGTAAACATGAAATGTAAACATGAAATGTAAACATGAAATGTAAACATGAAATGTAAACATGAAATGTAAACATGAAATGTAAAAATTATGTGAACATGAATGTAAATATGCCGAAATGCCGAAATGCATATGTGTTATGTAATGGTATGCAATGTAAACCTGAAAAGCATATGAAAATGTGTTATACATGCGATTGAAACTATGAAAATTATGTGAATGAAAAGCATATACAAACATGCTGAAAAGCATATGAAAATGTGCTATACATGATAGGCAATGTAATCATACTGAAAAGCATATGACAGGCAAGTAATGTAAACATGTGAAATGTGAAAAATGTAAACATGAACATGTAAAAATGCTGATATGTAATGTAAACATGTGAACATGAATGTAAACATGTAAACATGAAAATGTAAAAAGGCTGAAAAGCATATGAAAATGTGTTAACATGTAATGATATGCAATGGAAACATGCTTGAAAAGCATATGAAATTGTGCTATACATGATATGCAAGGAAAACATGCTTAAAAGCATATGAAAATGTGAAAAGCATATGTATTTGTAGGCATGAACAATGAAATGTGAAAAATATGTATTTTGACATGAAATGTGAAAATTACGAATGTAAACATGCCGAAAAGCATATAAAAATGCTGGAAAGTAAATTGATATGCAATGTAAACATGCTGAAAAGCATATGAAAATGTGTTATACATGTATCGATATTATGAAATGTAAACATGATGAAACCATGTAAAATGATAGTAACAAACAATAAAAGATTAAAAAAAATTAAAAAAATAAGAAAGAACATTAATGATTTGTAAGTGTTGTATTATCAGGACCAGTGATAGCGTGGACTGTATTTTCACAAACCGCTTCACACCAATCGGGCCACCCTCGGGACTACTTTTAATACCTCTATTCATCAGGACACTTGCAGACGATAACCTGGCAATAAAACATTATTATAAAAACGTATACCAAGAGTGTTTGTGTGATATTATATTGGAAACACTTCACTAATAACCCCAGCGTCCCAATTCATTTCCGGGTATTTGGCCATGATGTTACAGTGAGGGCGTTGTGCAAATCACAAGCGAGCAAACCCCCCACCCCAACCACAAGAGAGATGTTACAGAATGTCGCACTTCCACCTTTACCTGTAAACAAACTATATGCAATGTAAGCACCATATGAACAATCATAGAAACTGTCAATCACACAAGTTGAATTATATGCAGTGGTGTTGGGTGTGTATGTGAATATAGTTGTTATGACGTTGTATATAACCGCTCTACTCTGGAATCCTTCGGAATTTTATAAAATTGTCTTTGGGACGGACATAGTTGGCCAAAAGAATTTTCTAAACATCCAAATGAGAAAACCCTTGGGATTCTTTGATCTGGCCTATTAACAGATTAATATTTATTTATGAAAGTCTTATCTGTTGGTAATCTATGCAGTAGGTATTATTTACTGCCACTGGGTTGTTACTCAATAATAGTCTTTTCTTCTTCACAGCTCACTCAAATAGTCTTTGTCACTTCTTCTTCTTGGTTAGTCTCTGTTAGCAGTAGTGTTTTACTGCCACTGGGTTGTTACTCAATAAGTAATAGTCTTTTTCTCCTTCACAGCTCTGGACTTTGTCACTCAAATAGTCTTGTCACTTCTTTTTTGGTTAGTCTCTGTTAGCAGTAGTGTTTTACTGCCACTGGGTTTTTTAATCAATACACAATAATAATAGTCTTTACTGGGTCCATCCCAGTTTTGAATTCATCTTACTAGCTCTGAGTCATGGCTCAAGGAACTTGTGTTACCAACTCAGATAGTTCAAAACCGCGGCCCAAGTGTCCTCTAAACCGCAACCCGCGACAAAAAGTAGCCCAATTTTTGTTTTCCCATAGAAAATACATTGTAGCTTGACTTCTCCCAAACCGCGGCCCCCGTTTTATTTTGCCCGCGGCGCATGGGACAAAAGTAGCCCAATAGCGCCAAACCGCGGTGTTGGCAATAAGTCTCAAGGAATTACTCAAAAAAGTCTCAAACAGTGTTGCCAACCGAGATGTTCCAAACCGCGGCCCAAGTGTGCTCTAAACCGCGGCCCACGACAATAAGAAGCCCAATTATATTACGATCCTGTGTACTAAGGTCATTATATCATGTGTTACGGTTGATCGGGGGAGAACCTTGTTGGTTACGGTCGAGTTTATTATCAAAGGCGTTAATCCGTATATAAGTTTGTCGTGGCCAGTATTTGGCTTAATGCATGTCTCAAGGATCTAATCCCCCTGTGCAAACGTTGGCGGTAATGTGTGACGCTTGGTCGAAGGTGGACTTTGGATTCTGTTGACGGTGAAATGACCTTCCGGAAATCATAAATATTATGCTAATCATTAAACATGTCGATCCTCTCTGTGCTACGTGCATCGTTCTTGGTTAGTCAGTCAAAGGGAAACTGTGGCTTCTAAAGCTCGCGATATTATCAACCTTGAAGCCAGGAATTCGCGCAGTCGCAATGACCCGAAAGACCGGGGGAAGGACCTATATGTTTCAGTTGGGTCGCAAAGTGTTGTTGTTTTTGTATTTTCCAGTGGGCGAATGCCCGGTGGAGGGGGGCACTGACGTTGGATAAAATCAGTTTAAAATATTTTTTCGTCATAAAAAAAATCTCTCGGTTCAGTTCGTACTCTACCTCTGTACCTGGTCCCCTTTTTTGATACCGTGGGCATTGCTTTTTATTTATTTATCAGTATTTAATATAGGCGAAGTTTTTTGTGCTGGTATTTTATAACAAACTTCCTACAACCCTCCCTCACCCCCTTGAAGTCTAATGGAATATTCAGCTTTACAAATAAATTACGTGCTTACAAGAAATCAGGATATGTGACAACAGTGTTGATGGAATGTTTAGAAGCCATACCGGAAACCATAAGCAAATATAACGCTTGAAGTTGAAGACAAAAGCGGCGTGTTAGCCCAAACACGCACTTGAGTGGTTTTATTGGGGCTCATCAATTGACGGGTAAATCTAGCAGACGAATCGGTATGGCTTACCGAATTGACTACATATCACGAAATGCGCCCAACACCGCGGAAAGGCGGTGGTGGTATCGGGGGTGGTATACACTAATACACCTATCAGTTGTAAGACGCACCCTATGACCCCCGGGAGTGGTGCGTCACTTTACCGAGGTGCGTCGACTTCTCATGTACCATGACGCACCCTGTGTCAAAAAAACGACGGACCATTGCCTTCCAAATACGCACCCTCCGTCAATTTTTGGACGCACCATTGGTGGATTCTGACGGACCATGACGACGCACCCCGTCGTCAGATATCGTTGACTATAACTGGATAAAACACGATGACTACTGGAAATGAAACTACTTTTAATTCACGGGGATCTGCCCTTATTCGATGTTGTCAACCCTGGCCCTCGAATAATTATATAGACTCCGGACCGGGACCGGGATGGACCATGGACGGAACCAAGAGGAGAACTTTTATATGCACAATGTTATGTCTGACTGGTCTGGTCTAAAATTCATAAAATATTTAACTGGTTATCATAAACGTCAGGATGAGGATGAAACAATTTCGAGAACATTCTGCCCATTCTGCTTTCGACCCGTTCAGTGGCGTAACCAGGAGGTGGGGGTGGGGTGGGGGACTGGGGGTGGGGGACTGGGGGTGGGGGACTGGGGGTGGGGGACTGGGGGTGGGGGACTGGGGTGGGGGACTGGGGGTGGGGGACTGGGGGTGGGGGACTGGGGTGGGGTGGGGTGGGCGGCGGGGCATCCTTCATCCCTTTATGTTATACATGTAGGCTTGCGCTTATGCAATAAGGTAAGTAGAAAATTGGGTTCTCGAACGGTGTATAACCAAAATTGGGTTCTCGAAAGTGTATTTAAACATTTGAACTTCGGATTGGAAATTACACCTTCTATAAACCATCAAAGGATTGAAGGGAGCACTTTAAAAATACCAAAAACATTTCTAATTTAATCATCAATATCACCCATATACTTCAAGAAAAAGCATCTAAAAAGGCGGAACATACACGTACCGCTATTGTGATAAGTCCCCCCGGGGCTCCCCCCTCCCACCGTTATGCCCCCCCCCCCCCCAAATGAAATTACAAACTCGATGTGAACTTTTGTAAACTAAAACAAATAGTCAGATATGCCCCCCCCCCCTGATGATCCACATGCGATGCCCCCTAAATTTGACTAAAATTGCATGGACAACACGGCCACGGGTGATTACGAGTGGTTCCCCCGGTAGAGTAGTCTCAGGCCAAGACCCGGGGGGGGGGGGGTTACTCGCCTAAGATGGTATACGGGGGCGTGCCGCTCTATCTAATGGGTAGCTTTTTGGGCACAAAATCCCTAAACATAGAGTATGATTTTGTGCTGGAAATCCCTAATGATGGGGTCACTTTTTACCAGTGGGTCTATTTTCGCGATTTTTGTGTCTATTTTCGCGAAAATTTGCAAAAATTAGGTCTATTTTCCCGATAATTTGCGAAAATTGGGTCTAACATTAAGCAAAACCCCTAATAATGGGTACCGTTTTTTCCAAAAACACCCTGAAAGGGTAGGGGTTTTGAATCTCCAGCGGCACCCCCCCCCCCCCCCCCGACCAAACCAAATCCGAGTACCGGGGGCTGTGGCCTGTGATCAAGGGAGTGGTCATAACCAGTCATATCGGAGACTGTCATTTCATTTCGGTGATTTCGGTGATGGGGACAACAGTGGCGGATCCAGGATTAAAATTTACGGGGTGGGGGGGGGGGGGTGGGGGGGGCTGACCAAGACTGTTTTGTAATTGGTACCAAATCGTAAAAGGTCCCCAACATGAAAGGTACAGTGGTACACAAAAAAAGGTATATTGTCAAATTTTACGAGGGGCGCCCGCCAACCCCTCCCCCGGACGGTGTATCCGCCACTGGACAGGGTGGAAAGCCTGGCAAGGGATGCCCCGGCTCTCAGCTGGGCCTGGCCTCGAATGTATTTTAAATACATTCGAGGCCAGGTGTTAAGGGTTGTTAATAACAACCCTTAACACCATTTGGCCTTACTTCCGGGCGGCTGGGCTCTATTAAAAATAGTGTTTTGTTTTGTTCAAATCAAATATCTCCCAGTTTTTTTCTCTCTTTTAATACCCGACTTTTTGTTGTTTGATGTCTGTGTCCGTGAGCTTGATTGACAAATTATGTGTGACCTTTCTTCGGGGGGGGGGGGGGGGGGGGGGGGGCGGTGGGAGGGTACTCGCCTAAGCGGTGGCGCTACATGTAGTGCCGCTTAGTCGCTTTTTGCTTTAAAAAAAAACATAATGGGGTATGATTTTGTGATGGAAAATCTCTAAAAATAAAAAAAATTGCCCCACTTGCTACAGATGGTTCATCTATTTTAAAATCCTTACAAATGGGTATATTTTCACGAATTGCGAAGATTGGGTCTAGTTTTCCACAAAGAAAATCATATAAATGGGTGTATTTTCGCGAATGCGAAATTTTGGTCTATTTTCCAGATAAATTGCGAACGGGGTCTATAAATGAAGCAAAATCCTTAGAAATGGGTACCGTTTTTTCAAAAAATCACCTTTTAAAAATGGGTAGGCCTATGGTTTTTTTATTTGAATCTCCTGTCGCACATCCCCGACCAAATTCAATTCCGGGGGCCTGTCCTACTACCTCTGTGTTCTTAGATTGTTCTGCGCTTGTGCGGAAGAGCGCAATGCTGATCCCCTATCTTATACCATGAAGATGCTTGTATACGTGACACTTCTCTTAAAATGAAAGGTTCTCGGTCTACTGCGGTTCCTTGTTTTTTTCCTTTGCCAAACTCTTGTATTGATGATCGAGTGATTTCAGGCATTTTAGAACATGCGGTATAAAATATCGGAGTGATGTTTGCGGTATTAAAGTGGAGCCTGGTTGGCGGTATTAAGGAGTTATGTGGTATAGTAGCCCTATAGCGTATATTTAAAGGTCGTATTTTGTTGTTCGTAAACAGATGTACACTGTGACGCACCCATGTAAAGTGACGGACCTTGACGCACCCTCCGTCATTTTTTTGACGGACCAAAGGCTGCTACTGACGTACCCTCCGTCAATTTTTTTTGGTAAACGACGCACCCACGACGCACCTCTCCCGGGGGTCATAGGGTGCGTCTTACAACTGATAGGTGTATAAGACGAATATACCTAGGTATATTCGTCTCAGGTATACATGCGTTCTTGAAACATGCATAGGCAGATGGGCTGCACGTACAGCTATCATATTTAATTTAGATCCGTACGATTCTTTACTATTGCCATTTATACTTCTGTATATTGATTGCATATTTTATCATTTTATTTTATTTTTCATAATTGTACTTTATAGCCGAATTCGTCAAGTTTAGCGTACAGTTGGGCGCATGGGTATAGCAACACTGATTGTATCGATTGTAGTCAATAGTCTGATACTCGAGCCGACGAAATTGACTCATACACAAAACGCGCCCAACATTGAGGAAAGGCGGTCTGCATGCGTCCTTGAAACATTAATTTCGATCTTTATGATTGTTATTAACATTTATATTTCTGTATACTTCTGTATATTGTTTCCATATTTTATGATTTTATATTATTTTACTTTTATTTTTCATAATTGTAAATATTTTATCGGCCGAATTCGCACCGGCCCGGAATTCGCCAAGTTGGCGTACAGTTGGGTGCATGGGTATCCACTGAATGTATTTGTAAAGTACTTACATGTACAATATGAACATTGTCACGCACGATTTTGGCCGGGGTGGGGGTACTTGAAATTAATGACTAGATTGTCATCGCGCACGGGAAGCTACAGCCATTCTTGCCGGGGGGGGGGGGGGGGGGGGGGGGGGGGGGGCTGAGCTGGAAAATAGAGCTGAAAAACAGATTTGCAGCACTAAGCATTGAAGACTCTGATGTGGATACCAAGTATTCAATCATCTCCGACACAGTAAAGGAGGTTGCTGAGAAAATAGCACCAAAAGAAAAACAAGCCAAACAGAAATCAGAAGAAGACAAGGAAATTGATGAGCTTGATACCAAAAGGAAGAAACTCAAGATAACCGCCAACAAGACAACACAACAAAACAAGACTACCAGGACACAGTAAATTGGTAAGAAAGAAGAGAAGGCAGAGGAGCAGAAGAAAGGAAAGAGAACAAATTGAATCCATCTTAGAAAGCGGTAGAGGACCAAAACAGATACTAAAACTAAATAGCAAGAAAACCAGAATAAGACAGATGAAAAAGAAAGATGGAACATCAACAACAAATAGGGGAGAAGTGCTCAACGTCTGCGCAGAGTTCTACCAGGAACTGTACAGCTCCAGGTCTAATCAAGTTAAAGAAAACTTCTTGTCACCCGACCAAATGGACATACCTACCATCACAGTTGAAGAAATTGAACTTGCAGTAAAGCAGATGAAGAAACAAAGCACCCGGTTTAGACGAGATAACCAGTGATATCATCAAGATCGGAGGTGAGCAAATATACACCCAGCTGGCAAGTCTATACAATCAGATACTTACTGAAAGGAAAATCCCCAAGGAATGGAAGGAAGCAAAGGTCATACTTCTACACAAGAAGGGAGACAAAGAGGACATCAAAAACTACAGGCCAATAAGTCTGCTCTCCCACCCATACAAAATATTTACAAGAATCCTTCAAACCAGAATGAAGAGAGTGCTTGATGAAAACCAACCAAGGGAACAAGCAGGATTCAGGCAAGGCTTCTCAACCACTGACCATCTTCAGGCTTTAAGCCAGCTAATTGAAAAGGCCAATGAGTACCAAATAAAGCTCTGCGTCGGATTCATCGACTATGAAAAGGCGTTTGACTCAGTTGAACATAGTGACCTCTTCCTAGCATTAAGGAAAATAGGAATAAATGAAGGATATGTTCAAATCTTAGAGGATATATACACTGACGGTACAGCGAGGATCCATATCGACGAGGACATCTCAAAACCTATCAAAATCAACAGAGGTGTGCGACAAGGCGACAAAATCTCTCCAAAGATTTTCACTGCTGCAATGGAAGAGGTGTTCAAGAAGGTAGACATGAAAGAAAGAGGGATACTCATCGATGGAGAGCGGCTAACAGACCTCAGGTTTGCAGATGATGTGGCTTTGCTAGCTAACTCAGTGAAGGAATTGGAGGCCCAACTAAACTGTCTGAATACGGAAAGCAGAAAAGTTGGTCTGAAAATGCACAAAGGAAAAACAAAATTCATGACAAATTACCAAACAAAGGAGTCCATCGAAATTGACAAGGAACCGATAGAAAAGGTAGAAAGTTACAAATATCTTGGCAAGGAAATAAAAATGGAGAACAATACGAGAGAGGAAGTCTTGATAAAAATCAAGGCAGGCTGGAGCTGCTTCGGCAGAAACAAAACCATTCTCTGTGATAAAACCATACCAATAACATTAAGGACAAGGGTTTTCAATCAATGTGTGCTACCTACCATGACATACGGTGCCGAAACTTGGTCAACAACCAAAGAAACTGAACAGAAACTTCTAGTAGCGCAGCGAGCCATGGAAAAGAGGATGTTAAACATAACAATACGAGACAAACAAAAGAACACTACCATTCGTAATAAAACTAAAGTAAAAGACATCATTGAAAAAATCAAGGAAATGAAATGGAGATGGGCAGGACACATCGCGAGACAAAACGATAATCGGTGGACGATAAGAACAACCGAGTGGCAACCCCGTACAGGCAAAAGGAGAAGAGGCAGGCAGAAACAAAGATGGAGAGACGAGTTAACAGAATACAGAGGAACGACATGGACAAGAGAAGCACAAGACAGACACAGATGGAAGATGCTGAAAGAGGGCTTCAGCCTACAGAGGCTGAAAAAGCCTAGGTAAAAAGAATAGTCTTAGAAATTCGGAACTTAACTGGTATTTTTCATTGATTGGCAAAAAATAATACAATATACGAAACCAGTCCCACCAACTGAATGGCAAAACATAGGTTAAAAACTGTTTTTCTCAATAAAAGAACTGATTTTCTCAAGAAAAAAATAGGTCTCAAGAACTGGTTTTTTTCCTCCTCAATCCAGTCATTCATTGTTGTCAAGGCCTATTGCTTTCCAATAAATGTTTGTACACCGTACACGTCCAGAGAGTGGCGTGCTTTGCTCCGGGCAAACGGGAACAACGATTGGGACTAAAACCGTACATTATACATATATATGCTAACAGTTTTACCATGACCATGATGACATTGTTTGTACACAGTGTGTATGGAAGCATAAGTGTGTCATTTCCGCCTTAACCCCAGATAAGGGACCTAAACCCCAGATAAGGCGGGCCTTATCTGGGGTTAACGATCCTTATCCCCAGATAAGGAACGTTACTAGGGATAAGGCGCCTTATCTGGGGTTAACGATCCTTATCACCAGATAAGGAACGTACACTTTTACTCCGATCATGCATTTATATATTTGCTAATGTCCTTTGAGGTATTACAATATATTTTTAATTGAGAGCCTAAAAATATGACCACACAATTTCATTTTTCAATTCTCACAGTTTGATCTTCATTTTGCTTGAAATCACAAAAATCACAAATTTTAAATTACCTACCCATCAATTTTGCCTTAAAGACACAAAAAATCTGCCAAACCCTAACAATAATGTAGAGCATATAATGATGTTAGTTAACACACAAAAAATCTGCCAAACCCTAACGATAATGTTAGTTAATATAGGGTTAGTCTACACACCAAACATGATTATTAAAACAATCTCAATACGTCAAGCATAAATATTTCCATCATTGCATTAGTTGTTATCACTTATGCAATTGCAAGCCTGGCCCCCGGGGACCTGGGGCATAGCGGGGACCGTACACGAGTGTACAAAAATGATGCCCGGCTATGCGGGGGAGTGTACGCGGACGTACGTACACTAACTGTGCCCCCGCTAGCCGGGGCGTGTAGCGGGGACGTACGCTAAGGTACACAAATGTACCTCCCGGGCGTTTGCTATAAATAAGCTAGAGATGCGATGCGCTTGACGGGATAAGCCTTATAACACATTATTGAACACATAGAAATGCATTCCGTTATGGTTGCAGAAAGAAATAAGCGACCTTGGGACTGTAGCCGGACGGAATACTTTGTCCTGGGAAATGGGTGGCCGGGACTGGTCACTTTGCCCCGGGACAAGGGGGGCCGGGACTATAGGGGGACACAAAAAATGGTGCCCGGCCCTGCGGGGACCGTTGTACCCGGGACGTCACATGGGCAATTTGTACGTCCCGGCCCTAATCCCCGCTATCCCCGGGTCTCCCGGGGCCGGGGATGCAATTGATAAGTGCATTAATAATTTTGAGTAACAAAATCCAATTCAATTTTGTTGTCTATTAAGCTGTATATGGTCATATTTTTAACCAGAGCTCAATTGTGTTGCACTATCATGACTAGGTCATATCAATCTCAAGTGTATAAAACCATACACAATTAATTCCTGTTAAAATAACCCCACACACAAATCAATCTCATGGTTACACAAATATAATAATCTAAAGACACAAACATACATGTCAGGATCACGACACGCAAAGGCAGGTCATTTCAGAGTATTGACTTTTCTGTGATAAAATAAACAATCTCAACGACCGTTGGTTTTTATTGACACAAATCCTTATCGTCAACAATTTACAATGAAAATGGGAGGAGTTTTTTGATTGATTGGGAGCAATTGTATCAAAATGCTCCAAATTAGATGACTCAAGTTTGCGTGTACCGGTTCTGTCATTAACACTTTCCACGCGGCATTCGTCTGTAGACGATATTTCAAAAGTTCACAAAATGTCAAAAAATGACATATTGTATCAATTCCACGTGGAGATGTGTTTTTACTAATGACATGTTAGAACATTGTAGACCCCGTGCCGTACCGAGAGGGCGGGGGCGGAAGTATGCAGAACTTAATTCAACCTTAAATATTTAGTAAAGATCATTAGTGTCATTAACACTTTCCATGCGGCATGCGTCTGTAGACGACATTCCAAAAGTTCACAAAATGTCTAAAAAATGACATAATTGTATCAATTCCACGTGGAGATGTATCTTTACTAATGTCAATTCCACGTGGTTAAGAACCGGAGATGTATCTTTACTAATGACATTTTAGAACATTTTAGACCCCGTGCCGTACCGAGAAAGGGGAGGGGCGAAAGTAAAAGAACTTGAATTTTTATTATCATTAAATCTTAAATCATTTAAAATTAATTGTTTTTGTTATTTTTAAAATAAAAACTCCGAATTTTGTTACTAGCGAAATTCAAACCCTCATATTTCTGCCATTTCGATAAATAAACATGTTACACTTTAAATCGTTTAAAGCAATCATTTACGTCTATGGCGCGTGTCTGAGAAGTCTTAATATCGCAGGGTATTGCATTAAAAGACAGTGGGGTGGAGAAAATGAGCTTTTATACAGAGCTCTATGGAGAAAAAAATACATAATCGTCGATATCTCGAAACAAAAATCATTAATTGCACATTTTCTTTTATTAGATTAACATTTTTGGGCAGCCTATATACGAGTAAAGATCATTAGTGTTATTAACACTTTCCACGTGGAGATGTATCTTTACTAATGACATTTTAGAACACTGTAGACTCCGTACCGTATCGAGGGGGGGGGGGGGGGGGGGGCGGCGGAAGTATGCAGAACTTAATTCAACCTTAAATCATTAACACTTTCCACGCGGCATGCGTCTGTAGACATGGTAGACGACATTCCAAAAGTTCACAAAATGTCTAAAGAGGACATAATATTGTATAAATTCCACGTGTAGATGTATCTTTACTAATGACATTTTAGAACAGTAGACCCCGTGCCGTACCGAGAGGGGGTGGGGCTGAAGTATGCAGAACTTAATTCAATCTTAACTATTTAGTAAAGATCATTAGTGTCAATTCCACGTGGTTAAGTATACCGGTGCTGGCATGTAATTACAATGTAACAAAACCTCCTTTATGGAAACATTCGATCTAAACAGTACTGACCTTTCAAACGGTGTTATGCATATGACTGTGGTCCATCATGACAATTAGACTAAAATATTAACAGTTGCTTTACTTGTAGCACACAAATTCCTTAAATTGCAATATTGTTCTTGTAAACAGATTTAGAATATGGTTATAAGCAATATAGTTTAATTATATCCATCATAGCAAGATATATTCAGCTATTATCAATCCGCGCACAAAATTTATCCAAGCCTATAAGAACGATTTTTGCAAACAAAACAACACAAATGCAAGTGTTTTAATTGCCTACTCTTCCACAAATTCAATCATATGTAAACGGTTTTCGCCAATTTGGAACTAAGTAAACTATAGCACTCAAAAATAATCGCAGAAGGAATATATCCTAGAAATTTCGTTTTTAATTAACAAACCACAAATATTTTTATAGTAAAGATGTTGTATGTGTGCATAATAAATATTGTTCGGCAAAAAAATATCATACACTTTGTTTATATCCTACAAATATTGTCCCATTATTTTGAGTCCAATCAAACTAGATAGCACTCCCTTCTTGGCTAAATCGCTGCTTCCACTTTCACTTTACATAACCCACATCCATGTAAATGCGTCAATTAAAAATACATCTATAAAAATAAAAAATAATATGATTAGCTTTGTAAATATGTCATGTCCATCTCATTATATCAGTTCGTCTGAAATCTGATAAAGACTGTTCCCCTTACAAATATACAAAGGATGAGACCAACTCTATTCACTAACAGGACCCAGTCAGGTTTTGTTCAAAATCTCAAACCACAAACCTCGAGAACCGCAAAAACCGAGAACCGCTCTAGTTATTATTTGTACTGTTCTTTTTCCTGATGATCTTTCACTGCTGGCTTCTTTTTCTGCTACTCAGCAGCCTACTAGTAGTATAGTACTGGCTTGGCAAGTAGTGATGCCAAACTGTCAGAACACTGTTAATCACCCAAGGTTTTTTTTTATGCAGTACAAATCAAACACACCCCCACATTGTATTATACATTACATACATGCACAAGCAGGGGTGCACCCATACACTATTATTAATCACCCTGCTATGGAATTTCTTCTGAATATTTTTATTTATTTTTATTTTTTAAAGTGTGTGAAAGGGGGATGTTGTATTATCAGGACCAGTTATAGCATGGACTATATTTTCACAAACCGCTTCACACCAATCGAGCCACCCTCGGGACTACTTTTAATACCTCTATTCATCAGGACACTTGCAAACGATAACCTGGCAATAAAACATTTTTTATAAAAACGTATACCAAGAGTGTTTGTGTGATATTATATTGGAAACACTTCAGTAAGTGTAGAAATAATATTGCTTGTTGAAGAAGTTAATCAAGTCGCACTCGTCTCTGACTCCGTGTTTTCATCCCGATCAACCAATTTCCTTAATATTGTAGTGTACTGCCCACAACAGTAAAAACGTTCGTACGTGTTATCGCCGAAATCTCGATGAGTAAAGAAGATACGACGATGTACAGACTAAAAATGGCAATGAACAACAAAAGTGTAAGTGAAAGTGAAAAGATAGCCTTGATAGAGGAACCCTCAAGTTATAGCACAAATGTCAGAAAAGCCTAGGCCTATGAAAAAATCAGGCTAAACTCAATCTAATATTATAAAGGATTATCACAAGTCTAGCCTGTGGCTCAACACTTGTGAGCGGCTAACCGGTATGGAGATCGGGGGGTTCGGGTAGTAGTACTTGGTAGTGACAATCAAGGTGAGAATTGATTTGAGGTACCGTATCCATCAACAATTGTAGCCACGGGTGAAAGTACTACAACTACTGCAGTGTGGATGATTATAGCCTGTGTCATTAAATGTAATTCATACACTATTGGTAGTGTCGAACCAATCAGAAAGCAAGAAACTAAACTAGAGCGGTTCTCGGGTTTCGGGGTTTGTGGGTTTCGCGGTGTTTGGATTTGGTGGTTGTCATTCGGGTGGTTTATTGATTGAGTGAACAATATTCGGGAGATCAGTTTGTTGCAGTTTCTTAACATTATTATGTTAGGGTCTTACCAGAACCATAGATGACGGGCGGAGATTGACAACGTGGAATGAGCATAAATATGAGGTACTCAATTCGACAAAATGCTACTTAAGTGCATATTCTACCGTTTTCATTTGTTTTATGGGTAATTCATCAATGGCGGAGGAGAATTTTGAGATTAAAATTTTAGGTTACAAATGTGTATATATTTCGGTTGAATCGAAAAAGGCTATTGAATTAAATTTGAAGAATTTGGAAATCGGGAAATCCGTACAGCATCTTCCTATATGGAAACTGAAGGATCGCTTTGTAAATGTGGACATCAAAATGAATTTAAGGATTGCAAAGGACATGGGACTTGATCGTGTATAATTTGATGATTGGGTCTTTTGGCAATAATCCATGAAATCATACTTGCGTGAAGGCATGAAGTTCAAAGGTATAAACACGATATTCCCTTAATATTCTATTTCGAAACGGCAGACCTCTTATACATTACAGTTTAAAATAGGGGTATTTATTACATGTTATGTTCAAATTAATATAGTGTGAATTTTAACAGAGACCTCACAATAGTAAAACAAATCACGCAATGATGATTTTTTTAAATATTTTAACCGAGATATTTGTTTCCACATTATTTTCGGTAGCTTATATACTGTGATCTAATTTTTTTAAATGCGTGTGACCAGGAACAACCACTCGGATGTAACATAACTATACATTATTAAGTAAGGGGCAAAGATTCAGCTTAGATCGAATTCTATTATTTTGGCAAGTAAAGTATAGATTATATTTAGGATTCAGAATGAGGCTACAAGATATACACATACTTAAAAATTACTCAAAAAATGGTATCTATTCGTTATTGATATTTTTGATATTTGTAATATTATTAACATCCACTGTTAACAACACCTGAGCTTCCTGGGACCGAGAGTGCTAGTAAATATCGCGGGAAAAAACAAGTGGATCAAGTCACTACCGAAGAAGTCTTCCGAACGGGAAGACGAAACTGTCTAGTCATGTGAGTAGATATTGGATTTGTACAACAAAACATTTTTATCACTAGCTAATTCAATCGAAGATTTATTGTGCATACAGGGTGACCCAGAAAATGTTGAACCCAAAAATCACAAAAAAAAACAAAAAAAATGAAAATTGAAAATAAATAAATATGGCATTTTGTTTTCATTAGTTATGTGAACAATTTATTCAGCTTTCTGGAGAACTTTAGATCATGTAAATTGGCATTACCAAACTAAAGCTACACTTGATTGTGTGACAGGGGGTGTTTTCGCTCTTTTGTAAAAGTGAAAAAATTGTAACTTGGTTCAGATATGAAACTTAATTCTGTTCTAAGTACGGTGAGTTAAGTAATCTTTTCTTTTGATCTGTATTTATCAAATTAACATTTTCAAATGAAGTCAAGGGGACTTCAGTTTTTGTTTTCAAAGTCTCTTATATAATAATAATATTGATTTACATAATAAATGAATATTGATGAGATACTGTGCATAATAATTTATAAAGTTCATTGCACGGTTTCAAACAGGCACTTGTTCTGCTCATGTAGCGTGAAACCATTTTTTTGCACTTCACTCACACTTCAAAACAACAATTCTTACAAAATTACATGTATTTTAAGTTTCGTGTTACCTATTTTTATGATCTAAAATGTTTCAGAAAGTTGAATGTATGGTGCACATAGCTGGTGAACGAGTTATGCAATATTTTGTTATTTTAATGGTAAAAAGAAATATTGAATTTTGTGATTTTTGACTTCAACATTTTCTGGGTCACCCTGTATTGTGCATTCTGAATTATATTTAAAATATGAGCACCTTGAAGACATTGAAACGACAACCTCGTCACTTTAGTGTATTTGTTACGAACTATATTCGACAAGAACCTGCTTTTTAGAACAATCATCGTGCAAACATATCAATTCATATGAAATGTTAAAATCACAATATAAATTGAAATGTCCATCTCTATATGTACGTTTAATCGGCGTTATCTGGTTATGAAGCTTTGGACAGATTCAAAATAGTAAGCATGTGCTGCTTGAACCTAGTGGTGATTGAACAAGAACATACGAGGGTTTGTCAAAATGTAATGAAAGTGATCTTGTTGCGAGTTGCAAGGGGCATTGCCATTTATTGAAATTATTTTCAATTAGCCCACTAAAACATGATTTTTAGCTGAATTTGTAGCTATTTTTTGCGACCATGTGACATGTGAACGGTAGACCTCTTTAATTGGGTAAATACCTGTACTCTCTCCATTCCCTTCTATTCCCCCTTTCTTTCTTTCTCCTTTTTCTATTTTCTCCTTTCTCTCTCTTTTTTAAATGTTTGGTTACAAAATTACCAGAGGCATTGGCCCCTGCAATTTGTCCAAATTTGACCCTTTTTGACCATGGACAAAAATGTGCGCGCTTCCCATGCTTCCAGGCTAGCGCATCGCGACTAACAAATCTTTCCCCAACCCAACCCCCACTCTCACCCCACTCCATAGAAATACTGTTATTATACTGGTGCCGCCATTGCCTACAACTCACCGCCTAGACCGTAAATGAATTTTGAGACCGAGACTAAATTAAAGGTGTGTATCTGACATCAGATCTTGGGCAACGTCAACCAAACTCAAAATAAATGATGCAAAGACTGAGATTGTGAACATCAGATCACGTTTTCATAATGATGGAGCTATTTCAAGTATCAAGATCGGGAATTCGGATATCAGACCTGTGGATGGTGTAAAAGATCTTGGTGTATTCATTGATGGCCAGCTCACGATGTTAAATCACATCAAAAATATGTGTCGCGTGGCCCTTATTTCATTACGGACTCTCGGTCAATTGCGCAAATACCTCGATCGTTCTACCACAGAGCGTTTAGTTCACGCTTTCATTTCATCGCGAATGGACAGTTGCAAGGCCTTTTTTATGAACTCCCAGATACAAACATTGTAAAAAAGCTCCAACGTGTACAAAACTCGGCTGCACGCCTGGTTACCGGTGCCAGAAGATGCGACCATGTGACACCAATCTTAAAGGATCTACATTGGTTGCCAGTCAGAAAGCGAATTCTTTTTAAACTTCTCCTCGTTGTTTATAAGTCTCTGCATAATCTCGCACCTACCTATATCAAAAAACTCAACAAACCTTTAACCATCCTTCTCGGACTTTAAGATCCAGTTCCAAAGGGCTCCTTCAAGTACCACGTGCGGCCAGATCTGCTAAAATGGCTTACGGTAGTAGAGCCTTTTTCATCGCTGCACCGAAGGAATGGAATGCTCTTCCCGAACATGTCCGACGTGCTACATCAGTGCAATCTTTCAAAACATCATTGAAGACATATCTTTTTAATTTATGAATTGTGCATGGTAGACCGTGTTTTGTACTATTCAAATACTCTCGTGTATTGTACATTATATTTGATATCCTTGCTGGTCATGTTTGTTATGTAGTGTTTTTTTTAAAAATGATTACCGTGGTTGCCAGTAAGAAAGCGAATTATTTTTAAACTTCTCCTCGCGAATGGACAGTTGCAAGGCCTTCTTTATGGACTCCCGGATACAAACATTGTAAAAAAGATCCAACGTGTACAAAACTCGGCTGCACGCCTGGTAACCGGTGCCAGAAGATGCGACCATGTGACACCAATCTTAAAGGATCTACATTGGTTGCCAGTCAAAAAGCGAATTCTTTTTAAACTTCTCCTCGTTGTTTATAAGTCTCTGCATAATCTCGCACCTATCTATATCAAAAAATTCAACACACCTTACCATCCTTCTCGGACTTTAAGATCAAGTTCCAAAGGGCTCCTTCAAGTACCAGGTGCGGCCAGATCTGCTAAAATGACTTACGGTAGTAGAGCGGGCCTTTTTCATCGCTGCACCGAAGGAATGGAATGCTCTTCCCGAACATGTCCGACGTGCTACATCAGTGCAATCTTTCAAAACATCATTTAAGACATATCTTTTTAATTTATGAATTGTGCATGGTAGACCGTGTTTTTTACTATTCAAATACTCTCATGTATTGTACATTATATTTTATATATTCTGGTCATGTTTGTTATGTGGGTTTTAAAAAATAAAAAAATAAAATGATTACTTATTTATATTTGTATGATAATTGTTGTTGTATTTGTATTTTAAGTTATTTCTGATGTGTATTATCTTTGATGTATCTTCTGCATTATAAATGTCCTATTATTATTATTATTATTATTATTATTATTATTATTATTATTATTATTATTATTATTATTATTATTATTATTATTATTATTATTATTATTATTATTATTATTATTATTATTATTATTATTATTATTATTATTATTATTATTATTATTATTATTATTATTATTATTATTATTATTATTATTATTATTATTATTATTATTATTATGATTATTATTATTATTATTATTATTATTATTATTATTATTATTATTATTATTATTATTATTATTATTATTATACTCCATTATTAACTGAAAGTTAATACTGAGTATATTGTTTTTGTTTCTGTGGACCGACTATCATTTTCGAATTACTCGAAAACTAATCGACCTATTACAACCAGAATCGGCACACGTTATTTTTTTCTCGACATGCGCTACGACTCCGCGTTTCGGAAAAAAATACGCGCTGGAATTGTTTTTATCGTGGATTTAGCTTATCTCAGATTATCTAATATTATCTCTCCCATTGAAAACAATGGGAAAATACTCCCGATGAGATATCTCAAAAACTAATTGAGCTATTGAATTGAAAATGTGCACACAGGCTATTGATTACAACAGCTTTAATTAATGTGCCACTCGGGAAATTTTGACCGTTTCCATGGCAACAGGAGCCATTCACTGGTTTCCATGGAAACCATGCACAAACAAAATTTGTTGAATTCATAAAAATATGCACATGCATATATAGCATCATGCTGCCAGGTTTCAGAGTCACACATGCAAAAATGAGTGCTTGAGAGCTCATTTTGTGGCTCATTTTGTAATTTTTCACTATTGGTTGTCACGGTAACCCGAAAAGCGACGTCACACATTTTAAGCGAACCGACCTGAATCGACAATTTGTCGACTCGACCCGACGCTGAAAATCTCGTTCCAATCGCTCGATTCGTTACCAAGATATTGCCCCGACAAGCTTTTGGCCCTGTCTGGGCTGGCTGAGTGATACTGCTAGGCATTATGCAAGTATCTTAGGCAGATAGGCTTACTTGCTTATTTTACTTCCAAATCCAAGAGATGGTTTATAGTCACTAGGTTCACCATTGCATTTTGAACTGTATGTGTCGTATGATCCATTACCATTCAGACTCAAAGTAAAAGAGATGATATTAGGCCAAGTAAAATAATAAATGTGTTACTCGTCCCCGCCCTCACCAATTTTTTGAGATTGTCAAATATTGTTGTTATTTTTCTTATTTCCTCTTTAACTTTGTTTCATCAATTGTTGTGATAAAAGAGATGATAGGAAGTGCTTGGGTATTATTTATAAATACAGTCCACACAAGATTTCCAGGCTAGGAGTAGAGCAATGAGGAAAAAACAACAAATAATAAGGGCCTCCCCGTTTTTATGATTGACGACAAACCTCTAACAATGGGACAGGCAATGGGAACTTAGCACAGAATTTAATAACACATTTGTGACAAACAACAAATAATAATGCACTTATCAATTGCAACCCCGGCCCCGGGGGACCCGGGGATTAGGGCTGGGACGTACAAATTGCCGATGTGACGTCCCGGCTACAGTCGTGTACGGTCCCCGCAGGACGGGGCACATATTTTTGTACGCCCCCGCTACAGTCCCGGCCCACTGGGCCGAGTGTACAGTGGCGTACGATCCCGGCCCCCCTGGGCCGGGACAAAGTGTACGGCGGCGTACTGTCCCGGCCCCCCATAGCCGGGGTGTACATTTTGTGTACCTTAGCGTACGTCCCCGCTATGTATGTGTACGCCCCGGCTATGCCCCGGGTGTACATATTTGTGTACTAGCGTACGCCCCCGCTACAATGCCCGGCCTATTTTTTCAGTAATGTACGTCCCCGCTACGCCCCGGCTACACGCCTACACGCCCCGGCTAGCGGGGGCACGTTTTGTACGTCCCGGCTACACGCCCCCGCATAGCCGGGCAACGTTTTTTGTACGTTTGCGTACGGTCCCCGCATAGTCCCCGCCATGCCCCGGGGCGCGATCTTTATTACCGTAAACAACATATATGATACCTGACGGAGTAAAGCGCATAGCACATGTACATTGTACAGCAATACATTTATACAGTGAGTGAGTACGGTTAATAAATTCGCCCCCGGGGCCGGGACTGCAATTGATAAGTGCATAAGGGCCTCCCTCACCAACTTTTTAAAAAGTCCGGACGCCGAGTAACAAGTTTATTTTTTTACTTGGCCTTTTTAATAATATGATTGAATTTGAATCAATGAATTATAAAAGCTTATAATATAGATTTCTTTCAATAATTACTGTACCTAACTCACGCATTCTATCGAAATCTTCATTCCATTTCTGTAAAAGTATGACACTAGTCCTAAGTCAAATTCTAGACTAAACCATAGTGTGATCTCACGCCGCCGGGTTTATTTTGTTTGCTCTGCAATACTAAATACAGCCTGTGACTGTGTGACACAACTAAATTCATTATTCCTTACCTCCCTTTGACATAACGCAGTCCCCCAAATCGCTCTAAATCCATGTAGCTTGTGATCTGGTCAATAACATATTTATATTTTATCATCTTTCTATTAATTTGCATAACTGAAAATCAACCAAACCTTGCCGTCAATATTCTGAGATCTAAGCCGACAAAAGTTATCGTTGTGATTTTGTGGTATATTATTCGGCTCTCATTCGTGCATGCACTGTGTGTAAATTGGTCGCTAACATAATATTTTAGCCAAAATTGATGTGTTTTCCTTCTTTACCATTGAAGAAGAGAATCCATAAAACCCAAATGTGATCAAAACATTAAAAATTTGCTGCCAATTTTGCTCATATCATTCCATCAAATAGGAACTATTATCGTACTCAACTTTGCCGGAAGTGTGCTGCACACAACGGTAGTGTTTCGCTTCCACAACTTTCACATGGGGGCAAGCCACTATATATTATAGTTCTTCCATTGAAATACACGTATTGTTGGCATAATTTATTTGCATTTCTTACCCTTAGTTACAACAATATTTGGAGTATTTTTGCACATTAATATTTTCATTAAAGACACAATTTTTTTAAAAGATGTTTGTTTTATGACCAATCTAGATCAATTTTGCGCTCTATGTGCCTAAACCTGAGACTAGTATACTAGTCTCAGGCCTAAACAATCTACCATAATTTTCAAAGAATAGGCCTATTGCTATTATTCAGGTCTTAGATTAGGCCAAGTAAATAAATAACATGTTGATCATCCATACTTTAAAAATAAATTGGTGATGGAGGCCTTTATATTTGTTATAATGTTATTTTGTTACTATTCATTTATGTGTAATTCGAATTCCTGAAGCTGTTGGCCTCCTATTGTAAAAACGAAGAGGCCCTTATTATTTCATGTTATTTTCTAACTTTCCTACCCCTAGGCTGGAACAATATTGTGCAATGTGTTTATAAATATACTACTGAAACACTTCTATACATCTCTTTTATGACAACAGTATACGAATTAATGTTATAAAGCTAATAATTATAAGATAGTAACAAAAATATTTCAAATTTACAAAACAAATCAGTGAGGGTGGGGACAATCAACATGTTATTTATTTTACTTGGCCTCATATGGTTAGGGTTCGGGTCACCCTATTTTGTTATTGTAGAACCACACTATTTTGAGTTGGGATTACTGTAATGAATTTAGTTGAACAAAATTAAAAAGACACTCTTTGTCTGATTGTCCGTAAGATTTGGTTGACATGTTAATAGTGGAGTATTTGTTCTCTTTGAGTACCCTTTCTTGTTATTATTATTATTATTATTATTAAAAATTAAACATCTATTGACACCATTCACCGTAAAGAAATTATATTACATTTCCCATAGATTTTCCGTTATTTTACGGTCATTTCTAGCTCAAACATGTCAAAGGAAAAGAAGAAAAAAGTCCCGACCGACCGTACAATAGGTTTCTTTTTTGCATAAACATGTTTTTTATTTTATTTTGCCTGCTGAATGAATGAAAAGCTAATTTAAATGAATAGTGATCTGATATTTGAACAGAATATACCCGTATTCGAAACTAAATATTATTAGGAACCGTTTATTATTTCCACCGGGGGTCGGGGCGGGAGTAATTAATGAGTGGGATCACGCAGTTTTTAATTGACAACAAATGAGGGGGTCATACGTTTTTCGTAATCAAGAGGGGTGCGCGTCATAGTGTTTTTATCCCGATTCAACGCTAAAACTCCAACAGCTTCCGCCCGTCCCAATAAAAAATGATATTCATATAACAGTTTATTCAAATTGCTTATTCATTTAGCAATGGGAATCATATGCCATATAAGTACCTTGTTTGTATCAAAGAGCTGCCAGGATTTAAGGCACGAGGACGTGCCTTGTCTATTAGTGGTGGAGTATTGTCACGAGATATAAATGTATTAGTGTCATAGACTTGATGGAGTCCCCTGTTGGTCTATTATACTCTGGTGCGCTCATCATTTGTGCGGAAGGTCCCGGGAATTGTGCTCCCAAATATTGCTGGTATATCTCGGTGGATAGTTATTTGTTAGGGCGGTACGTGACAATATACACGACAGCGCATGCGTGATTATGTGTGTTACTAACACGGAAATCCCACCCTTCTACGTAAGCTGAATACAGCGTGCTAAGACAAGTGACATATTATTTACGAACTAAGAGCTGTGCAAGCACGAGCTCTGCCCTCAGTCGAACTTCGTACTCCCGCGATGGTATCTCACCGGCGATCACTACCGTTTACACTGAGCCGGGCTTCGCCCATCGTGTTCAGTGAGTTATTGGTGGGTTGGTGAAGAGCGACTGATGAATTTTTACTTCATTTTGGGTGTTTTTAATCGCACTAAATAAATAAGCTTGTTTATTTGACTTTTTTTTGAATCAATATCAGTATTACTTTTTAGCCCGGACTACTACTACCGATACAAATTTTAGAAAGCCTGATCAAGGCCAGCAAGTTAAGTACCATGAGTAATAACTCGAGTGATATCGATTTTTTTGTGAACACGATAACAGGGATACTATTAATGTTGGGATAGGAAAGTCCTATACTAACGTACGTAGCGAAAACGGTCCCTTTTGCATATTTGACTAAATTATGGTAATCGTCTGGAATGCGTCGGTGACCGGTGTATGACGAGTTTGACGTCATTATTTAGTCAGCATAGAATTGGTGGCGCTATTCACACGGTAGATTTACCCACAGCTTGCTCTCAAAAATGATACTGACACTGGAGTTGGTTATCCAACTCCAGCGGTTTTTGGATGAAATAATTTAGTTCCAACGTGTGATGAATTTTATGGGGTCATATAATCAAAATCCCGGGCAAAATCTATTGTTACATTGAAACACAACTACTTATCCAATAGATCTATCGATGTCGTCATGTCGGGACAAGCATCCAACACTGCACCCACAAATGCTTCTGTTCCACAAGGATCAATCCTTGGTCCACTACTGTTTTCTGTCTTCATTGATGACCTTGTGGATGTCTGTGACAACGAGCTCTACCTGTACGCTGACGATTCAACACTTTTTGCACCCATTAAGTCTTCAACCAGCTGCAATGCAGTAGCTGCTAGCCTTAACAGTGATCTAAGCAATATGAAAGCGTGGGCTGATAAATGGAAAGTGACCTTTGAGCCTACCAAGTGCAAGACCATGGTAATCTCTAGGAAGAGAACCCCATCCCAACTTGAACTCTACTTTGGTGAATGCAAGCTACCATCTGCATACAAACTGGAAATCCTGGGTGTTACTATTGATAGCAAGCTAACTTGGTCCAAACACATCTCGGCTGTCTCAACCAGGGCTGGCCAGAAGCTCGGCGCTCTTCGCAAGGTTGCAAATAAATTGACGGCATTGGGCAGATCTACTGTGTACAAATCACAAGTCCGTAGTGTAATGGAGTATGCTTCACTAGGCTGGTCTAGCGCTTCACCTACTATCCTAAGCCAGCTTGACAACATCCAAAGGAAGGCACTCAAGATCATTGGAGCTCATGACGCTACTGGTCCATCGTATCTCAGCATCACAAGCCTACTTCACCGGCGACAGGTAGCAGGAGCCACGGTCTTGTACAAAATGCATACCAACCACTGCCCACAAGACTTAGCAGCACTGCTCCCCACACCATATGTTCATCGTCGTGCTACGCGTTCAAGTGTTGCAATGCCAGATCATGCCCTTTCACTGCCGCCTGCCAGAACTTGCTGCTTAGACAGAAGCTTCATCCATACAGCTGCTCCACTGTGGAACAGTCTTCCAGTCAATGTTGTTGGCAACATCCAAGAGGAAGGACTACAATCTTTTAAATGTCGTGTTAACAGACACTTTCTCTCCAACTCTTCAGAGTACGTTGGCTAAGCTCTCTCGATGTATCAATGACCTCCAGATATTATTTTCATCTTATTTTTTGATGTTATTCTCTATGTTTGGGTGTTTGTCCTATTCCTGTCCCACGCCACTTTCATTGGCTTTTTTACTAGCCCAATTGTGTTTACTTGTATTTTGATTATTTTCTGAGTTGCAGTAAACCAATTGATTGGCCCATCAGAGCTCTCTGTTGAGAGTTACCTGTTTGATTTGTAATCACTCAGTTCATTAACGTTGTTAATGTCTGTTGGGCTATTGTTCACATTTGCTCTTTATATACAAAAAACCAAAAAAAACAATGGAAATTCAAAATTAACGGCCGTTCGTGTCTACCATCGTCTGCTACAATCACGCCTTATCAGTATAGCGCCACCAATTCTATGCTGACTAAATTTTAATTTAAAAGTGGACTCCGATCGGCAAACTGAGAGGCACACCCCTGACGATAATATAAACGTTGAAGTTTATTGATGTATCCATTAACAATTTGCTTAAGAGGTTATAGTCAAGAAGGGTGATGCCATATAATACTGGGCAGGGATTTTCTGTCCGTTTTATCATTTGAATAGGGGTGGATACGGAATTTACATATTTGGTTTAATACTCTGGCACAGTGGTAAAGCACTTCAATATTTTCTGGGTAAACTTGGCATTTTTTGCCATTCTTCCATCGGCGTCGGAAGCGCTGGGAGGGTCGTGGCTTTTGGAGATTTTTAAGAACGACACATACACTTAACATGCAAAAAAATCAGTGAGGATTAATGCAAGCCCGTATCAAGGATTTTGTGTGTGGGGGTTTCCGAAAAAGGTACATTGGTACCCACAAAATCGTCTCAATTTGTTGTGCAGACAACTCGAGAAACTTGAGAGCGGTTAAGACATATTTTAATCCAAACCGGCCTGAAAAATGCTTTACACAATAGAAAAGTGGGGCTTTTCCAAAAACGGTTAGGGTGCGAGGGCGTTTTCCGAAAAAGGTAAAAAAAGGTAAAGTTTCGATCGCGCGGAGTGCCTATCTCTCTTTCTTTGGCGTTTAGGCCAGACTCCTCTTTTTTGTAATTTTGCTGTGGAGGGTTCGCCACTCCTCCCGCACACCGAGTCTGTTTTACCTTCCCAACATGAATTAATGCTAGTACCCATTTATACACCTGGGTAGAGAGGAGTAAATGCGGAAAAGTGCCTTACTCAAGGACACAACACGCTGGCGGCAACGGGACTCGAACACACATCCTTTGTATTGTGGAGCAAGAATGTATCCGTTGGACCACGCGTGCCCGTGTCCGAAAAAGGAACATTATTAACAAAAAAGGTACATAATAAACAACAAAGGTACATTGGTACCCAAAAGAGGAACATTGGTATACAAGAAAGGTACATTGTAAAATTCGGGGGGGGGGGATTTAGCTAAACGAAAGTCTTGTGTAATAGCTTCGGCCTATATTTATACTCCTAAAATGTTCATTTTATGGGGTCCAAACCCTCCCTTTTAATTCTACCTTGCTAAAACGATATGTGTCAATAGACCATGTCACCTCATTGATCAACAATAAAAAGTGCCCGGTTCTATTATATGCATGGAGGAACATGCATTGACTGCTGTTGTCACAGATGACTGGTTTGGTTTAGTGTATGGTTTATAATTCACACGCCCTTCGAATGCGCGCGCATACCGGCAGACAAGCCTTTGTTTGGCAAAAAGCAGATTCAAGTAAACTTATGGTATTAAAAAGTTATTTGCACTTTACTTTAGATACTCATATACTTGTAATTATCAGATATATACTATTGTACATAATATCAGATACCTCTAATTCGGTAAGTACGGTGACATGTTGTTTCTCTGCGTCCAGGTTCATATCTCGTAATACACGGCTACCCAGTGCTAGTGTCTCGTAGACTCGCCAGTCATTAGTGCTCTGAATATGAAGCTGTTGCAAAGTGAAGATTTTCAAAGATGATACGAACATTGAAGTATAACTATCACATTATTCTACGAGGGTCGTTCAATAAGTTCTACCTCCTACCTCATAATTTTGTTATAATATAAGCCAGTCTTATGAAATATTACACAATTGTAAATTGGAATCTCATTTACAGATCCACCGTAAATTGGTCTGAGTAATAGTTGTACTTTTTCGGAGATGCAGTGAAAACCAAACCTCCATTTAGTGTGACGGAAACGGATGACAAACAGCAACATATCGCCGAAGTGCTATTAATTTGGCCTATTTCAAAAGATCAAACATGCCTATCGGTCAATTATAACCAGTTCTAAATGGTAGATATCTCTTTAACAGACTATAAACAGTAAAGGTGACTGATGTCTTCGATAAAAGTGCCCGCTGATAAGCCAGAACCAGATCAGGACAACTATTATGTTTACCCCTCCCCCTGGACAATCCAGCAAAAGTCATATTTGATTTTTTCATAAGAAAAAATAGATCTTCAATATATAGGACTAAAGGAAAGATTACAAGTCCTTCGAAGAGATAATTTTCTATCATTGACTACCTGATTGTCTATTCTGAAGGTTGCACATAAGGTAAACTCAAAACGTGACAATTATGTTAAAGATTTACCATACGAGGCATCACTGTCGTGGCTTGACTTGTAACAACGACAATTTGACTGATTAGCAGTATTCCAGTATGCCAAATGCATAGCAATACATTCGAGTTGATAATACTCGCGGACTTTGACCACATCGTAACAAAAGTGAAACACATTTTAATTATGATTTACCATAAAAATGTGGCTATGATTATTCAGAGCTATAATTATGACTAATGGCATGAGGCTGACATTCATATTAACGATGTTATGAGTGGGGAGGTAGAACTTATTGAATGACCCTCGTAATATAAACTCCTCAAAATGTTTTTGCTGCTTTGTTTTAAATTGTGATTGTTTGTGTGTTTATTTTATTTTCATTTGTGTGTGTAGGGGGTGTTTGTTTTTGTTGTTGTTGCTGCTGTTGTTGTTGTTTGTTTCTTTGTTTTATTTTTTTGGTTTTCTTGTGGGGGTTCAAATCGTTTAGTTTATGTTTCAAGAACATTACCTTCATGAGTGTTCCATCTGCAGTCCCAATGAAAGCTATCGTGTGATGTCTCTCTGTGGTTGTTATAATAGAAGTTGGTAGAGTATTTTGCCATTCTGCTATTGCTGTTGACGTCAGCGCCATGGCGATACTGCCTTTAGGATGAGCATAATTGTTAGCCTGACACTTTTCAAGATCTGCAAATGTCTGAGCCAGTTCTAACGGTAATTCCTGTATATAAGCAGATATACGTCATCAATTTGAGAAGTTTACATTTACATGATCTTAATTAAATCACTGATTAGTATGTTCAACCAAATCAGATATGGCATGTTGAAATTAGGCCCACCAAAGTTAATACTTTGTCTCAGCGGCCCGCGCGCATTGCTTTTATTATGGGATTTCGAGCGTAGCACTACGCGCGCCAGCCATTTTTTGTAATTTTTTGTGACATTATTATTTTTATTAAGAAAATAAATAAAATAGAGCGCATAGACCATAGCTTTTTTTGGTAAAAATATCGCATAGCACATAGCTTTTTAGCCAAAGGGCGCTGAGACAAAGTATTTACTTTTTTGGGGGCCTTACAGCATAACTTTCGAAACTGAATATCAAGGAAACCAGGTTTATAATCTAAAATAATTTAAATAACTTAAGATCCAGCAACATGTGTTACACTCAGAGTGAAATGTTATGGTCCAAATTTGATATCTGACATAGTTTTCAGTTTTGACACTTTAAGTGTTGATATACGTCAGTCAGCACGCAGGTATCGCTTTCAATGAGTGACCTTGCCGATTTCTAACCCACGCAAAGATCGATTTCAGGATGTCAACCTTGCGCTAAAACCTTACTAGAAGTTTGTTTTCCCTGAATTAATTGAGGTAGGGTTAGCTGGCAGCCATGATGGCGAAGTAGGTGGATTGTTCGTAATTTTCTCTATAATATGATGCCAAGTCTGACATATTTGGTCCACAAACAGTGATTTTATCGCTAATTTTAGAATTGACCAACTTTCGTGACTTTGCTTTTTGTAACTATTCACTTGACCGGACTAAAATTCGTACGATATTTTAAGAGCAATTTCCGTACTAACGGAATCTTAAGCTTTAATTTCATATTAAAAACATTGATGCCCGACTTCTTTTTTGATAAGAAAAACCGAGTTTGATTTTCACCGATTTTCGGTCAGAAAACGAAACTTACGATCCCCCGTTAGGCCTCGCCAACTTGCTTTTTAGTTTCCCGTAACACGCCCGCGCTTCATTTTCATGCCCGCGTTTGAATTCATTATTGAAATTTTTGAAAAAAAATACCGTTTTTCCAATGAAAACGTCCGAATTCATGCATTTTGTGTGATGAAATTGTGAAATGTTTATTCATTTTGACCAGAATAGACTTTCTGTAAAAAAAAATCATATGACATTGTGCAGAGCAGTAGGATCGATTTCGAACCCCGGACCTCCCGCTCTCAAAGCGAAACCTTTACCATCTGAGCTATCAAGCAAAACTGAATAGAAACGTGAGATTTAAACAATTGATCAACAACCCATCGACGCTACGAAATAAATTTAGATCGAGACAAGATTCGAGGAGCTATATTATAAGTATTCACTTGACCGGACTAAATAATTTTATAAAATTGTAAGCATGTTTCTAGTTACAAAAGACTATGACTATTATGATACGATGGATAAAATTGATGCCTGATTCTTCAGAAGTGACTTTTTTACTGTGGATTTGGCTTTAGTTTCGTCAAGTTTTTCTTGAATTCGGGTTTGTTTGATTGCAATAATTTGCACCGAAAATACAACATGCATGAAGTTCACAGATAATATTAGATAATATTATTTGCATAATATGCCTTTTTATTATACAATTTCATGACAAATGTGTTTGAAATGTTGATTATTATCATGAAAAGAGCTCATTTACATCGTGCTATTACGAGGTCAACTATGACTGCGAAGCGGTATCGCTACGGGTGAGTACTTCCGGGTCGCTTTGCTGGGTTAGAAAAGGAACGACTTTTCGCGTGGTTGCATACTGACTGTACGTATGGTTGGTATATGGGTTGTGATTGACATTAATGTCCGTGGTAGAATACATTCCTGGGTTATATAATACTAAAAGCTTATTACATTATTACCCCCTAACCTTGATAACGTGTTAATACTAACCGCGTGTGTACAGTCGCTGCTTTGCAAATACATGATTTCGTTGACAGCCTTCCGCCCCATGAAGCAATTCACTATGGTATCGATGAAAGCCTGCTCGATTTCATCCAGTTTGAAAACACAGATAGCAGATTGGTTGCTCGCTTTGTCACCTTCTACATTGATGCTTTTAGCAAACACTGCATAGAGAACATCATCTCCATGATTGACACCTATTGATGTAGCTAAATCAGACCCGGCTTGGCCTAGGTGTGCAGCTTGCGCCAAGTTGTAAGATTCACCGTTATTTCCTAAACATTCAATCGTGATTTCTGCATAACTATTGAAATCATCTGCGTCGTGACAAACACGATTCAGTTTTGAATAGAAAAGATTGTCGCTCCTATTATCTCTATACAAATCGTGTCTCTGCGTCGTTACATAATAAGTGAAAGTACTGAATACGAATTCACCTACGTAATGGATAACGAATGGCCTCCCTGATTTAGCGTCTCTTGTAATGAATATTAGGTCTTCGTCAATAAAAAATGGGTCAGTTTTTGAAATTCTGAAACGACGAATTGGTGGTACTGACTCACGATTTAAGTCACAAGTTGCAGCAATATACAATGTGTCTTCTTGTATGATGTAAGCGGTAGTACGATATCCTGACGTTACTAGGCTCCGCTCGTTATCATTCGATATCGAAATATCATCAAGCTCCCTTATTTTACATTTGCCATCATTCTCACTTCCGCAAGTAATCAGCTTGTTGTCGCCGTAATAGATGATCAAAAGTTTGTTCAAATTCTTACAATCTTCAAAGTGTACCTGTACATCCTGTCCGTATATCTGGGGACACTGCTCTACTCTTGTGTTGACTCTATTCATCTCGGTAAAATCAGGACCAAGATGCACGAGTATATTGCTACCTCCAACATAGACATTTCCCGTCACATTGTGAATGTCAAAATGGTTCCATGTCGGGTCACAACCAGCACACTCGGTTCCATCCGGGTTCACGTCGTCTGGTATTGAGAACGAAGCTACTTTGTAAGCCGATAATTTCGCGTTTAAACTCCAGGTTGTTGATGACATCAATTCCACATGAAGCCACAGCAGGTAGACGACAATTGTAGATATATTCATGATGTTATTCATGATAAACTGTAGAAAAATATGTTTGAATAGAAAAGTAGTTCGAAAATGTCAATTTAATTAGATACTGTACTGAAATAATAGGAGTACATCAACAATGCAGTGAGTTACCAGTCTGCATCCAATGACGTTAGCGTAGGCCCCACAGTGCATAGGTCCCTAACACGGTTAAAATTGTGCACTGGATTCAAGAACTTTGTCAATAACTTAAATATGTGCACTAATAATATTTTTCAACTTTCAAATAGTTGTGTAAATCGTAAGTATTGTTTCAAGTGTCTGAAGCACAAATTTGTTAAGGGGCGATATCCAAACTCTACAGTGATTTTAAATCATTTTTCTATCGATTTTACAACGATATTCCAACGGTATTTCGTTCTATTGTTAAAAGCATCGGAAAAAGATCGGTGATTAACTAGAAACCTCTCTACTTATCTGGCGTTAACAATAGAACTATTGTAGTACTCTCGATGGCCCAATTAGTGAAGCAGACACATGAAAGCGCGAGGAAGATTGTGTTATTAAGCTGACCAGTGTTCACCCGACCCCTGTTGTGACGTAGAGAGCGACCCATTTGCCAGATTGTACACCTATCGGGTTTCTAGTACAAGTCCCGGGGGGGGGGGGGGGGGGGCACTGACATTTGAAAAGGGTATAGTTAGGTGCCGCGCTGAAGACCCCCTTTTTCACCCTCTGCTGCTAGTTCTTATGACCCCCCACCCCCCCCCCCCCCTTTTGAGCCTGCATCAGTTCATAAGACCCCATTTTCATTGAAAATTCAAAAATCGCTTAATTTTGCATTCCAAAGCACCAATTTTGTGTTCCAAAGACCCAATTTTTCGAAAAGTTTGCGTTCTTAAACCAAAATAAATCGAAAATTGAACTATAGGCTAGTTCTCAAGACCTATTTTTTGGGGGGAAAAATCAGGTCCTATAAGACCATATTTTTCGTCATAAAATCCATTCAGTTCAGTTCTTTAGCCCCCTTTTTGAGACCCTGGGCGACCCCGACTCAAACGATATGTTTGTAGCCGCCTATTCATTGCTAGGCTTATCGTAACACTTATAAAACTCGCCCATTGCTTGTGTGTTGGATTTCGATCACGACAGGAGCATGTGCAGATGCGATTTTTGTGTAAGTGGTCTGTGATTTTGTCAACATTAAATTTTTACTGTGATGTGATTTGTCGATCTACATTGAATGCAAAAAGAAACAACGCCCCCGGCTGGCCTCGAACCACCAACCTTTCGGGTAACAGCCGAACGCGCTTACCAATTGCGCCACGGAGGCGGTTACTTACTCTTTTGGTTTGTCATGTTCACCCGTACACTTCCCCGTACACTTGCAAAGGGGCGTGTACATCTCAAGTGTTTGTCCTGGACAAAAATCACATGACTCGCTTCGCTCCCAAGTCCTCGCGTGCCCGGCAAAAAGCCCATGATGCAATACTAAGTCGTAAAAGTGTGCACATAAATCGACAAAATGCTGTACAAACGAAATATAATATATCTAGAATTGTTTCAAAAAGTAGTGTTATTCGTTACATTTAAATCTGAATTACTTTCTTTAACAGTCAATAATCAACTTTCGAACGAGAAACTATCTTAAAACTACAAAGATTAAGAAATATAAAGCATTTTAAACATCCAATTTAGAGAAGAGTGGTATGTTGAACCATATTACTTTTGTTTGTTATTGCGTTCACATAGCGCATAGTTGGCTCAGCGGTAGAGCATTGGACTAGTAAACCGGAGGTCGTGGGTTCGACTCCTATCACGTCTTGAAATTTTATTTTAATCGTTTATATACATTTTTTATTAGTTTTCGATATTGTTTATCATTTCGTATAATTATTCATTATTGTTCAATAGTTTTTGGAATGTGGAATTATTTACGATTTCATTTTAATTTTCCACTGACTGTTTAGTGTGCAAGGCATCATGAAATGTGAATGAACCGCGGTATACCACCGAACTGTCCTACTCCTATGCAACATGCCAATACAATAGAAACTCGTTGTGTGTTATTATCGATTGAGCTAAACTTGTAAAGTAAATGCCAGCCGTTATGTAATACAAATCAATGTGCCTGTATTATTATTATTGAAATAATGTTTCGGTGGTGTAGGAAATAGGAAAATCGATTCAAGGACATGAGCCGACTGGCTTCTTATTTACATAACAATTGGCCTTTGCAGATCATGTTCATAGACTAGCTAGGGGCCATTCAATGTAGGCCTAGGAGTAGTAAACACAATTATATTTACAGAACATTCTTTATCGCAGTGAAATTGCAAAAGAAAAAAAGTATCATTCACCATTCAATAAATATAGCGAACGATAAGCAATCCTGTCAATTTATAAAAACAAACAGTGTAATAACAAAACAGAAAAGAAAACCATCCCCATCCGCAGGATTCGAACCACTGACCTCATGATTGTGAAGCCGGCGCTTTGACGTTTGAGCTAATGAAGGCTATACATAAACTTTTTGAAGAAAAACATTACATAGGGTTCAAAATACAAATATCTCTTAAATCGGAGGCTAAAATCGAAAGGACAAAAGTCGGAAACAATATCCTCTCTAAACTATTGACTTGGATTATATATTGTATAATACATAGGTATTATATTGTATAATACTTCCAAACACGATGGTCAATATATTACCCCCCCCCCCCTCCGTCATCACCCATCCATTGTACAAATATGTTACGTGACCTATCGCCAAAATGTTTTCAGCATTGATTTCAATGGAATGAAGGGGGAAATGGGCTACTTTCACAAGATCTAGGCAATACTGCGCCAAACAATAGATGAATAGAGTGATGGAGCGGTAGCTGAATTCATATTTCTAGACGACCAGATACATTGATCGGCGGTGAACGTAAACATTTTATGATCGGATTTAAAAAGCTTATAAATAGTATTTCTTAAAGAATATAACACAACCTTCCTCGCGCTTTGATGTGTCTGCTTCACTAATTGAGTCATCGAGAGTACTACAATAGTTCTATTGTTAACGCCCGATAAGTAGAGAGGTTTCTAGTTAATCACCGATCTTTTTCCGATGCTTTTAACAATAGAACGAAATACCGTTGGAATATCGTTGTAAAATCGATAGAAAAATGATTTAAAATCACTGTAGAGTTTGGATATCGCCCCTAAGTGACATTTAGATGATATATTTTGTTATTTTGCACATGATAAAAACACATTGATATTCTTTACTAAATACCTAAAATACTTATGTACGATTTGATGATTACAATTGCGTGGTATCTTTTAAGTCACCGTTGCCTCACACACAGGGATTATAGATTTTTTTTCTCTCAAAATAAAGAAAAAAGTACTTAGAGTGTTTTGCCCTGAGCACCTAAATTATGCACATTGTCGTAACTGAATTTGATTGATAGTAATCAATTACAACAACTTGTAACAATTTACAATCTTCTACAACATACCTTTTATGGTGGCATCAAATGAAATCTGATCCAAATAACGTGTATTAAAATAGTATTGGGAAAATTTCACCGTATTCGGCCAGGCTTCATTGCGCATTCGTCATTGTTATACGACTGATTACAACGACTTTATTAAATATATTCCGCTTTCTATAACAAAGATTTGTCGTTTGCATGAGGTTTGGTAAACAATGAACGGCCATGTCGACTTTTCTATCGGGTGAAGAGAAATATTTAGATACAGATTTTGTATAAGAAAACGAAATAACACAATGCAATTCCGTCGGTTTAATTGCCCGGTTTAATTGCCAATGTAGACAGTATCTGTGTTCGACAAGTCTTTCAGGTGGTCCATATTATGCGATACTTTCTATTCAGTATTCTGATCAAATGTTGCAATTTCTTGTAAGACATTTAGGGCTCAATTTTTTAAATCCCAGAACATTTTAAACAATTGTAAAATGAAATAACCGCTTCTCTCTTTCATTCCCGTATTCCTACATATTGTAATGGTTTGGTTTTAATCATCAAATATGTCAATGCTGTTGTTCTGATTCGTTATCCTAATTCTGCGAATGACATTGAAATACAGGATTACCTGCTTACCTACCATAATGGAATCGCCTAAACACGGAAACTGAATAGCATATAATTAAGAAAACACCTTTGACATTGTCGTTATACCCCTGATACACTTCAATTGCTTCACGAAGGTGATATGATGCATTAAGAGGGGTATGAACTCTCAGCATAGCCTAAAACTGCTGTAACTCCTTCATTATTCATTGAATCTCTATACAAGTATACATTTTCTTGAAGACAAGGGTTCAATGAATCCAACCATGAACACGAAATTGACCATTTTGGAGAAATTATAAAAACACGGTTTTTGACCCATTTAGGTTTCGTTAAGATAAGGCCAAAGCAATACGTCAATAATCGATACAATGCATGTAAGAACATACTTCATTTTAAAAGAAATTAATTTGAACAATGTTAAATTACTAGAAAGGCTTTCATGAATGGAATCCATCAGATGACTCGATTAATATGTCAAGCTTTCAGAAGTGCCTCTGACTTCATCTGAGGTATTTCTGACAAAAACTCGACCAATAAAGCCATCAGACGGCGTTCTTGTTAAAATCTCGCATTGACCTTGACACTTGACCATAACCCTCAACCTTACAATCCTCACAAAACCCTGCTCGATTGGGTACATACTATACAGGGTGTATCAAAAAAATTAGGACACTTTTTGATGATGGTTTAAATCCTTGTTAAATCACTGAAGCATGACCAATTTTTATTTCAATGTAAAGTACAACCGATAAAGATAAAATCCTGAAGAGATGAGAAAAATCCATCATTAATTAAGGAAATTGTGACCTATTAGGCAAGGCAATCTATTTTGTAGTATGTACAATGGTCATTCACACAGTAACAGTAGAGTAACATGAACGCGCACACTATTTATGCCAATATCATGGTAATGAACCATCTACAGTGGGTTCGAGAACTTTTTTAATTTGCACAGAATATGCATGCATCTGATTTGTGGATTATTTAGCCAGTATTGATTTGTGCCAGAATTAAATGGATTACCAAACTAATCTTTGCTATTGACTGATAGATTATTTTATATGTTTATAATTATTGTAACTAACTATTGAAACGTAAACCATGTTATTTACTGGTCTATACATGTAAATCCCATTGTACATACCAGTAAATGACATGGTTTACGCAAATTATGCTAGTTTTCTTATTTTTCATCGGATTGATCTCATATTTTCAGGATATCATAATAATTAATTGGGCTTTACAATGAGACTAAATTGGTCATGGTCCAATGATTATAACAAGTATTACACCGTCATGAAAAAGTGTCCTAATTTTTTTGATACACCCTGTATACCACTTACAACGAATAATACCGAGTAATGCGCACTACATGTATCACTTGTAATTTTTACCCGTTTGTTTTTCTCCACTTTTTCTTCAATTCATTTATCTATTTTTTACTTCTTGTTATGTGCGATACTATGTTTTCATTTCCGACATTGTCTCCTATGCACAGTAATTTTCATTACTCGTTCCAGTGCATTTCCATTATTTGTTACCATAGGCCCACTCCCACTTTGTTTTATCTTGTTTTCTTATGCCTCAGTCATTTTACATTTCCATCCATGTTTATTATTTATTTGTTATCATCAATCATCATTATTGATTTTACTCACCATTTTTTCATATCCCATTTGCCTTTTACTTTTTAATCTCCCCTTTGTCTATGTCATCCTTTTGTTACATTATCCACTTCATCAATCAGCTGTCAAGTTTGATTTACCTTCCCCTATTCATTCATCTGTCACTTTGACCCCCTCTGTGTTACCAGGGGCACCCGACGAGAAGTTCAGGATGTAGTAATACATAACATTAGCTGCTCCTCAGAGCTAGCTAGAATGCGAGGTATTAACTACATTTCCCAGCTAGGGCCGGTCAAAATACTCCTTTGGCAGCCAGAAGCCAAATTCCGTGAAGAATTTTGAAAGCTAGGGGAACGAGTGTTTAGACATATCAACCAGCTAGGATAATTTATTTATAAATAAATTTATATTTCAGCTAAATTCATCGAATTTTCTGTTCTAAACATTAAATATATAATCCATAAAATCCATAAAACACAAATTTGATACCATTACCTCTCAAATTGATGCCAATTTTGCCAGCTAGATTGTCTGGATGACTTAAAAATCGTTTGCCAGACAGGAATTCATTTTATAAGAAAAAAGAACCAGCCAGATTCGAAACATCAGAGGAGCAGGTATTTGCCAGGAAACCTCGTTGGGTGCTCCTGTGTTACATTATCCCTTCCCTTGTCATTTCCTGCCTTTTATTCCTCTGTCTATTATATATATGTTGTGTATGTTGTATTCTGTCATTTCACCTTCGATAAAGATTCTGTTAGAATCGAAACGTCAGGTCCTCTTATATTTATTACATTTACTTACACAGGCTATATTTGTGGATAAGCAGTTTGCATTCAGCTTTTACATTATATTGTTTGTATGTTAGAATTATATCAAAATCAAAGGTTAAAACTTCCCTATAGTTATTTTGTGTTTACTGAAATGGAAATCTATAATTCATACTGAAACAATACTAGTCCAAGGTTTTTAACCATCGACCCTTTTGCTAACGTTGCGGAAGTGAGCAACTTCTTTCATCAACAATGCATTGGCGATCTTGCATTTTAAAAGTCACTTAATACCGATCTACATCCGATAAGGCTATTATGAAAGTTGATTCCATGTTTCCCGTAACATTTGGTCCTGACCATAATGAGGTAACTTTTTCATTATTCATTATTCATTATTTTGCAGCAGTTCATGATTTACAAAATAACGACCATTTCAGGTGATCATCGAAGTCGATTTCTATTTTTAGGTTCCAATTGATTCAGAATGTAAACAAAATGCGATGCTCGATGAAGGAAATTAATATCAAATAATGAATGATTTCGCTATTTTGGCATTCATAACGCGGTCGAAAAGAAAAAAAACGCGGGCGGGTTACGGGAAACATGGAATCAACTTTCTTTAGCCTAATCTGGAGGTCACACAGTCAGTGACAGTCCGTAGGTTCGTCTCTTACAAGGTAAATATTTTGCATTGGATTCAAGAACTTTGTCATCAATTTACATACGTGAATGCACTTATAATAATTATGTTTCCACTTACATTATATAGTTGTTATTAAATAAGTATTATTTCGAATGTCTGGATTTTGCATATAATGAAACACATTCATATTCTAGTCATGTATGCTTTAATGGTGACAATTGCGTGGTATCTGTTAAAGGCACCGTTGCCTCACAGTAATTCTAGATTTCAAACCAGATTTTTTTTCTTCTCAAAATAAACAAATATGTACTTAATATGATTTGCCTCAAGCACCTGAATTATGCATATTTACGCCACTGTATTCGATTGAAAACAATAATTTGTACAATTACAACAACAAGCTTGTACAACATACCTTTTATGGTGGCATCAAACGAAATCTGACCCACCGAAGTAACGGTTAAACGTGTATTAAAATACTAGGGCCTATAGGGAAAGTGTCTCCGTATTCGGTCGGGCTTCATTGCGCATCCTAGTATACGAATGATCACAACCAACAATATTCCTATTTTGTTATGACAAAGAGACAAAGGTTTGCCGTTTGCATGAACTTTGGTAAACAATAAACGATCAAGTCCACTTTTCTATCGGGTGTAGAGAAACGTTTAGATATATTTTGTATGAAGCAAACGAAATAATACAATGCAATTCAGTTGGTTTAATTGTCAACGTGGAGAGTATCTGCGTTCGTCAAAACACCTTTTTGTCGGTCCAGTCCAAATGTGTGCTACTGTCTAGTTAGGATTCTGCACAAACCATCCAGGTATACGTTGACACATGTTTCAATTTTTTGTAAAACATTTACGCCTAATTTTTTTTTAATGTCATGAAATACGCTGTTACCTTTTCACCTACCATAATGGAATCACCTAAACACGGAAACCGAAAAAGAAAAGAAAAAAATTGTATTACTTTTTCTTTCTTTTTTTCTTCTTTTTTTTTTTTTTTTTTTTTTTTGGGGGGGGGGTATTGCCGTTACCCCTGATACACTTTCACTGCTTCAAAAAGGTGATGTAATAACGGACTATTGCCATTTCGTCGAATAACTAGATCGCCCACACCCTTTTTGTCCAATCCTACTTGGTCCACTCCCACTTGGTCCATTGTCCACTTGGTCCAATAGCCATGTCTAATAATATCCACTTGGTCCAATAGCCACTTTGTCCAACAGCCAGTTCGTTTAATTGCCACTTCGTCCAAAAGCCAGTTCGTGCAATAGCGACTTGGTCCAATATCCGTCATCCATATCCACTTGTTCCAATAGACACTTCGTCCAATGCCACTTCATCCAATAGCCAGTTCCTCTATTTCCACTTCGTCCAAAAGCGAGTTCGCCCATCCCCCCACCCCCCCCCCCCCCCCCCCCCCCCCGCCCCACCGAAATGCGCCAGACGCATAATTGTTTAATGTATGCATACCACTTTGGTAAGATTTGAAACTTTTTGTTTTAAAAATGGAATGCGGTTTTTTCCTGCTTGTTTTTAAAATATGGCACAAAAGAGGAGAGACCAATAGGGTTTTTAAACGTATACGTTATAGGTTCAGGAGGGCTCTAGTCTACACTCTGCTATCAAAAGCAGTGCCCGGGAGGTGGACAGTTATTCTATATCGGGGTTTGATGCTTCTAAAATCTACAATGATGAAATACGATTTGTTGATTTATCTCGCCGAGAGATGGTGAATAGGCATGTCAGAAAAAGTGAGGGCGCTGTTTGCGGGTCTGCAGCGAAAACATCTTGTCTGATAATCCCCATGAAATGAGGTTTAAATTAAATTGTGTACTTTAGGGACCGTTCATAAATACTTTGGTGGGGGTAGGATAATTTCATTGTTGGTATATCAACACTTTTTTGCCCCCCAAAAAATTGTAGTCCTTTATGGACATTTTTTATTATACGCACGAATTTTCACATGCACTTCGATTTTCGATAGGGCATCTTCACTTTGGCTTCCCTTGAGGTATGCCCAAATTTTAAATAATCTCACCAATGTTTTTATTGTACGATCAAAGAATCATCTCGTGTCTTTTGGGATTAATAAGTTTGGGTTGCCATTTATTCCATAATATTCCCTATAGATGATAATTTACAAACTGCTTGTTTGAACAATAATGGTACTAGCATTTTACTTCGAACACATAAAGTATTCTTACATGCAATTTTTGTCCGCGAGGTCTCTGTGTACATACTGCTGTTGCGATACGAGGGGGTATCAAAAAGTTCTTGACTTCACCAAGATGTGAAGGAGCCAGAATTTTGTTGTTGATATGTAACCCTTCAGACATCTTTAAAAAGTCACTGTGCAAAGTCACACATTTCTCCTACTTTTTATTACCTGTCCACAGACCGCCATTGTAGAGATCCTCAGAGTGACCGCCATTGATTGATCCTCAGATTTCCTCAGATTGCGTTATTCACCAAAACAGCAATAAATAGTTTTAAAGTTTTGACAGAAAGGGGTCAAAGGTTATTTATTACAAACCAGCTTGGTGACAATAATCTTATGGGTAACATAGGTTGTACACAGATTGACCTCTAGTCACCCCTACATGACCTTTGACCTCTTTCTATCAACACTTTAAACCATTTATTGCTGTTTTGGGAATAACACAATTTGAGGAAATCTGAGGATCAATCAATGGCGGTCACTCTGAGGATCTCTACAATGGCGGTCTGTGGACAGGTAATAAAAAGTAGGAGAAATGTGTGACTTTGCACAGTGACTTTTTAAAGATAACTGAAGGGTTACATATCAAAAAAAAAATTCTGGCTTCTTCACATCTTGGTGAAGTCAATAACTTTTTGATACCCACTCGTAAGTAACTCATTCCTTTGGCACCATCGAGGGCAAAGTTCAACATTTGTCCGCCAGTGACAGTCTACAAAATAAAATAAAAGGTTGTTGTCAATGTTGGTGTAGAAGTCAAGAGTAGACACAACGTATTAGGTATTGATGAGGGTATGACGATACTTTTCGAAACTCTTAACTCAACTTTGTCTCCCTTAAACTGACAAATACAGTCAGTCTAATTCTTCATAATCTGATCATATCTGTCAGTATAATTTGACACCTGGGAATGGATATATACGCGAATATTGTTAAATATCAGTGATATATGCCTGTATGTCAGAACTGCAGTTACACCATGATCTATGGCAGCATATCGTGATGTGTATGTATGTCTGAACAATGACGATATGATTAGATTACGAAACATTGTAAACTGATTTGTCCAAACTGGTTTCCCATACAACTTACAGTCAAAATAGAGTTTATTCCATTCGCAAAGATAATTTTTTAGTCAGACCCTCGTCTAACAATTCTTCATACGTTTGTATAAATATTATCACAACGTTACTATCATAGAGGCAACATTAACATATAAACTGTCTTGTCCTTTAGTAGGAATGATCTCAGGTCACCATTCTTCATAAATGGCAGCAACACCAGCGGACTACCATATGGGTCAAAGGTCAAACCAAGTAATGGTCAAAGTTTTTCATGATCATCGCCTCCTCCAGGAACATGACGGCAAATGTGGCATCCGTGTTATCTAGTGGATAAAATGTATTAATAAAAAAGGCATACGTATCCAGTCAATTATATGTACCGACAATTTGAGATATACATTAAGCGACCATTTTTAATACATTAAGCGACCATTTTTAATACATTAAGCGACCATTTTTCTTCCCCGAAATTCGACATCTCACTCACAATAAAGGGATTTTAAAGTTATGATGCTTTATGTAGCCACACCCAATGTTTAAAAAAACACGTTGTAGCAGTTTACTATGTATGTGATATATCATTGCTTTGTATGGAATATGCATTGACAATGTGTGCGATACCCAATACTTTAATACGTATGTGAATGCTTTCGACAGCACACCATAACTCAATAAACCAAAAATAAGTCCCAATTCTATTTTAAAGATAGGCACAATAGTGTTTATTAACCCTTTATTGTCTTGACATCAACAATCTTATTGACACCATTTTCAAGACTAAGCGTGACCAAAAAGAATTTTCAAAATTCCCCTGTAAAGATAAAAGTAAAAATATAATTTTTAGAAGATAATATATAACACAAAATCTGTAAAATTCATAAAACTTGGCATTTTGAACATACTGGGGATGTCTCATAATCGTCAACATCAGTCAATGTCAACCATTGTTATTCTAGTGTAACTATATAGATATGTCTACGCAGCGATGGAAATACCCACAAGACATTCCGACCGGGGTAGACAGTCCCGGGTGTGAACCAACCCTGGGTGGACTACGCAAAAATACAGTGGAACCTAAAATTACCTTGGAAACTATATTGATTATAACTGATATGTTAAAACACTCAGAGGGTTGGTGGTCGGGGAGGTAAAAAAACAAGGATGGATCATTCTAAAAAAGTCCACCTCGGGACTGTCCACCCCGAGACTAATCCTAACCCTAACCCTAACACTAACCCTAACCTTAACTCTAACCCTAAGCCCAAACCCTAACCCGAACCCAAAACCCGAACCCTAACACTAACACTTAGTCTAACACTAACCCCAACCGTAACCCCAAACTTAACCCTAACCCTTAACATTACTCTTTCCCTAACCATTACCATAACCCTAACCCAACCCCTAAACCTAACCCTAACCATTACATTACCCCTAACCTTAACCCTAACCTAACCCTAACCCTAACTCTAACTCTAACCCTAACCTAAGCCTAACCCAAACCCAAACCTAACCCTTAAGGCTGAAATTGAAGATTTTAGATCTTAATAAGTTCACTTCATTTTCCTTCTTGCAGTCAAAATTATAGGATCTACCGTTTGCAACTGGACAATCAAAATGACGTAATTCCTATAGATTTGTGGACAAACTTCTAATCACCGCCATGTTGAATTGATAACTAATTAAAAGTTTTTCATTCGCCAGGTATTTAATTAGCAACCCTAATCCCTTACTCTAACCCACCTAACCCTAACAATAACCATAACACTAACCCACCTAACCCTAACCATAACCCTAACCATAACCGTTATCTTATCCCTAACCCTTGCCATAACCATAACCATAACCCTAATTCTATAACTATAACCCTAACCAAAACCCTTACCCTAACTATAACCCCAAACCAAACCATTACCTCACCCGTTACCCTAACCCTAACCATTACCTTACCCTTAACACTAACACTAACCCTGACCTTAACCCTAACCCTGACCCTATCCATATCCTTACCCCTAACCCTAACCCAAACCCTTTCCCTAACCCAAACCTAACCATTACATTACCATAACCCTAACCCAACCCTAACCCTAACCAAATGCTTACCCTAACCCTAAACCTAACCAATAAACCTAACCATAAACCTAACCATAAACCTAACCATAAACCTAACCATAAACCTAACCATAAACCTAACCATAAACCTAACCATAAACCTAACCATAAACCTAACCATAAACCTAACCATAAACCTAACCATAAACCTAACCATAAACCTAACCATAAACCTAACCATAAACCTAACCATAAACCTAACCATAAACCTAACCATAAACCTAAACCCAAACCTAACCATTTCCTTATCCCTGACAATATCCCTAACCCTAATCCTAAGCCTTAACCCTAACCCTAACCCTAACCCTAACCCTAACCCAAACACTAACCCTAACCCCAAATCTAAACAGTACCTTACCCTCAACCCTAATCCCAATTTAACCCTATTCCTAAACCTAACCATTACCTTATCCCTACCCCTATCTCTAACCCTAACCCTAACAATTACCTTACTCCTAACAATAACCCTAACACTAACCCTAACCCTAACCATTACCTTACTCCTAAAAATAACCCTAACACTAGCCTTAACCTTAATTATCTGACTCTTACGCGAAATTTCGAGCCGCGAAACGAAACACGCGACACGAGATTTCGAGCCGTGATACGCGTTCCGAGTGCGCGATACGAAATGCGCGACTCTGGAAGTCGCTACACGAAGTGATACCAATAAAGCTTCGACAAATTTGCCGCCGCGAGCATCCCAAGACAAATTTGTGGCGGGAAAAGGCTGCCCTCTGACAGCCGTCTTCGACTTCCGGTCACCAACTTAGTTTCCTAGTAGCCCGTCGGAAAAATGTAATAAACTGGAATTAAAAATTACACATTTAATAGCACTTGTCGAGTCACTTGTACTCGAGAATTGGCTTATCACGAATACATTTTTCTTAACCCTAACTCTACCCCCCCAAAAATCGAAATCCGTCGTTTTCGATATAATTATCTTGGGTTCTTATAGAGCCCCAGAAAACACACCAACGAGAGAACGGCACAATTTCAACAATAATGGAGCATTTTCAACAATAAAAATGTTTAAAATGCACCAAAAATTCCCGCTATTTAACAAATGAATAAAATAAAAACCCGACCGACCGACCTACCTACCTGTGAGGTCCGTCCGTTTGCCCATACAACAGCGGTTAATCTTTAGATGCCTTAAAGGGACACTAAGAGATGTGTTGGAGGCAGCGCCCTCAATTATGATAAAAACTGAGATTAGTTTATTTTTATAATTGTATTACATGTACATGATTAAGAAAAATCAGCTCTCTTTGTACAAGAAAACGTCGATTCAAAAAATGCTGGTCCCGCGGGACCAGCATTTTACGTCCGACAGTATCCCCGTGCAGTACGCGTGATACATAACGCGAACCATATTTGCATAGAGGGCGTTTTTCAATAAATAGCGATGATATTGTTTTAATCTAGTTTTGCTGTGTTTTTTGTTGGTAAAAACATCAATAATGGCGATTTTTATTGTTCATCTTGAATTCTGAAGTAAATTTTTAAACATTTAAACTTTTCAACACCACTTAATGTCCCTTTAACCAGTATTTATATGATTAACGTGCATTCTCACTCTGCTCATCACTGTTGAATTTGTAAAATAATATTGACAACATTCAGTGTTAAATCCATAAATCACGGTTTATTTAAAATACACAAATATTACCAAGTTGTTTTAATCAATTCATTTAGTGCTATATGGACTTGTGCTGTTTATGGGGCCCTCACATGTATCCGTGTGAGCTGAGCGGCCCCTTACCGTGTGAAAAAATGGGTGCGGACGGCGGCACACACGGTGGGCCGTTTCCCGTCCGTTGAACACGTTCAGGGGACTTTGCCGGCCACCGGAGTTTTGAACATGCTCAAATCTCCTGGCGGGTGAGTAAAAGCGGCGGCGAACGATGAGAGCCCGGTATGAAGACGGTATAAGGACGGCGCACCCGTTCGCACCCGTTTCGCATCCGTTTCGCGCCCATTCGCAGGGCGGTGATGGACGGTGGTGGACGTCGACCATCTTAGCGACGGACTGCGAATGGCCGCATGCAGCCTAGTAACCGTTCGCGGAACGGACTCTCAGCAGGCATGTTGCAACTCTCTAAATGTAAAAGAGCTAAAACTCACTCTTTCGAGAGCTCCAGGAGGAACAGCTCTTTTTTTGGAGTGAAGTTCACTCTTAAAAGAGCGATTTTCACTCTAAAAAGAGTTAAAATCACTCTGAAAAAGTGGAAATCACTCTTAAAAGAGTGATAAATCACTCTTAAAAGAGTGACAAATCACTCTGAAAAGAGTGAACTTCACTTTTTAAAAGAGCCGTCCCTCCTAAAGCTCTCGAAAGAGTGAGGTTTAGCTCTTTTACATTTAGAGAGTATTATAGATGTTGGTCGTACGAATTCCGGAATGCAAATGAAGCGGAGACTTGAGCGCTCAGCTTGAAAAGGGCGGTTTGATGATGTAATCAAGACGTTTCGGCCGATACCCAGGCGTTTCGACCGGTTAGGAACCGGTATGGAGGTGGTATGCACACGGTGAGTACACGGTGAGAACGGTAAGCTAGAACTGTATGAGGCCGGTGATCCCGGGACAAGGCCGGTGAGAACCCGGGACAGACCCGGTGTAGAACGGTATGGACCGAGGACCCGGTGAGGAGGTGTTATGCACCCGGTGAGAACGGTAAGCTAGAAATGTATGAGGACGGTGATCCCGGTACACGGCCGGTGACGACCCGGTAAAGACCCTGTATATAACGTTATGGACCCGGTGGCCACAACAAAAAATTAATGCGCCCGTTTACATTTTTTAGTGATTGTTTGGACTCTGTTGTTTTTCTATTAGACGGTAAGGTGGCCGCCTACCATTACCGCCCTGCGAACGGGCGCGAAACGGGTGTGCCGTCTTTATACCGTCCTCAAACCGGGCTCTCACCGTTTGCCGCCGCTTTTGCTCACCCGGCTAGAGTTTTGAGCATGTTCAAAATTCCTGCCGGGTCCTGCCGGGCGCGGATGACCGTCAATGTCCCCGGCAACGTGTTCAACGGACGGGAAACGGCCCACCGTGTGACATCACGTGACGTTATCAAGGCGGTTCGGTCGGTACCCAAGCGTTTCGGCCGGTGAGGACCTGGTGAGGAGGTGGTATGAGTCCGGTTCCAGGCCGATAAGGACCCGGTATAAAACAGTATGAACCCGATGACAAAAAATAAATAAATGCGGCCGTTGACATTTTTTGCTGATTGTTCACCGTGTTGGACTCTGTTGTTTTTCTATAAGACGGTAAGGGGCCGCCCAGCTCACACGGATACATGTGAGGGCCCCATTAGCGTTCTGTTAAATACGTGCAACGTGTGCATCATGAATCTCGGAATTATACATTAAAAGGTGGTCTCCAAATATTGGAATGTTCGCGTCTGTCTAAGTACAATACTGACAAACATAATTGTTTTTAAACCTTTAAACATAATTATGCTACTAAGAAATATCCTACTACAATGTTGTTAATCATACATTTTATCTTGCAGTTATTTCATACCAAGGGTTTGTGATTTAAGTGAACATACTTATTAATAATTCGTCGATATTAGCAATATGCTATTTCTGACTCCGGCTAAAAGCCCTGTACTTAAAAGTCTCAACCGACCCATTATTTTTCGAATTCAAAATTAAATTTATTTTTAAAAATTCTGAACAATTTTGAAATTTATATACATGTTTTGATTTATTTCTTGAATTTAACCGAACAAATCCGTAGAACAGGTCTTTAATTATCTGTTGCCTAGGCAATATATTCTTCAGTTTAATAGTTGAGATACAGGTTTTACGTCTTGTTTGGTCTTTTGGAGCTCCGACATTGCATTTAAAAACTTTCATACTAAGGGTACATACTGAAGTTACTGATTCGTCGAAATTAGCAATGTGCGATTTCTGACTCAGGCTAAGGGAGAAAAACCTGTTTTAAGTCTCAACCAACCCATATTATTCTAAATTAAAAATAAAATTATTTTTGATAATTTGTGAACATTTTTGAAATGTATGTATATGTTTTGATTTATTTTTTAAATTTAACCCACAAAATCCGTAGAACATGTCTTTATCCGTTGCCTAGGCAATATGTTTTCAGCTTAATATTTGAGATCGCGGTTTTACTACTAGTTTGGCTTTTTTGAGCTCCGACATTGCATTTAAAAACTTGCATGAATGCCATCCGATATCTAGGGCTAGAAATACTGTAAATTACTGGGTTAATGATAGAGTTAAGTATTCCTAAAGCAACAGCAACTATATGGCGTCGTTTTGCCGATTTATATAGAACGGCAGGTAACAGATGAAAAACACAACGTCATTTGCTATATTAGTAATCGTGCGATACTATAGACGATTGTGATCGTCGGGCGTTATCTGTAGCATGCGGACCTGTGCTGTCGAATTACAAATCTCGGGCGCGTAACTTGACGTACATTGTGATTGTAAACGCGAGAGTGACTATGTATCATGGACAAGTTTGTACGATGTCCGGAATAAGTTGGTAGAATATATGTATCGAAACGCACTTTGTTAGAGTTGTAGGGTACTGTTTGTACTTCTCCCCATCTAGCCATATGACACATATCCGGCTAAACTGATACCATTTCGGTGAAATGAGCCCGCACGAATAAGCTATGCCGAATGTCCATGCAAAGATAATCAACATTATTGTTTTACCTTTCTAATAACACAGAACGGCGACGTAGCTAGCAGTTTGTGGAGAGAAAAAACCCAATTCAAACGTGGAGAAAAAACAAAGGTTCGTAAACTAACGAAGAAGAGATGGTCCAAGCTGATTCTAGAAGCCAAGTTATAGTTTTTTTTCCCACAGGTGACCGTTCTGCCGAGAGATCCGTTTACCCGTACTACAGCGGGTATTTTTTAGTTGCCTCAACCAGTATTTATTTGATTAACGTGCATTCTCACTCCGCTCATCCCTGTTTATTTGTTAAAATAGTATTGACGACATCAGTATTAATTTCATGAATCACGGTTTATTTAAAATAAATAAATAATTAGTTCAAATATACCAAGTTGTTTTAATCAATTTATTTAGTGCTATATGGACATGTGCTGTGTGCGTTCTGTTGAATACGTGCAACGTGTGCATCATGAATCTCGGAATAAAACATATACATTCAAAGGGGGTTTCTATGGACCCAAGATTAGATTGTTCGCGTCTGTTTATATACAATACTGACAAACATAATTGTTTTTAAACTTTTAAACTAAGAAATATCCTACTACAATTTTGTTAACTATACATTTTATCTTGCAGTTATTTCATACGAAGGGGTTTGTGATGTAAGTGAACATACTGAATTTACTGATTCGTCGAAATTAGCAATATGCTATTTCTGACTCAGGGTAAGAGAGAAAAACCTGTACTTAAAGGGGCATTAAGAGATCCTTCTTGAAGGGAGCCCTTCATTTTGTTCAGAAGTCGGGGTTTTCACATATACGTAATGCTCATATACGTACTAACTACCACCCAAAATTATAGAGCTTAATTTGCAGTATTTCTGACAATTTCATGTGAAATTTATGGATTTATAGCGTTTGAGCCACAAATGGCTTATTACTTATTTGTTTCGTGTTTATTCAAAATAACCTTGAAGACCACCCATGGCTTGTTGCGTGATGCATATTCATGACCTCCCTGATTCCATTAGTGGTAAATTTTAACCGAAATACAAAAAGTGAAAAGCACTAATATACCTTCGGAAATGCTGAGAAAATGTCTTTATTTTTCATTTTTACTGATTTTTTTGGAAGAAATCTGACATGAGAGGTTTTCTATATCATCTATCTAAACAAGACGAAAATATGAATTTCAGTTGTTGAGAAATCTCTCTGTGCCCTTTAAGTCTCAACCAACCCATTTTTTCGAATTTAAAAATAAAATTAATTTTTGAAAACCTTTGACACTTTTTGAAATTTATGTACATGTTTTATCCGTTACCTAGGCAATATCTTTCTTCAGCTTAATATTTGAGATGCAGATTTTACGATTTATTCGGTCTTTTTGAGCTCCGACATTGCATTTAAAAACTTGCATGAATGCCATCCGATATCTAGGGCTAGAAATACTGTAAATTACTGGGTTAATGATAGAGTTAAGCATTCCTAAAGCAGCAGCAGACCATACCCATGCCCCACGCTGACTTGCCGTGAGTTGAAATCCAAATATGTTATTAGAAATCCCAACTATGGCGTCGTTTAGCCGTTCAGTATAAAACGGCAGGTAACAGATGAAAAACACAGAGCAATTTGCTATTAGTAATCGTGCGATTCTAGACGATTGTGATCGTTGGGCGTTATCGGTAGCCTGCGGATCTGTGCTTTCGAATTGCAAATCTCTGGAGCGTAACTGGACGATAATTTTGACGTACATTGTGATTGTAAATACGAGAGTCACTATGTATGGAAAAGTTTGTACGATGTTCGGAATGAATTGGTAGAATGGATGTATTGGAACGCACTTTGTTAGAGTTGTAGGGTATTGTTTGTACTTCTCACCGTCTGGCCATATGACACATGTTTGGCTAAACTGATACCATTTCGGTGAAATGAGCCCGCACGAATAAGCCATGCCTAATGTCCATGCCAGGCTTATCAACATTATTGTTCTACGTTTCGTGGCAACAACTCGGTGTTGAAACGGTTTGCAGATTCCGAGGTATCTTTCTAAAGTGACCAAGAACACAATGGCGATAGAAGCAAAATGGGACGTGAACTGAATACTGATGTTGATGGCACAACCTGCGGATGAATGATAAAGAGATAGCTTCACATCTGGAGACGCGAGATAAGGGACACAGAAGTCATAGCTGGCACTGGTGACAAAGAGCAGATCAGCAATGGCTAAGTTGGCGAGATAGTAGTTTGTCAACGTGCGCATCTCTGCAATCCTCGTCACCACCAGGAGAAAGGCGATGTTGGCTACTAGACCGAACACTATCATTATCGGTTGAAACAGCAGGATAATTAGTTTTTCAGTCAAGCTATAGAACAGAGGTAACATCATCTGGTCAGATGCCATTGTAAGATCTAGAACAGAATCCCCATTACAGTTGATCGGCCGTGGATATTCAGATAGTGTCGAATGATTTTCGGTCGTTAAGAACATCTCCATCTTGCAGCATAGTTTGTGAACCTTACCAAGTAGATAAATTGTTATAAGATGCGCGATTGTGAACTGCAAACACTAACAAAGTGGGCGGACAATGAAAATGGTAGACGTGAAATCCGATCTGAACAGCCGAGAGCAGGACGATGTTGTAACAAGCATGCGTCACATAGAACGGTATATATACACATTGGGCGCATTTTGTCGTCACATAAAATTTAAAGCCATCGATGTTAGATTTCTACTATAAAGCGCCATCAATTTCGATTATTTCCTCTTATGGCTTAACACATGGAGTTGTCGCAATGTTCTTCATAGATGTAGACATGAATGCATTATATAATTAATTAAGTGTATCCCTAATCGCTGTCAACATTTTTTCACAAGAGTTCAATGAAATACCTTTAAAACATTAAACAAATATATAGAGAAATAATTTAAAAGAGTACAGATAAATACTTTTAAAGAAGGCCCGTGGCCAGCCCTCTAAGTTAAGGGTGTTCGATTTACAATCATTAAAGCGAAACGAGCGGAACGAAGCGAGTAGATTGTCTTGCGGCGTGGGGTCCGGGGTCCGCTTATGAGCCCCGTAAAATGTTAAGATATGACAGCATTGAGGGACTATTCCTGGCGTATGAAGTTGTACTTTATAGCACTTTTTTAAATGAACCAAATGAATCCTAAATATGTAACCCAATGACAAGCTATCTCATTTGATCTTGTTAATACTGTAATGAAAATTGCCTTTCCCTGTTTTCAAATTTGCCACCAATAATCCAGTGTGTTTTACTAAGAATGCACGAGTTATTTTAGGCACATATATAATTTAGAGAGCTGTTGTGACTAAATGCCCGGCCCCCCAACTCAACACAAAAGTTGGTAACCATGACTGTTCTTCATTTTTTCAAAGTTCCCCTTTGCAAGGATTTTCCAACAATTTTACCCCCCTTTTTTGGCAAAAACGAGGACAAAATTGGGGTGAAAAATACCCCCTCTTTTGCTTTTCAATGACTATAATCTCAAACACCCCTTTTCAAAGACACATAAAAACTTGTTGCTCCCAACAGTAACAGGAGTTTATGGTTATTTGTTATAAACTGATGTACCCCAAATGGTGTATTGGGTTGTTAACATCTATTAAATCAAATGATTAATCCATACTATGATGTTTTTAGTGTTTTCCTCTTCGTAAAATACCCCTTTTTTCGAATTTCGCGGAGACTATTCATGAAATACCCCCTATTTTCATGATTTCGCTGTCACAAAGTGTCAGCGCTGACAATCGAAAATATACCCCTTTTCCGCCATTTTTAGAACAGTCATGGTTACCAACTTTTGTGTTGAGTTGGGGGGCCGGGACTAAATGACCTGGAATTATAGAAATTATGATAATCATGATGTTGCTACTGGTGTCATAATTAGACTTTCTTTAACCAATAATTTTCATTTGTGAAAGGATTGTACAAATATTAACCCCACAATGGCAATTATAGTAGTTTTGTTCGTGTGATCGCAAGAGTTCGCTGCTGCTGGATTGTATGGGGACGGTGGGTGTGTGGACAACAAGCAATGAGCATGCACTGAGTAGGTATGCTGGTTAGAATTACCCCCTGGTGCGGAAATCTAACCGTGAATTGCTACCCGAAATCGTGCAGTAACTGTAATATATGTCAATGAGGTCAAAGGTCACATATCAAGGTCAAAAGCTATCTAAGGCAAAGTTCTAAAATAAGCTGGAAGTATCAACAAGTGACATTTATTTTTCATACAAAAACCATTTGCAATCGAACTTTGATCATCTGAGGCAAAGAGGTGTGTGTTAAGTTTGTCATACTCACGTTAACTTTATGACGGTGTGGGTGTGCTAATTACTTATTGCTAAAGGTGTATTGTAAAGTCAATTACAAAAGAAAGTCTGAGGTAAGGTAATTACTAAATTGCCAAAGAGTGGCCTTAACTCATTAGATAATTTGTTTTGAAAAACCCATGTAAAGCCTATAATACGCAAATAATGTACCATAATAAATCAAGCAATTGGGAAGTGAGTATATAAAGCTAATAATATTAGCAATTACGAAATGAGCATACAAAACTAAATATGAATTTGATGATGTTAAGTGAATAATGATATTGTGATGATGATAAACATTCAACCGTTGACATTTTATATATCTTGTAAGCAATTAAGCAATTAGAAATTTCAATTTCTAGTTTGTATTTTAAGAAATATGTATAATTATAATTATGTGATTGATCATCCTAAATTTTCTAAATTATTACAAGCATTATTAAAAAAAAGTCGGTGCAAATTGCTTTTCTGAATTTTTTTTCTTAAAGTTCATAAAGTTGATGACATTTGGTTTTCCATCGGACAGCGCTCAGGATGAAAGTGGTTGTCCAGGACTAACTTTGGGTTATTACACTTCAAAAACCGTGTCTCAATATTTTTCAGTCAACCGTTATATTATTTAGGCCCTTTTACACTCAGCGTATTCCAGAAAAAACTGCAGAAAAATCTATTTTGGCAGAGCTCTAGTTTGACTTTTAAAGTTTTAGACCATGGATTTTAATCATGTTTAGGCCTATACATTTTGGAAACCTTAGAATTTCCACATTTAAGTTGGAAAATGATATAATTCAGATTGGTTAGTCTGTTTTCAAACTACACTGAAAAAACCTTGGGTGTCATTAGACACCAAAAGGGTGTTAAAATGTGGGTTCTCAGACGAACATCCAAAGGTGCACAGGAAAACACCTTTAAAGTGTGCCATGGCACCTACAGGGTGTCAATTTGCTCTTGACACCTTTGATGTTCGCCTGAGGACATATTTCTAAGGTATGGCATCAGTCCTCATTTACCAGTTGTGATGCAGCAAGCCCGTCAGAAACTTCTCCCTATAAGACAACTGGGATTGATGTTAAACTCTACATAGATAACAATCTGTATAAAGCCAAATAACTTTACGACTGAGTCTGGACTCTCACCATTGTTAAAAATCTTGTATTGTATCATAACATCATCTTCATGAATCCTACCTTCCCTGATCATAGTCATTGTACTGACTGAGAACCTTAGCTTGTTCTTTTCCTCAATCCAATGTTATTCATTCCCTCAATCAAATCTAATTTATTCATTCGTACTTCCCAAACCCCATTACTTTTTTTTATTTACTTTTTGCTTTTTACGTCAATTTTCGAGTGTATCGTCTTCGGTAACTCTCAACCCTCACCCCACGTGTCAGCACACCAACCCGCCCTATCTCCCCATCTCTAGTTTTTTCTTTATACTTGTCGAGTTACATGGTGTCATTGGCAAATGGATAAAATATGTAATACGTGTTCAAAAAACATTCTGTTAAACCAATCTAAAATTGTATGTAATGCATGTCATTCTCTGTACCATACTCGTTGCGTATATACTGATGTAAATGTAAATTGGTTCTGCTTTAAATGCACAGGTGAATTATTCCCGTTTAACCACTATGTTGATGATGATGAATTTAGATTTGCACTATTTTGTTTTGATAACACTATTGATTACAATAGACTGCTTAGTTTGAAACTGAATCCATTCCAATTTGAAGATGACTTCAACAATATAAATAATGAGTCCGATTATTTGATGAATTCTAATAATAAGTGTGCTTATATATTTGACAATGATATGTATACTAGCTCATGAGGCAGCAGCGAGTTCTCAATTCTACACATTCTACACATACATTATCAAGTATGGATCATACGTTCACTGAAATATGTATTTCTGAATCTTGATTTTATGAAGACAGTTGTAATGTAGTCGAAATTGATAACTATGAACTAGTAAGCACACCTCGCCGTGGCAGAAGAAGTGGTGGTTCTGCTATTTATGTTCACAATTCTGTTTCGTATCGTGTAAGGAATGATCTGAATCTCATTCTTAACTCATCTCTCAATCGTGACCATTCTGAGTCTGTATTTGTTGAAATTTTAAACACCACAGATAAAAATGTTATTGTTGGTAATATCTATCGTGCTCATCGGACGGATGCCAACTTATTTAATACTGATCTTGACGCATGCCTCACTAAAATCACCAGCGAAAACAAACAATGCTATATATCAGGTGATTTTAATTTCGATTTATTGCAACATGCTAATGTCAACGTTATAAATTATTTCCTAAACATGTTTCTTAATGTTGGCATGTATCCGTTGATCGATAGACCTACCAGGATAACTCCTAAATCAGCCACATTACTTGATAATATTTTTACGAATGTTCTCAACTACCCAATTAAGTCTGGTGTATTTGTAAATGATCTTACTGACCATTATCCTGTATGTCAAATCACTAAAATGGTGCAACCGAGATCCAACAATCAAAATGGTCCGTCTATGAAAAAGCGTTCATTCAATCAGAATAAATTGCATAGTTTTCATTATCACATCAATCTTGTTGACTGGAGCTTTGTTACCGATATTAATTCTAGTGATATGGCGTACGATGCATTTGTTATGAAATTCACTGATATCTATGACACACATTTTCCAATCAAATCCATCCCAATTGCTTCAAACAAAATCCGTCGTAAACCATGGATTACATCAGCTATCATCAAATCAATAAATCGCAAGCAAAAGCTCTATAAAAAGTATATTGGTCGTCCAACTGAGATCAATAAAAAACGTTACATAACGTTTCGTAATTCAAAGAAAACTTATTATGCTGAGCAATTGATCAATGCATGTAAACATGATGCAAAGCGAACCTGGACGATATTAAATGGTATCCTTAATCGTGGTAAAAGGCCCAGACTGCCAACGTCATTTAATAAAGGGTTCAACAAAAGAAAGTATACCACTTTGTTTATGTCATTTTGAGTAACTTTTAATTTGTTTTTGACCAAACAGGCTAGATAGGCATTTAGATAAATCTTTTAGGCATAATTTGATACCAAATTTGCTTCCTAAAAACAAAGATAAACCATGATTAGCACCATTTAAAGGAAAATATCCCATTTTCAAAAGTCGCATTTCCAATACGCAGCACGAGAAGATTTGGTTAATCTGTCCATGTTCTCCCCATCCATAACATTCCTTTACATTCAAATCCTTCACCCATGCATCAGTTTACATTTGAATTAGCCCGCGCATTGAGGGATATGCGCGGTGATCAGTACGGGATAAATACGGCATGTGTGTGTTAACAATTGGCCTATTCTTCTCGTGCTGTGTATTGGAAATGCGACTTTTGAAAATGGGATATTTTCCTTTAAATGGTGCTAATCATGGTTTATCTTTGTTGTTGGGGGGCAAATTTGGTATCAAATTATGCCTAAAAGATGCATCTAAATGCCTATCTAGCCTGTTTGGACAAAAAAAAATTGAACGTTACTCAAAATGACATAAACAGAGTGGTATACTTTCTTTTGTTGAACCCTTTATTAATGATATGGCCATCAGTGACCCCTATCAGATCGCAAATCATTTCAATTCTTATTTTGTTAATATCGGTTCTACTCTTGCAAATAAAATTCCGCATTCTGATACAGGATTCCAACATTATTTGAATAAAGCTAAATCGCCAAGTGGTTCTCTTTATATGTCACCTACTGATAATGCTGAAATCATTACTGTATGTAAAGCATTAAAATCAGGTACTAGTGGCGGTTGTGATGATATCAAACCGGATATTATGAAATCTGTCATTGATATTATTGCTACACCTCTTGCTCATATCTTCAATTTATCATTGAGTTCGGGTATCGTTCCAGCAAAGCTTAAAATTGCCAAAGATGTTCCGATTTTCAAAAAGGGTGATCGTCAAGTTCCATGCAACTATAGACCCATCTCTGTTCTCCCAGCTTTCTCGAAAATTCTTGAACGCATAATGCATAAGAGACTGTATAATTTCATCATTGTCAATTCGGTTTCCGCTCCAAACGCTCGTCATTCATGGCCATCCTTGAAGCTTACAATAAAATTGCAACCGATCTCGATAACAAAAAATATTCACTAGGTATCTTCCTTAATCTCTCCAAGGCTTTCGATACAATAAATCACGACATTCTTCTTTCAAAACTAAAGCACTAAAGTACGTGGGATTGCCTTGGAGTGGTTCAGAAGTTACCTTTCTGATAGAACCCAGCATTCGGTTTTCAATCTGCATTACTCCTCTAACTTAAAATTAACCTGTGGTGTTCCTCAAGGTTCTATATTGGGACCCCTTTTGTTTATTATCTATATAAATGATATTATATTTTCAAGTAATTTCTTTAAATTCGTAATTTTTGCTGATGATACCAACCTACTTGCCTCACATAAAAGCCTCACCGAGCTTGCTAATATTACGAAAAACGAACTAATAAAAATCACCACATGGTTAAATGCTAATAAGTTATCCCTAAATATTAACAAAACTACTTACATGTACTTCAGAAATATATATGACTCACGTATTCATGATTATCCCGACATCAACATTGAAAATATCCCAATCATGAAGGTTTCGAGTACCAAATTTCTTGGGATAATAGTTGATGAATCTTTATCATGGTATCAGCACAACGCCCACATCACTAATCTCGTCTCAAAATATACTGGCATCGTATTTAGGTTAAAACATTCTCTGTCATCTCATATTTTGTTTTCCCTCTATTCAAGCCTCGTACTTCCCCATATCCAGTATTGTAATATTGTTTGGGCTGATTTCAATAATTGTAATCTTCGTTCAATTCATGTTAAACAAAAGAAAATCATTCGTCTTTGTTCAAACTCACATTATTTAGCACATTCTGCCCCTCTGTTTGCTAACTTAAAGACCCTCACTATTTACGATGTTCATCGACTTCAAAAGGCTATATTTATGTATAAATTTACAAATAATATGCTCCCTGATTTATTTTCAAATTATTTTAAGAAATCAACTGCCATCCACTCCTATGGAACCAGATCTTCCAACTTGTATAGACCTCATAATTTCAATACCGATCTCGCTAGATACACCATTAGAAGACAAGGACCTCTGGAGTGGAATGGCATTGATGCTGACATTCAGAAATGTAAATCCGTAAATTGTTTTAACAAATCATACAAGGGTTACCTTTTATCTTATTATGAATGATGTTTCAACCACCATATTTAATTTAATTATACATTTCGTGCAGTCATTTCCCTGGCAATGTGTGTATAACCATGGCATCGCTTCTTTTGTAGCATCGTTATGGCGCGTGATACCAAATTGCCATACAGTTACATCGCCAGCGAATTCAATTCAATTCATTCATTTCATATTTCATTGTCACTTTTGTTTGTCTTTTTTGTTTGTTTTTGATTATCTACTATTAATGTTATAACTCACCGTATGTAGTAATATTATAATAATATTTTTATTCTGCAATGTGTACATCATCAGTATACAGTAATGTCCATGCCTCTGACAACATGTATCCAAATTTATTACGTTTAAATGATTTATTAAGGGTGGCCAAATATATTTGCGAGCTCTGCTCTGATTTTGGTCAGCCCACCAATGTATTTACTAAAATTATTGTATATGTATTATTGGTAAATAAAACTGAAACTGAAACTGGGTGTCAAATGACACCTTCAGTGGTGTTAAGGTGACACCAAAAATAGATTAGGACTCTGTTTCCTAACCCTAACCCTAACCCTAACCATTACATTATACCTAACCCTTAACCCTAACCCTATCCATAACCGTAACCCCAAACCTAACTATTGCCCTAACCCTAACCCTAACCCTAACCCTAACCCTAACCCCATCCCAATTCCTAACCCTAACCCTAACAATTACATTAACCCTAACCCTAACCCTGACCATATCCATAAACGTAACCCCGAACCCCAAACATAACCATTGCCTTTCCCTAAACCCTAACCCTAAACCTATACCTAACCCAACACTAACCTAACCCTAACCCTATCCATAACCGTAACCCCAAACCTAACTTTTGCCTTTCCCCTAACCCTAACCCTAACCCTAACCCTAACCCAAACCGTAACATCGAACCCCAAACCTAACCCTAACCCTAACCCAAACCGTAACATCGAACCCCAAACCTAACCCTAACCCTAACCCTAACCCTAACCATTGCCTTTCCTTAAACCCTAACCGTAAACCTAACCCTAACCCGAACCCGAACCCGAACCCGAACCCGAACCCTAACCCGAACTCTAACCCTAACCCAAACCCAAACCCCTAACCCTAACCCTATAACTCCGAACCCCAAACCTAACCATTGCCTTTCCATAAACCCTAACCATAAACCTAACCCCAAACCTAACCCTAACCCTAAACCTAGCCCTAAACCTAACCCTAACCTTAACCCTAACCCTAACCCTAACCCTAAACTTAACCCTAAGCCACCTAACCCTAACCCTATTCCCAAACCATACCTTACCCCTAACTATATCCCTAACCCTTAACCCTAATCCTTACCTTACTCTAACCCTTACCATAACCCTTGCCCTAACCCTAACCCTAATCCTAACCCTAACCCTAACCCTTACCATTACATAAACCATAACCCTACTCCTAACCCTAATCCTAACCCTAACCCTAACCCTAACTCAAACACTAACCCGAACCCTAACCATTACATTAACATTAACCTTAACCCTATCCCTAACCCCGAAAACGACATTTTGATGAAAAGAAGGGGGGAATGCACAAAAATCGTCCAAAACACAACATTTATAAATAGTCTTGAATAAAACAATGTAAATATTAAAAACCGATACGTAATAAAACAAAACAAACAATATTTAAATATAAAACTCCGCGATATAGAGGATCGGCTACCGTTACAGTAATAATAAGGTAAGCCTAAAAATCTAAAATGATGTGTTTTTCTGTAAAGTGTGTTTATTTTGGTTTTATTGATCGTAAATTTTAAGCTTTCTTGGGGAAAATTACATTTACATTACATTAAATGACAGTTGCAAAGCTGAAAATTCGTGACCTTACCCTAACCCTCACTCTAACCACCCATGGTTGATTTACCCAGGCTTGGTCCACCCACCCAGTAAACACAAAACGTTTTCAAAACGTTTTGAATTGGGTTTTATTAGGTTTTGTTTTTGTGAAACGTTTTTAAAACGTCTTAAAAACGTTACAGTTTCAAAGCATGTTTTTTATTGCAAATCGTTTTATCAAAACGTTATAAAAACGTTAAATTAATGTTGTCACAATACTTATAAACGAACACATGATTGAAACGAAATCAAAACGTTTATAGAACGTTATATTACAACCTAAATTAAACCAAATATTATGGTCCTGGACCATAAGTTTCGTTTTTTACGAAACGTTTTAAAAACGTTTTTTAAAAACGTGGGCAATTCCACGCATGCGCACTTACCTGGGTTATATTGATTTGGTAACACTATGGATTGTATATTTATTTTCTTTCATAAAGATATTCGATCTGCAACATGCATAATTTCATAATTAAATGGCAAATAAGAACATTACTTCACAAACACATGAAGAATTTTGTTGGAGAATGTTAATAAAAAGCCAGATGATTGAATTGTTCTTTAAATTGCCAGTTAATTATCAATTAATTAGCAATTACCTAATATAGGTTTTCAAAACGTTTTAAATTGGGTTTAATTAGGTTTCGTGTTTGTGAAACGTTTTTAAAACGTATTAAACATCGTTTAAAACATGTTTTTAAAACGTATTTGATACATCTTGCAATACTAAATAATTTAAATATGGTTATTTTCACGTTATATTAACGTTTTCAAAACGTTACATGGAAACGTTATTAAAACCCATAAAAAACTCCACACATATATACGTTTTTAATACGTAATATTAAAACGTTTTTTTCACCAACTTGAAACGTGTTTTAAAACGTTTAAAAACCGTAAAATGGCCAGCTGGGCAGGGCTGTTCCACTCCGGGTCTGCCTATCCAGGGACTGTCTACCTCGGGTGGAAAGTCATGTGGTATTTCCATTGCTGCATACGTGTAATCAGCATGATCATAAGTTTGAATAGCCTGGACTCTCGACAAATCTCTTCCGATTGTGTGTTCAATTTCTCACGTACAGCCAAAATAAAACACAACTAGTTGATGACAACTACACCAAGAGTTTAGAAGCTCAGGGCGATGAACGCCATTTATTTGTAATGGTTTTTAAATTGGCTTCCAAACAAGACCATTCTTTTCATGAAGTACAAAGGTATCGTTTGAAAGATATGAAAACCTGTAGTAACATATCATGGTGAAAATAGATATGTCGGTTTTTCACATTTAGACCATATTTCGTCACCTTATGTTGTACCTGAAGTTTCTTGAAAACTTCATTCTGTAAACTTTTATGTGTAACCTGGCTAGGTGCTTTGTAACGTGCTGTTTAAATACCGTACATCGACCCCTGCCCGTTTCTTCTGGTTTTCTTACGTTGTTCTGTGAACGGCTGCATCTAAACATGGCAAAAATGTCATTTACGAACTTGTAATTCAAAGGAGACGATTTACCTTTTCCCAATGCTCTTCCGAACGTCAATTGGCCATGTTGTATCTTAACATCCTCAAGGTTGATGGTAACGTTATTTGAAAGCTTTATTGATGCACTATTATCGACTTGAGCTCCGGATTGAAGTTCATCGGAAATTCGGTCAGCCTCTGCAGAAAGAAAACAGGTGGACTAGTTTATACGATAGTCACATCGAGATGTGGGCACCTTGATGCTTAAATCAATTTTGAGATTAGCATGTCTACGGTGTAAAGAATTTTCTCCCACAGCCTATACAAACTATTATGTTATACAGTAGACCATCCAAAGGCAATAAATGTGCTTTAAAAAATGTATCACGGCATTTTTTGTTACAGCTCTACATCTAGACTTAATTGAGTGCTTAGATAGCAAGGTTTCCAATGAAGGGGGGGTGACAAAAATAGAAATAGATTTTAGGCCTTTTTCAGCATAAAAATACCTTTTTTGGGCAAAAATCTTATTTTTGTGTTTTTTGATGCAATTCATATCTTTGAACAATGTACTATCCACCAGTAATCAGTTTGACCTGATTTAATGTTTATTTAAGGAATAATCCGTACTTAAAGATGCTTAAATATATAGAAAATAAAAGCATTCGGGAGTACAAAAGGGCAGTTTTCTCAGTTTTGTAGTTGTATTTGCCACTTATATTCACTAGTTGCTTAATCTGTCATGCGATGCTTGAATAAATCAGCAAACTAGTTTGACATATCCTATGACATTTATAGATAGTTTTATGATGACAAGTATTGTAAAATTCAACATTAAAGGGGTATTCCATGGTTATTTAACATAAAGGTGTAAAATCGTTATAGTGACTGAGAGGTGTATTTAAGGGAGTGTCTTTTGTGCACTCCCAGGACTCCCAAATCTACTTTTTGAACCTCTTTTCATGGTCCTAAAACATATTCAGGGTGTTACCAAAATTAATGTTAGTATGCTAAGGGGTTATTCAAAATGGCTTCCAAAATGGCCGCCAAAAGGGTCAAATTTCATAAATGTATGATAAAAGTATACTTTTTAACGATGGTATGTATGTAGTAACTCATATCCAGTACTTTTTAACAATGGTATGTATGTAGTAACTCATATCCAGTACTTTTGCGTTGTTAAAATATATTAAATCAAGATGGCCGCCAAAATGGCCGCCCTTATTGTAAACAAATAGCGTATAACAGCCGTGATGCATTTTTTTAAAGCACATTTATTGCAGAGTCCATGACCCTTGCTAAAACATCTGCTGCCGGCGGCGCCATTGAAAAATCCACAAATCCGACCAAAATTGATGAAATAACTCCACATTTATCAGCACAGATCGTCTTCAACACATAGTCAGACAAAGCTATGTGCAGCCCGTAGCCCGCAGACCACTCTCCGGGTCAAAGGGCATGTTTATATTCGATGGGGAATCCCCCAAAGCTTGTAAACAGTGCGCACATGTTAGCGGCCGGAAATCCGGCCGCCAGTGTAATTACGATACTCGTATTAGCCTGAAATCCGGCCGCCAGTGTTCAAATGGTTGTTTCAAATTTCGAATACGTTCAAGGAGAATGTTTTTCGTTTCCATTATAATTTTCTTTTGTTTCTGATAATAGAAAATGCTTAGTAGGATGCCGGCTATGAGTAAGACAACAGCAGAACGAACACCGCTATGAATGAGCCCACCCTGGCCCAGAGACTCTGGGTGTTGCAAACCTCACAGATCCGATGTGGTCAAATAATAAATAAGCGTAATAACAAAATCAATCATTCAACATTCAACATTCAGTTAAAAAATAAGTGATATGGGGTATAACCATTTGAATGTATGGTTTGCAATTCCTTATGACTTCTTCGCTGCACCGTATCCCTCTTTATTCCACCAGCCCTCTTTTTTCCACCCAGCCATTCACCGGGGTTCGGGGGGGGGGGGGGGGTCGCTACGTGCGCATGTGCCCCCACATTGAATGGGTTTTTTGGGTAGAAGCTCGTTTAAAGCCGAAATGTACTTAATTCATAGCAAAAAAAAGTGTAACATTTTTTGTCGGTTCACTTTTGTTCTTGCCCCCTATCCCAATCTAAATAACCTAGCTACGCCACTTGTAACGGGCAATTATTTTCTCAAATCTGTGAATCAGCAATTTAATGTTTTTCGGACAAAAATCAACGCGCGAAGGTGGTACCAGTCATCTAGCCAGCGAATAACTTCCTCTAACTTCACTAGGCTTTTAGAGCTGACACAAGTCAGGTTGAGAGAGAAAAAGTTAAAGACAAAATTTTACGTTTAAACATAAATATAAAGTAGCTAATAAATGTGACCTGATCCAACAACATTAGCGTAAAGTCGAGGCGAAGATGTTGCTGAATTGAGGCAGCATAGCATGTTATTGATTTGCCGTTTAAATTGTTGTTGGTATGGACCCAAGGTCCCTTCTATTATACAGGGTGAGTCAAAATAAAGTTTACCCTAATTGAAAAAATCTAAAAAAAATATTTCTGACCACAAAATCAAGGCAAACAAAACTTTAAATGATTGCGCCATTTCTTTGCTATCATCTGGAAAAAGAATCACGCTATTTGATGATACCGTTAGGTAAATATGACTATTTCTGTACAGGAGCTGTTTTTTCACCAAAAACACGGTTTTTAATTTCAAGCTTAACGAGCTTAATAATGTTTACTAGGATTATGATGTAAAGCATTACACATCTTGTTTATTAAAAGAATTAAGTAGACAATAGACTTGTTCAAAATTGTCTCCTAATAGATTAAAACATGAAATATGGATAATTGCAAGGATTAAATAGTCCGCAAGAGATATTCATAAACATGATAAAACTAGATGAGGATATTGAATAAAAATTGTCACCAGTGACTATCTGATAATGTGAGGATATTGAATACCAATTGTCACCAGTGACTATCTGATAATGTGAATAATTAGAAATTATTGAGGCATCGAAAAGAATTTCCATTTAACACCTGTGCTAGAATGGTCGGGTCTAGAATCGCACTTCCGGTGGATCGTTGACCAATCCTACGCCGGGTGGCAACGCCGGTTGTTGACGCCCCTCCCCTGTTGTTTTCACGGTCGCCTCATCTGATATCTTTAATCATATTCTTTCGTGTCTACAAAGCGAGAGGTTCTTCTCACTTTATCAAAAATTGAATTTTCCCGTTTGCGTGTGTGGCTTCTTCCGTTGCCTTCTATACTATCTATTCACAACTAGGTACTGCCGATAATATCGTAAACAGTATGTTCCTGGACATAAAATGGGTTTTCAACCAGTTTCATACCGTGAGTGGATTTAATTGATCCAAGCGGCGGTGGAATGTCTATCTTTACGGGACTCTCGGCACGGGAGGCCAGAGCAGTTCCATTAAGGTGCGATATTACATTTAGCTGCATTAGAAACCTAATTGCCACCAATAGCCTCAGCTATTGCGGATACTAGCTAATGGTACTTGTAGCTGATATTGGATGATATTAGGTAATAAAGGGGGATATTAGATATTAGCTATAGGTAATAAGATATAAGCTACTACAATTAACCCGTTAATGCCGTAGCTATTATCAGCTATAGCTAGCTAATATGGTATATTAGTATAGTACTCAAATACATCTAATATCAGCTATTATATATTAGCTATAGCTATAAGATATTAGCTATTACAATGTGCTTATTGTATTAGCTAATATCAGCTACAAACCTACCTATAGCTGATACTAGCTATTACAACATTCTATTATCACAATCATATAAGCTATTGCCTTCTAATATAAGCTGATATCGGCTAACTAGAGCGCTAGCTAATATAAGCTACTACCCGCTAATGCGATATGATAGTTCGATTTCTTCTTTATTGTAAACATAGATATACCAGCTATTAGCTATTAGAACAATCTAATATACGCTATTGGAAGCTAATATAAGCTATTGGTAGCTAATATCAGCTATTGATAGCTAATATCGGGTTATGCGCTAATAGTTAGATTTTATTTTATTATAAACCTAGCTATAGCTGATATAAGCTATTACAACAATCTATTATAAGCTACGGGTAGCTAATATAAGCTATTGGTAGCCAATATAAGCTATTGGTAGCCAATATAAGCTATCGATACCTAATATTGGCTAATAGGATAATGGTACATATATTCTTACTTTATTCTAAATCTAGCTATAGCTGATATTAGCTATTACAACCTTCTATTATAACAATCATATAAGGTATTGCTATCTAATATAAGCTGATATCGGCTAACTAGAGCGCTAGCTAATATAAGCTACTACCCGCTAATGCGATATGAAAGTTCGATTTCTTCTTTATTGTAAACATAGATATACCAGCTATTAGCTATTACAACAATCTAATATACGCTATTGGAAGCTAATATAAGCTATTGGTAGCTAATATCAGCTATTGATAGCTAATATCGGGTTATGCGCTAAAAGTTAGATTTTTATTTTATTATAAACCTAGCTATAGCTGATATAAGCTATTACAACAATCTATTATAAGCTACGGGTAGCTAATATAAGCTATTGGTAGCCAATATAAGCTATTGGTAGCCAATACAAGCTATCGATACCTAATATTGGCTAATAGGATAATGGTACATAGATTCTTACTTTATTCTAAATCTAGCTATAGCTGATATTAGCTATTACAACCTTCTATTATAACAATCATATAAGCTATTGCTATCTAATATAAGCTGATATCGGCTAACTAGAGCGCTAGCTAATATAAGCTACTACCCGCTAATGCGATATGAAAGTTCGATTTCTTCTTTATTGTAAACATAGATATACCAGCTATTAGCTATTACAACAATCTAATATACGCTATTGGAAGCTAATATAAGCTATTGGTAGCTAATATCAGCTATTGATAGCTAATATCGGGTTATGCGCTAATAGTTAGATTTTATTTTATTATAAACCTAGCTATAGCTGATATAAGCTATTACAACAATCTATTATAAGCTACGGGTAGCTAATATAAGCTATTGGTAGCCAATATAAGCTATTGGTAGCCAATATAAGCTATCGATACCTAATATTGGCTAATAGGATAATGGTACATAGATTCTTACTTTATTCTAAATCTAGCTATAGCTGATATTAGCTATTACAACCTTCTATTATAACAATCATATAAGCTATTGCTATCTAATATAAGCTGATATCGGCTAACTAGAGCGCTAGCTAATATAAGCTACTACCCGCTAATGCGATATGATAGTTCGATTTCTTCTTTATTGTAAACATAGATATACCAGCTATTAGCTATTACAACAATATAATATACGCTATTGGAAGCTAATATAAGCTATTGGTAGATAATATCAGCTATTGGTAGCTAATATCAGCTATTGATAGCTAATATCTGGTTATGCGCTAATAGTTAGATTTTTATTTTATTATAAACCTAGCTATAGCTGATATAAGCTATTACAACAATCTATTATAAGCTACGGGTAGCTAATACAAGCTATTGGTAGCCAATATAAGCTATATCGATACCTACTATTGGCTAATAGGATAATGGTACATAGATTCTTACTTTATTCTAAATCTAGCTATAGCTGATATTAGCTATTACAACCTTCTATTATAACAATCATATCAGCTATTGCTATCTAACATAAGCTGATATCGGCTTAATAGAGCGCTAGCTAATATAGCTAATATTCGCTAATATGGTAGTTCGATTTCTTCTTTATTCTAGACATAGATATACCAGCTATTAGCTATTACAACAATCTAATAATACGCTATTGGTAGCTTATATAAGCTATTGGTAGCTAATGTCAGCTATTGATAGCTAATATCGGGTTATGCGCTAATGGTAGTTATATTTTTACTTTATTATAAACCTAGCTATAGCTGATATTAGCTATTACAACAATATATTATAAGATAAAACATTAACTTGATCGTTTCCCAAACACATCAAGGGTCGTTCTTAAAAAAGCCAATAAAATGTAAAAATGTAAACACCTTTTAACGCTTTCCACGCGGCTATTATTTTTACCATACACAAAAGAGATTTTTCAGAAACCTTTCATAATTTTCAAAGTCTATCTCAAAGATTACTGACCAAACACAAGGCATGTTTGTACTTATTTCAATGCATTTCTCACGGTGATTCCAAATATGGTAATGAAATACAACAATTTTGACCTTTTTGAAACATTTTGTGAAATTTTGGAATGTCGTCTGCAGCTGCCTGTCGCGTGGAAAGTGTTAAGGTGGTTACATTTGATATAACTTTGGTGTAGGAAGCCAATGACGTTTAAACCGGTATTAAAAGCATGTTAAGAGTTTAAACATCACATTGTTGGTGTTTTTAACTTGGTGTTAGAAGCCATAGAAATTTAAACCCTTATTAAGCGTTAAAACATCAAATCGATCCCGGAACACACGATTGGTCGTTCTTTAAAACGTGTAGGTGTAGAAAGCCAATAAAAGTTAAAATTCTTAATATGCATGATAACACTTTCTACGCGGCCATAATTTACCATAATTATTATCGAACAACGGATTTTCCGGAAACCTTTCGTAACAGTTTTCAATGAGGAAAAATTAAAAAATAAAGATAGCCCATTAGCAGATAGGTGTAGCTGATATAAGCTAAGGGGTTGTGATAGCTGATAGCCGCAATAGCTAAGTTTTCAATGAGGGAAAAAATATATAATAAAGATAGGCCTAGCCCATTAGCAGATAGGGGTAGCTAATATAGTGATAGCTGATAGCTCAATAGCTACGTTTTCGAGTGAAAAAAATATAAAATAAAGATATCCCATTAGCAGATAGGGGTAGCTAATATAAGCTAACGGGTTGTGATAGCTGATAGCTCAATAGCTAAGTTTTCGAGGGAAAAAATAAAAAATAAAAATAGCCTATTAGCAGATAGGGGTAGCTAATATAAGCTAACGGGTTGTGATAGCTGATAGCTCAATAGCTACGTTTTAGAGGGGAAAATATAAAATAAAGATAGCCCATTAGCAGAGAGGGGTAGCTAATATAAGCTAACGGGTTGTGATAGCTGATAGCTCAATCGCTAAGTTTTCGAGGGAAAAAAATATAAAATAAAGATAGCCCATTAGCAGATAGGGGAAGCTAATATAAGCTAACGGGTTGTGATAGCTGATAGCTCAATAGCTACAGTTTTCGAGGGACAAAATATAAAATAAAGATAGCCCATTAGCAGATAGGGTAGCTAATATAAGCTAACGGGTTGTGATAGCTGATAGCTCAATAGCTACGTTTTCCAGGGGGAAAAAATATAAAATAAAGATAGCCCATTAGCAGATAGGGGTAGCTAATATAAGCTAACGGGTTGTGATAGCTGATAGCTCAATAGCTACGTTTTCCAGGGGAAAAAATATAAAATCAAGATAGCCCATTAGCAGATAGGGGTAGCTAATATAAGCTAACGGGTTGTGATAGCTGATAGCTCAAAAGCTACGTTTTCCAGGGGGAAAAAATATAAAATCAAGATAGCCCATTAGCAGATAGGGGTAGCTAATATAAGCTAACGGGTTGTGATAGCTGATAGCTCAATAGCTACGTTTTCCAGGGGAAAAAATATAAAATCAAGATAGCCCATTAGCAGATAGGGGTAGCTAATATAAGCTAACGGGTTGTGATAGCTGATAGCTCAATAGCTACGTTTTCCAGGGAAAAAATAAAATAAAATCAAGATAGCCCATTAGCAGATAGGGGTAGCTAATATAAGCTAACGCGTTGTGATAGCTGATAGCTCAATAGCTACGATTTCCAGGGGAAAAAAAATATAAAATCAAGATAGCCCATTAGCAGATAGGGGTAGCTAATATAAGCTAACGCGTTGTGATAGCTGATAGCTCAATAGCTACGATTTCCAGGGGAAAAAATATAAAATCAAGATAGCCCATTAGCAGATAGGGGTAGCTAATATAAGCTAACGGGTTGTGATAGCTGATAGCTCAATAGCTACGTTTTCCAGGGAAAAAATAAAATAAAATCAAGATAGCCCATTAGCAGATAGGGGTAGCTAATATAAGCTAACGCGTTGTGATAGCTGATAGCTCAATAGCTACGTTTTCCAGGGAAAAAATAAAATAAAATCAAGATAGCCCATTAGCAGAAAGGGGTAGCTAATATAAGCTAACGCGTTGTGATAGCTGATAGCTGATAGCTCAATAGCTACGATTTCCAGGGGGGAAAAAATATAAAATCAAGATAGCCCATTAGCAGATAGGGGTAGCTAATATAAGCTAACGCGTTGTGATAGCTGATAGCTCAATAGCTACGATTTCCAGGGGGAAAAAATATAAAATCAAGATAATAGCCCATTAGCAGATAGGGGTAGCTAATATAAGCTAACGGGTTGTGATAGCTGATAGCTCAATAGCTACGTTTTCCAGGGGGAAAAAAATATAAAATCAAGATAGCCCATTAGCAGATAGGGGTAGCTAATATAAGCTAACGCGTTGTGATAGCTGATAGCTCAATAGCTACGATTTCCAGGGAAAAAATATAAAATCAAGATAGCCCATTAACAGAGAGGGGTAGCTAATATAAGCTAACGGGTTGTGATAGCTGATAGCTCAATAGCTACGATTTCCAGGGAAAAAATAAAATAAAATCAAGATAGCCCATTAGCAGATAGGGGTAGCTAATATAAGCTAACGGGTTGTGATAGCTGATAGCTCAATAGCTACGATTTCCAGGGAAAAAATAAAATAAAATCAAGATAGCCCATTAGCAGATAGGAGTAGCTAATATAAGCTAACGGGTTGTGATAGCTGATAGCTCAATAGCTACGTTTTCCAGGGAAAAAAATATAAAATCAAGATAGCCCATTAGCAGATAGGGGTATCTAATATAAGCTAACGCGTTGTGATAGCTGATAGCTCAATAGCTACGATTTCGAGGGAAAAATATAAAATCAAGATAGCCCATTAGCAGATAGGGGTAGCTAATATAAGCTAACGGGTTGTGATAGCTGATAGCTCAATAGCTACGTTTTCCAGGGGGAAAAAATATAAAATAAAGATAGCCCATTAGCAGATAGGGGTAGCTAATATAAGCTAACGGGTTGTGATAGCTGATAGCTCAATAGCTACGTTTTCCAGGGGAAAAAATATAAAATCAATATAGCCCATTAGCAGATAGGGGTAGCTAATATAAGCTAACGGGTTGTGATAGCTGATAGCTCAATAGCTACGTTTTCCAGGGAAAAAATAAAATAAAATCAAGATAGCCCATTAGCAGATAGGGGTAGCTAATATAAGCTAACGCGTTGTGATAGCTGATAGCTCAATAGCTACAATTTCCAGGGGAAAAAAATATAAAATCAAGATAGCCCATTAGCAGATAGGGGTAGCTAATATAAGCTAACGCGTTGTGATAGCTGATAGCTCAATAGCTACGATTTCCAGGGGAAAAAAATATAAAATCAAGATAGCCCATTAGCAGATAGGGGTAGCTAATATAAGCTAACGGGTTGTGATAGCTGATAGCTCAATAGCTACGTTTTCCAGGGAAAAAATAAAATAAAATCAAGATAGCCCATTAGCAGATAGGGGTAGCTAATATAAGCTAACGGGTTGTGATAGCTGATAGCTCAAAAGCTACGTTTTCCAGGGGGAAAAAATATAAAATCAAGATAGCCCATTAGCAGATAGGGGTAGCTAATATAAGCTAACGGGTTGTGATAGCTGATAGCTCAAAAGCTACGTTTTCCAGGGGGAAAAAATATAAAATCAAGATAGCCCATTAGCAGATAGGGGTAGCTAATATAAGCTAACGGGTTGTGATAGCTGATAGCTCAATAGCTACGTTTTCCAGGGGGAAAAAATATAAAATCAAGATAGCCCATTAGCAGATAGGGGTAGCTAATATAAGCTAACGGGTTGTGATAGCTGATAGCTCAATAGCTACGTTTTCCAGGGAAAAAATAAAATAAAATCAAGATAGCCCATTAGCAGATAGGGGTAGCTAATATAAGCTAACGCGTTGTGATAGCTGATAGCTCAATAGCTACGATTTCCAGGGGAAAAAAAATATAAAATCAAGATAGCCCATTAGCAGATAGGGGTAGCTAATATAAGCTAACGCGTTGTGATAGCTGATAGCTCAATAGCTACGATTTCCAGGGGAAAAAATATAAAATCAAGATAGCCCATTAGCAGATAGGGGTAGCTAATATAAGCTAACGGGTTGTGATAGCTGATAGCTCAATAGCTACGTTTTCCAGGGAAAAAATAAAATAAAATCAAGATAGCCCATTAGCAGATAGGGGTAGCTAATATAAGCTAACGCGTTGTGATAGCTGATAGCTCAATAGCTACGTTTTCCAGGGAAAAAATAAAATAAAATCAAGATAGCCCATTAGCAGAAAGGGGTAGCTAATATAAGCTAACGCGTTGTGATAGCTGATAGCTGATAGCTCAATAGCTACGATTTCCAGGGGGGAAAAAATATAAAATCAAGATAGCCCATTAGCAGATAGGGGTAGCTAATATAAGCTAACGCGTTGTGATAGCTGATAGCTCAATAGCTACGATTTCCAGGGGGAAAAAATATAAAATCAAGATAATAGCCCATTAGCAGATAGGGGTAGCTAATATAAGCTAACGGGTTGTGATAGCTGATAGCTCAATAGCTACGTTTTCCAGGGGGAAAAAATATGAAATCAAGATAGCCCATTAGCAGATAGGGGTAGCTAATATAAGCTAACGCGTTGTGATAGCTGATAGCTCAATAGCTACGATTTCCAGGGAAAAAATATAAAATCAAGATAGCCCATTAACAGAGAGGGGTAGCTAATATAAGCTAACGGGTTGTGATAGCTGATAGCTCAATAGCTACGATTTCCAGGGAAAAAATAAAATAAAATCAAGATAGCCCATTAGCAGATAGGGGTAGCTAATATAAGCTAACGGGTTGTGATAGCTGATAGCTCAATAGCTACGATTTCCAGGGAAAAAATAAAATAAAATCAAGATAGCCCATTAGCAGATAGGAGTAGCTAATATAAGCTAACGGGTTGTGATAGCTGATAGCTCAATAGCTACGTTTTCCAGGGAAAAAATAAAATAAAATCAAGATAGCCCATTAGCAGATAGGGGTAGCTAATATAAGCTAACGCGTTGTGATAGCTGATAGCTCAATAGCTACAATTTCCAGGGAAAAAATAAAATAAAATCAAGATAGCCCATTAGCAGATAGGGGTAGCTAATATAAGCTAACGGGTTGTGATAGCTGATAGCTCAATAGCTACGATTTCCAGGGAAAAAATAAAATAAAATCAAGATAGCCCATTAGCAGATAGGGGTAGCTAATATAAGCTAACGGGTTGTGATAGCTGATAGCTCAATAGCTACGTTTTCCAGGGAAAAAAATATAAAATCAAGATAGCCCATTAGCAGATAGGGGTATCTAATATAAGCTAACGCGTTGTGATAGCTGATAGCTCAATAGCTACGATTTCGAGGGAAAAATATAAAATCAAGATAGCCCATTAGCAGATAGGGGTAGCTAATATAAGCTAACGGGTTGTGATAGCTGATAGCTCAATAGCTACGTTTTCCAGGGGAAAAAATATAAAATCAAGATAGCCCATTAGCAGATAGGGGTAGCTAATATAAGCTAACGGGTTGTGATAGCTGATAGCTCAAAAGCTACGTTTTCCAGGGGGAAAAAATATAAAATCAAGATAGCCCATTAGCAGATAGGGGTAGCTAATATAAGTTAACGGGTTGTGATAGCTGATAGCTCAATAGCTACGTTTTCCAGGGGGAAAAAATATAAAATCAAGATAGCCCATTAGCAGATAGGGGTAGCTAATATAAGCTAACGGGTTGTGATAGCTGATAGCTCAATAGCTACGTTTTCCAGGGAAAAAATAAAATAAAATCAAGATAGCCCATTAGCAGATAGGGGTAGCTAATATAAGCTAACGCGTTGTGATAGCTGATAGCTCAATAGCTACGATTTCCAGGGGAAAAAATATATATAAAATCAAGATAGCCCATTAGCAGATAGGGGTAGCTAATATAAGCTAACGCGTTGTGATAGCTGATAGCTCAATAGCTACGATTTCCAGGGGAAAAAATATAAAATCAAGATAGCCCATTAGCAGATAGGGGTAGCTAATATAAGCTAACGGGTTGTGATAGCTGATAGCTCAATAGCTACGTTTTCCAGGGAAAAAATAAAATAAAATCAAGATAGCCCATTAGCAGATAGGGGTAGCTAATATAAGCTAACGCGTTGTGATAGCTGATAGCTCAATAGCTACGTTTTCCAGGGAAAAAATAAAATAAAATCAAGATAGCCCATTAGCAGAAAGGGGTAGCTAATATAAGCTAACGCGTTGTGATAGCTGATAGCTGATAGCTCAATAGCTACGATTTCCAGGGGGGAAAAAATATAAAATCAAGATAGCCCATTAGCAGATAGGGGTAGCTAATATAAGCTAACGCGTTGTGATAGCTGATAGCTCAATAGCTACGATTTCCAGGGGGAAAAAATATAAAATCAAGATAATAGCCCATTAGCAGATAGGGGTAGCTAATATAAGCTAACGGGTTGTGATAGCTGATAGCTCAATAGCTACGTTTTCCAGGGGGAAAAAATATAAAATCAAGATAGCCCATTAGCAGATAGGGGTAGCTAATATAAGCTAACGCGTTGTGATAGCTGATAGCTCAATAGCTACGATTTCCAGGGAAAAAATATAAAATCAAGATAGCCCATTAACAGAGAGGGGTAGCTAATATAAGCTAACGGGTTGTGATAGCTGATAGCTCAATAGCTACGATTTCCAGGGAAAAAATAAAATAAAATCAAGATAGCCCATTAGCAGATAGGGGTAGCTAATATAAGCTAACGGGTTGTGATAGCTGATAGCTCAATAGCTACGTTTTCCAGGGAAATAATAAAATAAAATCAAGATAGCCCATTAGCAGATAGGGGTAGCTAATATAAGCTAACGCGTTGTGATAGCTGATAGCTCAATAGCTACGATTTCCAGGGGAAAAAAAATATAAAATCAAGATAGCCCATTAGCAGATAGGGGTAGCTAATATAAGCTAACGCGTTGTGATAGCTGATAGCTCAATAGCTACGATTTCCAGGGGAAAAAATATAAAATCAAGATAGCCCATTAGCAGATAGGGGTAGCTAATATAAGCTAACGGGTTGTGATAGCTGATAGCTCAATAGCTACGTTTTCCAGGGAAAAAATAAAATAAAATCAAGATAGCCCATTAGCAGATAGGGGTAGCTAATATAAGCTAACGCGTTGTGATAGCTGATAGCTCAATAGCTACGTTTTCCAGGGAAAAAATAAAATAAAATCAAGATAGCCCATTAGCAGATAGGGGTAGCTAATATAAGCTAACGCGTTGTGATAGCTGATAGCTCAATAGCTACAATTTCCAGGGGAAAAAAATATAAAATCAAGATAGCCCATTAGCAGATAGGGGTAGCTAATATAAGCTAACGCGTTGTGATAGCTGATAGCTCAATAGCTACGATTTCCAGGGGAAAAAAATATAAAATCAAGATAGCCCATTAGCAGATAGGGGTAGCTAATATAAGCTAACGGGTTGTGATAGCTGATAGCTCAATAGCTACGTTTTCCAGGGAAAAAATAAAATAAAATCAAGATAGCCCATTAGCAGATAGGGGTAGCTAATATAAGCTAACGGGTTGTGATAGCTGATAGCTCAAAAGCTACGTTTTCCAGGGGGAAAAAATATAAAATCAAGATAGCCCATTAGCAGATAGGGGTAGCTAATATAAGCTAACGGGTTGTGATAGCTGATAGCTCAAAAGCTACGTTTTCCAGGGGGAAAAAATATAAAATCAAGATAGCCCATTAGCAGATAGGGGTAGCTAATATAAGCTAACGGGTTGTGATAGCTGATAGCTCAATAGCTACGTTTTCCAGGGGGAAAAAATATAAAATCAAGATAGCCCATTAGCAGATAGGGGTAGCTAATATAAGCTAACGGGTTGTGATAGCTGATAGCTCAATAGCTACGTTTTCCAGGGAAAAAATAAAATAAAATCAAGATAGCCCATTAGCAGATAGGGGTAGCTAATATAAGCTAACGCGTTGTGATAGCTGATAGCTCAATAGCTACGATTTCCAGGGGAAAAAAAATATAAAATCAAGATAGCCCATTAGCAGATAGGGGTAGCTAATATAAGCTAACGCGTTGTGATAGCTGATAGCTCAATAGCTACGATTTCCAGGGGAAAAAATATAAAATCAAGATAGCCCATTAGCAGATAGGGGTAGCTAATATAAGCTAACGGGTTGTGATAGCTGATAGCTCAATAGCTACGTTTTCCAGGGAAAAAATAAAATAAAATCAAGATAGCCCATTAGCAGATAGGGGTAGCTAATATAAGCTAACGCGTTGTGATAGCTGATAGCTCAATAGCTACGTTTTCCAGGGAAAAAATAAAATAAAATCAAGATAGCCCATTAGCAGAAAGGGGTAGCTAATATAAGCTAACGCGTTGTGATAGCTGATAGCTGATAGCTCAATAGCTACGATTTCCAGGGGGGAAAAAATATAAAATCAAGATAGCCCATTAGCAGATAGGGGTAGCTAATATAAGCTAACGCGTTGTGATAGCTGATAGCTCAATAGCTACGATTTCCAGGGGGAAAAAATATAAAATCAAGATAATAGCCCATTAGCAGATAGGGGTAGCTAATATAAGCTAACGGGTTGTGATAGCTGATAGCTCAATAGCTACGTTTTCCAGGGGGAAAAAATATGAAATCAAGATAGCCCATTAGCAGATAGGGGTAGCTAATATAAGCTAACGCGTTGTGATAGCTGATAGCTCAATAGCTACGATTTCCAGGGAAAAAATATAAAATCAAGATAGCCCATTAACAGAGAGGGGTAGCTAATATAAGCTAACGGGTTGTGATAGCTGATAGCTCAATAGCTACGATTTCCAGGGAAAAAATAAAATAAAATCAAGATAGCCCATTAGCAGATAGGGGTAGCTAATATAAGCTAACGGGTTGTGATAGCTGATAGCTCAATAGCTACGATTTCCAGGGAAAAAATAAAATAAAATCAAGATAGCCCATTAGCAGATAGGAGTAGCTAATATAAGCTAACGGGTTGTGATAGCTGATAGCTCAATAGCTACGTTTTCCAGGGAAAAAATAAAATAAAATCAAGATAGCCCATTAGCAGATAGGGGTAGCTAATATAAGCTAACGCGTTGTGATAGCTGATAGCTCAATAGCTACAATTTCCAGGGGGAAAAAATATAAAATCAAGATAGCCCATTAGCAGATAGGGGTAGCTAATATAAGCTAACGCGTTGTGATAGCTGATAGCTCAATAGCTACGATTTCCAGGGGAAAAAAATATAAAATCAAGATAGCCCATTAGCAGATAGGGGTAGCTAATATAAGCTAACGGGTTGTGATAGCTGATAGCTCAATAGCTACGTTTTCCAGGGAAAAAATAAAATAAAATCAAGATAGCCCATTAGCAGATAGGGGTAGCTAATATAAGCTAACGCGTTGTGATAGCTGATAGCTCAATAGCTACGTTTTCCAGGGAAAAAATAAAATAAAATCAAGATAGCCCATTAGCAGAAAGGGGTAGCTAATATAAGCTAACGCGTTGTGATAGCTGATAGCTGATAGCTCAATAGCTACGATTTCCAGGGGGGAAAAAATATAAAATCAAGATAGCCCATTAGCAGATAGGGGTAGCTAATATAAGCTAACGCGTTGTGATAGCTGATAGCTCAATAGCTACGATTTCCAGGGGGAAAAAATATAAAATCAAGATAATAGCCCATTAGCAGATAGGGGTAGCTAATATAAGCTAACGGGTAGTGATAGCTGATAGCTCAATAGCTACGTTTTCCAGGGGGAAAAAATATAAAATCAAGATAGCCCATTAGCAGATAGGGGTAGCTAATATAAGCTAACGCGTTGTGATAGCTGATAGCTCAATAGCTACGATTTCCAGGGAAAAAATATAAAATCAAGATAGCCCATTAACAGAGAGGGGTAGCTAATATAAGCTAACGGGTTGTGATAGCTGATAGCTCAATAGCTACTATTTCCAGGGAAAAAATAAAATAAAATCAAGATAGCCCATTAGCAGATAGGGGTAGCTAATATAAGCTAACGGGTTGTGATAGCTGATAGCTCAATAGCTACGATTTCCAGGGAAAAAATAAAATAAAATCAAGATAGCCCATTAGCAGATAGGAGTAGCTAATATAAGCTAACGGGTTGTGATAGCTGATAGCTCAATAGCTACGTTTTCCAGGGAAAAAAATATAAAATCAAGATAGCCCATTAGCAGATAGGGGTATCTAATATAAGCTAACGCGTTGTGATAGCTGATAGCTCAATAGCTACGATTTCGAGGGAAAAATATAAAATCAAGATAGCCCATTAGCAGATAGGGGTAGCTAATATAAGCTAACGGGTTGTGATAGCTGATAGCTCAATAGCTACGTTTTCCAGGGGGAAAAAATATAAAATAAAGATAGCCCATTAGCAGATAGGGGTAGCTAATATAAGCTAACGGGTTGTGATAGCTGATAGCTCAATAGCTACGTTTTCCAGGGGGAAAAAATATAAAATCAATATAGCCCATTAGCAGATAGGGGTAGCTAATATAAGCTAACGGGTTGTGATAGCTGATAGCTCAATAGCTACAATTTCCAGGGGGAAAAAATATAAAATCAAGATAGCCCATTAGCAGATAGGGGTAGCTAATATAAGCTAACGCGTTGTGATAGCTGATAGCTCAATAGCTACGTTTTCCAGGGAAAAAATAAAATAAAATCAAGATAGCCCATTAGCAGAAAGGGGTAGCTAATATAAGCTAACGCGTTGTGATAGCTGATAGCTGATAGCTCAATAGCTACGATTTCCAGGGGGGAAAAAATATAAAATCAAGATAGCCCATTAGCAGATAGGGGTAGCTAATATAAGCTAACGCGTTGTGATAGCTGATAGCTCAATAGCTACGATTTCCAGGGGGAAAAAATATAAAATCAAGATAATAGCCCATTAGCAGATAGGGGTAGCTAATATAAGCTAACGGGTTGTGATAGCTGATAGCTCAATAGCTACGTTTTCCAGGGGGAAAAAATATAAAATCAAGATAGCCCATTAGCAGATAGGGGTAGCTAATATAAGCTAACGCGTTGTGATAGCTGATAGCTCAATAGCTACGATTTCCAGGGAAAAAATATAAAATCAAGATAGCCCATTAACAGAGAGGGGTAGCTAATATAAGCTAACGGGTTGTGATAGCTGATAGCTCAATAGCTACGATTTCCAGGGAAAAAATAAAATAAAATCAAGATAGCCCATTAGCAGATAGGGGTAGCTAATATAAGCTAACGGGTTGTGATAGCTGATAGCTCAATAGCTACGATTTCCAGGGAAAAAATAAAATAAAATCAAGATAGCCCATTAGCAGATAGGAGTAGCTAATATAAGCTAACGGGTTGTGATAGCTGATAGCTCAATAGCTACGTTTTCCAGGGAAAAAAATATAAAATCAAGATAGCCCATTAGCAGATAGGGGTATCTAATATAAGCTAACGCGTTGTGATAGCTGATAGCTCAATAGCTACGATTTCGAGGGAAAAATATAAAATCAAGATAGCCCATTAGCAGATAGGGGTAGCTAATATAAGCTAACGGGTTGTGATAGCTGATAGCTCAATAGCTACGTTTTCCAGGGGGAAAAAATATAAAATAAAGATAGCCCATTAGCAGATAGGGGTAGCTAATATAAGCTAACGGGTTGTGATAGCTGATAGCTCAATAGCTACGTTTTCCAGGGGAAAAAATATAAAATCAATATAGCCCATTAGCAGATAGGGGTAGCTAATATAAGCTAACGGGTTGTGATAGCTGATAGCTCAATAGCTACGTTTTCCAGGGAAAAAATAAAATAAAATCAAGATAGCCCATTAGCAGATAGGGGTAGCTAATATAAGCTAACGCGTTGTGATAGCTGATAGCTCAATAGCTACAATTTCCAGGGGAAAAAAATATAAAATCAAGATAGCCCATTAGCAGATAGGGGTAGCTAATATAAGCTAACGCGTTGTGATAGCTGATAGCTCAATAGCTACGATTTCCAGGGGAAAAAAATATAAAATCAAGATAGCCCATTAGCAGATAGGGGTAGCTAATATAAGCTAACGGGTTGTGATAGCTGATAGCTCAATAGCTACGTTTTCCAGGGAAAAAATAAAATAAAATCAAGATAGCCCATTAGCAGATAGGGGTAGCTAATATAAGCTAACGGGTTGTGATAGCTGATAGCTCAAAAGCTACGTTTTCCAGGGGGAAAAAATATAAAATCAAGATAGCCCATTAGCAGATAGGGGTAGCTAATATAAGCTAACGGGTTGTGATAGCTGATAGCTCAAAAGCTACGTTTTCCAGGGGGAAAAAATATAAAATCAAGATAGCCCATTAGCAGATAGGGGTAGCTAATATAAGCTAACGGGTTGTGATAGCTGATAGCTCAATAGCTACGTTTTCCAGGGGGAAAAAATATAAAATCAAGATAGCCCATTAGCAGATAGGGGTAGCTAATATAAGCTAACGGGTTGTGATAGCTGATAGCTCAATAGCTACGTTTTCCAGGGAAAAAATAAAATAAAATCAAGATAGCCCATTAGCAGATAGGGGTAGCTAATATAAGCTAACGCGTTGTGATAGCTGATAGCTCAATAGCTACGATTTCCAGGAAAAAAAAATATATAAAATCAAGATAGCCCATTAGCAGATAGGGGTAGCTAATATAAGCTAACGCGTTGTGATAGCTGATAGCTCAATAGCTACGATTTCCAGGGGAAAAAATATAAAATCAAGATAGCCCATTAGCAGATAGGGGTAGCTAATATAAGCTAACGGGTTGTGATAGCTGATAGCTCAATAGCTACGTTTTCCAGGGAAAAAATAAAATAAAATCAAGATAGCCCATTAGCAGATAGGGGTAGCTAATATAAGCTAACGCGTTGTGATAGCTGATAGCTCAATAGCTACGTTTTCCAGGGAAAAAATAAAATAAAATCAAGATAGCCCATTAGCAGAAAGGGGTAGCTAATATAAGCTAACGCGTTGTGATAGCTGATAGCTGATAGCTCAATAGCTACGATTTCCAGGGGGGAAAAAATATAAAATCAAGATAGCCCATTAGCAGATAGGGGTAGCTAATATAAGCTAACGCGTTGTGATAGCTGATAGCTCAATAGCTACGATTTCCAGGGGGAAAAAATATAAAATCAAGATAATAGCCCATTAGCAGATAGGGGTAGCTAATATAAGCTAACGGGTTGTGATAGCTGATAGCTCAATAGCTACGTTTTCCAGGGGGAAAAAATATGAAATCAAGATAGCCCATTAGCAGATAGGGGTAGCTAATATAAGCTAACGCGTTGTGATAGCTGATAGCTCAATAGCTACGATTTCCAGGGAAAAAATATAAAATCAAGATAGCCCATTAACAGAGAGGGGTAGCTAATATAAGCTAACGGGTTGTGATAGCTGATAGCTCAATAGCTACGATTTCCAGGGAAAAAATAAAATAAAATCAAGATAGCCCATTAGCAGATAGGGGTAGCTAATATAAGCTAACGGGTTGTGATAGCTGATAGCTCAATAGCTACGATTTCCAGGGAAAAAATAAAATAAAATCAAGATAGCCCATTAGCAGATAGGAGTAGCTAATATAAGCTAACGGGTTGTGATAGCTGATAGCTCAATAGCTACGTTTTCCAGGGAAAAAATAAAATAAAATCAAGATAGCCCATTAGCAGATAGGGGTAGCTAATATAAGCTAACGCGTTGTGATAGCTGATAGCTCAATAGCTACAATTTCCAGGGGGAAAAAATATAAAATCAAGATAGCCCATTAGCAGATAGGGGTAGCTAATATAAGCTAACGCGTTGTGATAGCTGATAGCTCAATAGCTACGATTTCCAGGGGAAAAAAATATAAAATCAAGATAGCCCATTAGCAGATAGGGGTAGCTAATATAAGCTAACGGGTTGTGATAGCTGATAGCTCAATAGCTACGTTTTCCAGGGAAAAAATAAAATAAAATCAAGATAGCCCATTAGCAGATAGGGGTAGCTAATATAAGCTAACGCGTTGTGATAGCTGATAGCTCAATAGCTACGTTTTCCAGGGAAAAAATAAAATAAAATCAAGATAGCCCATTAGCAGAAAGGGGTAGCTAATATAAGCTAACGCGTTGTGATAGCTGATAGCTGATAGCTCAATAGCTACGATTTCCAGGGGGGAAAAAATATAAAATCAAGATAGCCCATTAGCAGATAGGGGTAGCTAATATAAGCTAACGCGTTGTGATAGCTGATAGCTCAATAGCTACGATTTCCAGGGGGAAAAAATATAAAATCAAGATAATAGCCCATTAGCAGATAGGGGTAGCTAATATAAGCTAACGGGTTGTGATAGCTGATAGCTCAATAGCTACGTTTTCCAGGGGGAAAAAATATAAAATCAAGATAGCCCATTAGCAGATAGGGGTAGCTAATATAAGCTAACGCGTTGTGATAGCTGATAGCTCAATAGCTACGATTTCCAGGGAAAAAATATAAAATCAAGATAGCCCATTAACAGAGAGGGGTAGCTAATATAAGCTAACGGGTTGTGATAGCTGATAGCTCAATAGCTACTATTTCCAGGGAAAAAATAAAATAAAATCAAGATAGCCCATTAGCAGATAGGGGTAGCTAATATAAGCTAACGGGTTGTGATAGCTGATAGCTCAATAGCTACGATTTCCAGGGAAAAAATAAAATAAAATCAAGATAGCCCATTAGCAGATAGGAGTAGCTAATATAAGCTAACGGGTTGTGATAGCTGATAGCTCAATAGCTACGTTTTCCAGGGAAAAAAATATAAAATCAAGATAGCCCATTAGCAGATAGGGGTATCTAATATAAGCTAACGCGTTGTGATAGCTGATAGCTCAATAGCTACGATTTCGAGGGGAAAATATAAAATCAAGATAGCCCATTAGCAGATAGGGGTAGCTAATATAAGCTAACGGGTTGTGATAGCTGATAGCTCAATAGCTACGTTTTCCAGGGGGAAAAAATATAAAATAAAGATAGCCCATTAGCAGATAGGGGTAGCTAATATAAGCTAACGGGTTGTGATAGCTGATAGCTCAATAGCTACGTTTTCCAGGGGGAAAAAATATAAAATCAATATAGCCCATTAGCAGATAGGGGTAGCTAATATAAGCTAACGGGTTGTGATAGCTGATAGCTCAATAGCTACAATTTCCAGGGGGAAAAAATATAAAATCAAGATAGCCCATTAGCAGATAGGGGTAGCTAATATAAGCTAACGCGTTGTGATAGCTGATAGCTCAATAGCTACGATTTCCAGGGGAAAAAAATATAAAATCAAGATAGCCCATTAGCAGATAGGGGTAGCTAATATAAGCTAACGGGTTGTGATAGCTGATAGCTCAATAGCTACGTTTTCCAGGGAAAAAATAAAATAAAATCAAGATAGCCCATTAGCAGATAGGGGTAGCTAATATAAGCTAACGCGTTGTGATAGCTGATAGCTCAATAGCTACGATTTCCAGGGGAACAAAAATATAAAATCAAGATAGCCCATTAGCAGATAGGGGTAGCTAATATAAGCTAACGCGTTGTGATAGCTGATAGCTCAATAGCTACGATTTCCAGGGGAAAAAATATAAAATCAAGATAGCCCATTAGCAGATAGGGGTAGCTAATATAAGCTAACGGGTTGTGATAGCTGATAGCTCAATAGCTACGTTTTCCAGGGAAAAAATAAAATAAAATCAAGATAGCCCATTAGCAGATAGGGGTAGCTAATATAAGCTAACGCGTTGTGATAGCTGATAGCTCAATAGCTACGTTTTCCAGGGAAAAAAATAAAATAAAATCAAGATAGCCCATTAGCAGAAAGGGGTAGCTAATATAAGCTAACGCGTTGTGATAGCTGATAGCTGATAGCTCAATAGCTACGATTTCCAGGGGGGAAAAAATATAAAATCAAGATAGCCCATTAGCAGATAGGGGTAGCTAATATAAGCTAACGCGTTGTGATAGCTGATAGCTCAATAGCTACGATTTCCAGGGGGAAAAAATATAAAATCAAGATAATAGCCCATTAGCAGATAGGGGTAGCTAATATAAGCTAACGGGTTGTGATAGCTGATAGCTCAATAGCTACGTTTTCCAGGGGAAAAAAATAAAATCAAGATAGCCCATTAGCAGATAGGGGTAGCTAATATAAGCTAACGCGTTGTGATAGCTGATAGCTCAATAGCTACGATTTCCAGGGAAAAAATATAAAATCAAGATAGCCCATTAGCAGAGAGGGGTAGCTAATATAAGCTAACGGGTTGTGATAGCTGATAGCTCAATAGCTACGATTTCCAGGGAAAAAATAAAATAAAATCAAGATAGCCCATTAGCAGATAGGGGTAGCTAATATAAGCTAACGGGTTGTGATAGCTGATAGCTCAATAGCTACGATTTCCAGGGAAAAAATAAAATAAAATCAAGATAGCCCATTAGCAGATAGGAGTAGCTAATATAAGCTAACGGGTTGTAATAGCTGATAGCTCAATAGCTACGTTTTCCAGGGAAAAAAATATAAAATCAAGATAGCCCATTAGCAGATAGGGGTATCTAATATAAGCTAACGCGTTGTGATAGCTGATAGCTCAATAGCTACGATTTCGAGGGAAAAATATTAAATCAAGATAGCCCATTAGCAGATAGGGGTAGCTAATATAAGCTAACGGGTTGTGATAGCTGATAGCTCAATAGCTACGTTTTCCAGGGGGAAAAAATATAAAATAAAGATAGCCCATTAGCAGATAGGGGTAGCTAATATAAGCTAACGGGTTGTGATAGCTGATAGCTCAATAGCTACGTTTTCCAGGGGAAAAAAATATAAAATCAAGATAGCCCATTAGCAGATAGGGGTAGCTAATATAAGCTAACGCGTTGTGATAGCTGATAGCTCAATAGCTACGTTTTCCAGGGGGAAAAAATATAAAATCAAGATAGCCCATTAGCAGATAGGGGTAGCTAATATAAGCTAACGCGTTGTGATAGCTGATAGCTCAATAGCTACGATTTCCAGGGAAAAAATATAAAATCAAGATAGCCCATTAGCAGAGAGGGGTAGCTAATATAAGCTAACGGGTTGTGATAGCTGATAGCTCAATAGCTACGATTTCCAGGGAAAAAATAAAATAAAATCAAGATAGCCCATTAGCAGATAGGGGTAGCTAATATAAGCTAACGCGTTGTGATAGCTGATAGCTCAATAGCTACGATTTCCAGGGGAAAAAATATAAAATCAAGATAGCCCATTAGCAGATAGGGGTAGCTAATATAAGCTAACGGGTTGTGATAGCTGATAGCTCAATAGCTACGTTTTCCAGGGAAAAAATAAAATAAAATCAAGATAGCCCATTAGCAGATAGGGGTAGCTAATATAAGCTAACGCGTTGTGATAGCTGATAGCTCAATAGCTACGTTTTCCAGGGAAAAAATTAAATAAAATCAAGATAGCCCATTAGCAGAAAGGGGTAGCTAATATAAGCTAACGCGTTGTGATAGCTGATAGCTGATAGCTCAATAGCTACGATTTCCAGGGGGAAAAAATATAAAATCAAGATAGCCCATTAGCAGATAGGGGTAGCTAATATAAGCTAACGCGTTGTGATAGCTGATAGCTCAATAGCTACGATTTCCAGGGGGAAAAAATATAAAATCAAGATAATAGCCCATTAGCAGATAGGGGTAGCTAATATAAGCTAACGGGTTGTGATAGCTGATAGCTCAATAGCTACGTTTTCCAGGGGGAAATAAAATAAAATCAAGATAGCCCATTAGCAGATAGGGGTAGCTAATATAAGCTAACGCGTTGTGATAGCTGATAGCTCAATAGCTACGATTTCCAGGGAAAAAATATAAAATCAAGATAGCCCATTAGCAGAGAGGGGTAGCTAATATAAGCTAACGGGTTGTGATAGCTGATAGCTCAATAGCTACGATTTCCAGGGAAAAAATAAAATAAAATCAAGATAGCCCATTAGCAGATAGGGGTAGCTAATATAAGCTAACGGGTTGTGATAGCTGATAGCTCAATAGCTACGATTTCCAGGGAAAAAATAAAATAAAATCAAGATAGCCCATTAGCAGATAGGAGTAGCTAATATAAGCTAACGGGTTGTAATAGCTGATAGCTCAATAGCTACGTTTTCCAGGGAAAAAAATATAAAATCAAGATAGCCCATTAGCAGATAGGGGTATCTAATATAAGCTAACGCGTTGTGATAGCTGATAGCTCAATAGCTACGATTTCGAGGGAAAAATATTAAATCAAGATAGCCCATTAGCAGATAGGGGTAGCTAATATAAGCTAACGGGTTGTGATAGCTGATAGCTCAATAGCTACGTTTTCCAGGGGGAAAAAATATAAAATAAAGATAGCCCATTAGCAGATAGGGGTAGCTAATATAAGCTAACGGGTTGTGATAGCTGATAGCTCAATAGCTACGTTTTCCAGGGGGAAAAAATATAAAATCAAGATAGCCCATTAGCAGATAGGGGTAGCTAATATAAGCTAACGCGTTGTGATAGCTGATAGCTCAATAGCTACGTTTTCCAGGGGGAAAAAATATAAAATCAAGATAGCCCATTAGCAGATAGGGGTAGCTAATATAAGCTAACGCGTTGTGATAGCTGATAGCTCAATAGCTACGATTTCCAGGGAAAAAATATAAAATCAAGATAGCCCATTAGCAGAGAGGGGTAGCTAATATAAGCTAACGGGTTGTGATAGCTGATAGCTCAATAGCTACGATTTCCAGGGAAAAAATAAAATAAAATCAAGATAGCCCATTAGCAGATAGGGGTAGCTAATATAAGCTAACGCGTTCTGATAGCTGATAGCTCAATAGCTACGATTTCCAGGGGAAAAAATATAAAATCAAGATAGCCCATTAGCAGATAGGGGTAGCTAATATAAGCTAACGGGTTGTGATAGCTGATAGCTCAATAGCTACGTTTTCCAGGGAAAAAATAAAATAAAATCAAGATAGCCCATTAGCAGATAGGGGTAGCTAATATAAGCTAACGCGTTGTGATAGCTGATAGCTCAATAGCTACGTTTTCCAGGGAAAAAATAAAATAAAATCAAGATAGCCCATTAGCAGAAAGGGGTAGCTAATATAAGCTAACGCGTTGTGATAGCTGATAGCTGATAGCTCAATAGCTACGATTTCCAGGGGGGAAAAAATATAAAATCAAGATAGCCCATTAGCAGATAGGGGTAGCTAATATAAGCTAACGCGTTGTGATAGCTGATAGCTCAATAGCTACGATTTCCAGGGGGAAAAATATAAAATCAAGATAATAGCCCATTAGCAGATAGGGGTAGCTAATATAAGCTAACGGGTTGTGATAGCTGATAGCTCAATAGCTACGTTTTCCAGGGGGAAAAAATATAAAATAAAGATAGCCCATTAGCAGATAGGGGTAGCTAATATAAGCTAACGGGTTGTGATAGCTGATAGCTCAATAGCTACGTTTTCCAGGGGGAAAAAATATAAAATCAAGATAGCCCATTAGCAGATAGGGGTAGCTAATATAAGCTAACGGGTTGTGATAGCTGATAGCTCAATAGCTACGTTTTCCAGGGAAAAAATAAAATAAAATCAAGATAGCCCATTAGCAGATAGGGGTAGCTAATATAAGCTAACGCGTTGTGATAGCTGATAGCTCAATAGCTACAATTTCCAGGGGGAAAAAAATATAAAATCAAGATAGCCCATTAGCAGATAGGGGTAGCTAATATAAGCTAACGCGTTGTGATAGCTGATAGCTCAATAGCTACGATTTCCAGGGGAAAAAAATATAAAATCAAGATAGCCCATTAGCAGATAGGGGTAGCTAATATAAGCTAACGGGTTGTGATAGCTGATAGCTCAATAGCTACGTTTTCCAGGGAAAAAATAAAATAAAATCAAGATAGCCCATTAGCAGATAGGGGTAGCTAATATAAGCTAACGCGTTGTGATAGCTGATAGCTCAATAGCTACGATTTCCAGGGGAAAAAAATATAAAATCAAGATAGCCCATTAGCAGATAGGGGTAGCTAATATAAGCTAACGCGTTGTGATAGCTGATAGCTCAATAGCTACGATTTCCAGGGGAAAAAATATAAAATCAAGATAGCCCATTAGCAGATAGGGGTAGCTAATATAAGCTAACGGGTTGTGATAGCTGATAGCTCAATAGCTACGTTTTCCAGGGAAAAAATAAAATAAAATCAAGATAGCCCATTAGCAGATAGGGGTAGCTAATATAAGCTAACGCGTTGTGATAGCTGATAGCTCAATAGCTACGTTTTCCAGGGAAAAAATAAAATAAAATCAAGATAGCCCATTAGCAGAAAGGGGTAGCTAATATAAGCTAACGCGTTGTGATAGCTGATAGCTGATAGCTCAATAGCTACGATTTCCACGGGGAAAAAATATAAAATCAAGATAGCCCATTAGCAGATAGGGGTAGCTAATATAAGCTAACGCGTTGTGATAGCTGATAGCTCAATAGCTACGATTTCCAGGGGGAAAAAATATAAAATCAAGATAATAGCCCATTAGCAGATAGGGGTAGCTAATATAAGCTAACGGGTTGTGATAGCTGATAGCTCAATAGCTACGTTTTCCAGGGGGAAATAAAATAAAATCAAGATAGCCCATTAGCAGATAGGGGTAGCTAATATAAGCTAACGCGTTGTGATAGCTGATAGCTCAATAGCTACGATTTCCAGGGAAAAAATATAAAATCAAGATAGCCCATTAGCAGAGAGGGGTAGCTAATATAAGCTAACGGGTTGTGATAGCTGATAGCTCAATAGCTACGATTTCCAGGGAAAAAATAAATAAAATCAAGATAGCCCATTAGCAGATAGGGGTAGCTAATATAAGCTAACGGGTTGTGATAGCTGATAGCTCAATAGCTACGATTTCCAGGGAAAAAATAAAATAAAATCAAGATAGCCCATTAGCAGATAGGAGTAGCTAATATAAGCTAACGGGTTGTAATAGCTGATAGCTCAATAGCTACGTTTTCCAGGGAAAAAAATATAAAATCAAGATAGCCCATTAGCAGATAGGGGTATCTAATATAAGCTAACGCGTTGTGATAGCTGATAGCTCAATAGCTACGATTTCGAGGGAAAAATATTAAATCAAGATAGCCCATTAGCAGATAGGGGTAGCTAATATAAGCTAACGGGTTGTGATAGCTGATAGCTCAATAGCTACGTTTTCCAGGGGGAAAAAATATAAAATAAAGATAGCCCATTAGCAGATAGGGGTAGCTAATATAAGCTAACGGGTTGTGATAGCTGATAGCTCAATAGCTACGTTTTCCAGGGGAAAAAAATATAAAATCAAGATAGCCCATTAGCAGATAGGGGTAGCTAATATAAGCTAACGCGTTGTGATAGCTGATAGCTCAATAGCTACGTTTTCCAGGGGGAAAAAATATAAAATCAAGATAGCCCATTAGCAGATAGGGGTAGCTAATATAAGCTAACGCGTTGTGATAGCTGATAGCTCAATAGCTACGATTTCCAGGGGAAAAAAATATAAAATCAAGATAGCCCATTAGCAGATAGGGGTAGCTAATATAAGCTAACGGGTTGTGATAGCTGATAGCTCAATAGCTACGATTTCCAGGGAAAAAATAAAATAAAATCAAGATAGCCCATTAGCAGATAGGGGTAGCTAATATAAGCTACGATTTCCAGGGGGAAAAAATATAAAATCAAGATAATAGCCCATTAGCAGATAGGGGTAGCTAATATAAGCTAACGCGTTGTGATAGCTGATAGCTCAATAGCTACAATTTCCAGGGGGAAAAAAATATAAAATCAAGATAGCCCATTAGCAGATAGGGGTAGCTAATATAAGCTAACGCGTTGTGATAGCTGATAGCTCAATAGCTACGATTTCCAGGGGAAAAAAATATAAAATCAAGATAGCCCATTAGCAGATAGGGGTAGCTAATATAAGCTAACGGGTTGTGATAGCTGATAGCTCAATAGCTACGTTTTCCAGGGAAAAAATAAAATAAAATCAAGATAGCCCATTAGCAGATAGGGGTAGCTAATATAAGCTAACGCGTTGTGATAGCTGATAGCTCAATAGCTACGATTTCCAGGGGAAAAAATATAAAATCAAGATAGCCCATTAGCAGATAGGGGTAGCTAATATAAGCTAACGCGTTGTGATAGCTGATAGCTCAATAGCTACGATTTCCAGGGGAAAAAAATATAAAATCAAGATAGCCCATTAGCAGATAGGGGTAGCTAATATAAGCTAACGGGTTGTGATAGCTGATAGCTCAATAGCTACGTTTTCCAGGGAAAAAATAAAATAAAATCAAGATAGCCCATTAGCAGATAGGGGTAGCTAATATAAGCTAACGCGTTGTGATAGCTGATAGCTCAATAGCTACGTTTTCCAGGGAAAAAATAAAATAAAATCAAGATAGCCCATTAGCAGAAAGGGGTAGCTAATATAAGCTAACGCGTTGTGATAGCTGATAGCTGATAGCTCAATAGCTACGATTTCCAGGGGGAAAAAATATAAAATCAAGATAGCCCATTAGCAGATAGGGGTAGCTAATATAAGCTAACGCGTTGTGATAGCTGATAGCTCAATAGCTACGATTTCCAGGGGGAAAAAATATAAAATCAAGATAATAGCCCATTAGCAGATAGGGGTAGCTAATATAAGCTAACGGGTTGTGATAGCTGATAGCTCAATAGCTACGTTTTCCAGGGGGAAATAAAATAAAATCAAGATAGCCCATTAGCAGATAGGGGTAGCTAATATAAGCTAACGCGTTGTGATAGCTGATAGCTCAATAGCTACGATTTCCAGGGAAAAAATATAAAATCAAGATAGCCCATTAGCAGAGAGGGGTAGCTAATATAAGCTAACGGGTTGTGATAGCTGATAGCTCAATAGCTACGATTTCCAGGGAAAAAATAAAATAAAATCAAGATAGCCCATTAGCAGATAGGGGTAGCTAATATAAGCTAACGGGTTGTGATAGCTGATAGCTCAATAGCTACGATTTCCAGGGAAAAAATAAAATAAAATCAAGATAGCCCATTAGCAGATAGGAGTAGCTAATATAAGCTAACGGGTTGTAATAGCTGATAGCTCAATAGCTACGTTTTCCAGGGAAAAAAATATAAAATCAAGATAGCCCATTAGCAGATAGGGGTATCTAATATAAGCTAACGCGTTGTGATAGCTGATAGCTCAATAGCTACGATTTCGAGGGGAAAATATTAAATCAAGATAGCCCATTAGCAGATAGGGGTAGCTAATATAAGCTAACGGGTTGTGATAGCTGATAGCTCAATAGCTACGTTTTCCAGGGGGAAAAAATATAAAATAAAGATAGCCCATTAGCAGATAGGGGTAGCTAATATAAGCTAACGGGTTGTGATAGCTGATAGCTCAATAGCTACGTTTTCCAGGGGAAAAAAATATAAAATCAAGATAGCCCATTAGCAGATAGGGGTAGCTAATATAAGCTAACGCGTTGTGATAGCTGATAGCTCAATAGCTACGTTTTCCAGGGGGAAAAAATATAAAATCAAGATAGCCCATTAGCAGATAGGGGTAGCTAATATAAGCTAACGCGTTGTGATAGCTGATAGCTCAATAGCTACGATTTCCAGGGAAAAAATATAAAATCAAGATAGCCCATTAGCAGAGAGGGGTAGCTAATATAAGCTAACGGGTTGTGATAGCTGATAGCTCAATAGCTACGATTTCCAGGGAAAAAATAAAATAAAATCAAGATAGCCCATTAGCAGATAGGGGTAGCTAATATAAGCTAACGCGTTGTGATAGCTGATAGCTCAATAGCTACGATTTCCAGGGGAAAAAATATAAAATCAAGATAGCCCATTAGCAGATAGGGGTAGCTAATATAAGCTAACGGGTTGTGATAGCTGATAGCTCAATAGCTACGTTTTCCAGGGAAAAAATAAAATAAAATCAAGATAGCCCATTAGCAGATAGGGGTAGCTAATATAAGCTAACGCGTTGTGATAGCTGATAGCTCAATAGCTACGTTTTCCAGGGAAAAAATAAAATAAAATCAAGATAGCCCATTAGCAGAAAGGGGTAGCTAATATAAGCTAACGCGTTGTGATAGCTGATAGCTGATAGCTCAATAGCTACGATTTCCAGGGGGGAAACATATAAAATCAAGATAGCCCATTAGCAGATAGGGGTAGCTAATATAAGCTAACGCGTTGTGATAGCTGATAGCTCAATAGCTACGATTTCCAGGGGGAAAAAATATAAAATCAAGATAATAGCCCATTAGCAGATAGGGGTAGCTAATATAAGCTAACGGGTTGTGATAGCTGATAGCTCAATAGCTACGTTTTCCAGGGGGAAAAAATATAAAATCAAGATAGCCCATTAGCAGATAGGGGTAGCTAATATAAGCTAACGGGTTGTGATAGCTGATAGCTCAATAGCTACGTTTTCCAGGGAAAAAATAAAATAAAATCAAGATAGCCCATTAGCAGATAGGGGTAGCTAATATAAGCTAACGCGTTGTGATAGCTGATAGCTCAATAGCTACAATTTCCAGGGGGAAAAAAATATAAAATCAAGATAGCCCATTAGCAGATAGGGGTAGCTAATATAAGCTAACGCGTTGTGATAGCTGATAGCTCAATAGCTACGATTTCCAGGGGAAAAAAATATAAAATCAAGATAGCCCATTAGCAGATAGGGGTAGCTAATATAAGCTAACGGGTTGTGATAGCTGATAGCTCAATAGCTACGTTTTCCAGGGAAAAAATAAAATAAAATCAAGATAGCCCATTAGCAGATAGGGGTAGCTAATATAAGCTAACGCGTTGTGATAGCTGATAGCTCAATAGCTACGATTTCCAGGGGAAAAAAATATAAAATCAAGATAGCCCATTAGCAGATAGGGGTAGCTAATATAAGCTAACGCGTTGTGATAGCTGATAGCTCAATAGCTACGATTTCCAGGGGAAAAAATATAAAATCAAGATAGCCCATTAGCAGATAGGGGTAGCTAATATAAGCTAACGGGTTGTGATAGCTGATAGCTCAATAGCTACGTTTTCCAGGGAAAAAATAAAATAAAATCAAGATAGCCCATTAGCAGATAGGGGTAGCTAATATAAGCTAACGCGTTGTGATAGCTGATAGCTCAATAGCTACGTTTTCCAGGGAAAAAATAAAATAAAATCAAGATAGCCCATTAGCAGAAAGGGGTAGCTAATATAAGCTAACGCGTTGTGATAGCTGATAGCTGATAGCTCAATAGCTACGATTTCCAGGGGGGAAAAAATATAAAATCAAGATAGCCCATTAGCAGATAGGGGTAGCTAATATAAGCTAACGCGTTGTGATAGCTGATAGCTCAATAGCTACGATTTCCAGGGGGAAAAAATATAAAATCAAGATAATAGCCCATTAGCAGATAGGGGTAGCTAATATAAGCTAACGGGTTGTGATAGCTGATAGCTCAATAGCTACGTTTTCCAGGGGAAAAAAAATAAAATCAAGATAGCCCATTAGCAGATAGGGGTAGCTAATATAAGCTAATGCGTTGTGATAGCTGATAGCTCAATAGCTACGATTTCCAGGGAAAAAATATAAAATCAAGATAGCCCATTAGCAGAGAGGGGTAGCTAATATAAGCTAACGGGTTGTGATAGCTGATAGCTCAATAGCTACGATTTCCAGGGAAAAAATAAAATAAAATCAAGATAGCCCATTAGCAGATAGGGGTAGCTAATATAAGCTAACGGGTTGTGATAGCTGATAGCTCAATAGCTACGATTTCCAGGGAAAAAATAAAATAAAATCAAGATAGCCCATTAGCAGATAGGAGTAGCTAATATAAGCTAACGGGTTGTAATAGCTGATAGCTCAATAGCTACGTTTTCCAGGGAAAAAAATATAAAATCAAGATAGCCCATTAGCAGATAGGGGTATCTAATATAAGCTAACGCGTTGTGATAGCTGATAGCTCAATAGCTACGATTTCGAGGGAAAAATATTAAATCAAGATAGCCCATTAGCAGATAGGGGTAGCTAATATAAGCTAACGGGTTGTGATAGCTGATAGCTCAATAGCTACGTTTTCCAGGGGGAAAAAATATAAAATAAAGATAGCCCATTAGCAGATAGGGGTAGCTAATATAAGCTAACGGGTTGTGATAGCTGATAGCTCAATAGCTACGTTTTCCAGGGGGAAAAAATATAAAATCAAGATAGCCCATTAGCAGATAGGGGTAGCTAATATAAGCTAACGGGTTGTGATAGCTGATAGCTCAATAGCTACGTTTTCCAGGGAAAAAATAAAATAAAATCAAGATAGCCCATTAGCAGATAGGGGTAGCTAATATAAGCTAACGCGTTGTGATAGCTGATAGCTCAATAGCTACAATTTCCAGGGGGAAAAAAATATAAAATCAAGATAGCCCATTAGCAGATAGGGGTAGCTAATATAAGCTAACGCGTTGTGATAGCTGATAGCTCAATAGCTACGATTTCCAGGGGAAAAAAATATAAAATCAAGATAGCCCATTAGCAGATAGGGGTAGCTAATATAAGCTAACGGGTTGTGATAGCTGATAGCTCAATAGCTACGTTTTCCAGGGAAAAAATAAAATAAAATCAAGATAGCCCATTAGCAGATAGGGGTAGCTAATATAAGCTAACGCGTTGTGATAGCTGATAGCTCAATAGCTACGATTTCCAGGGGAAAAAAATATAAAATCAAGATAGCCCATTAGCAGATAGGGGTAGCTAATATAAGCTAACGCGTTGTGATAGCTGATAGCTCAATAGCTACGATTTCCAGGGGAAAAAATATAAAATCAAGATAGCCCATTAGCAGATAGGGGTAGCTAATATAAGCTAACGGGTTGTGATAGCTGATAGCTCAATAGCTACGTTTTCCAGGGAAAAAATAAAATAAAATCAAGATAGCCCATTAGCAGATAGGGGTAGCTAATATAAGCTAACGCGTTGTGATAGCTGATAGCTCAATAGCTACGTTTTCCAGGGAAAAAATAAAATAAAATCAAGATAGCCCATTAGCAGAAAGGGGTAGCTAATATAAGCTAACGCGTTGTGATAGCTGATAGCTGATAGCTCAATAGCTACGATTTCCAGGGGGAAAAAATATAAAATCAAGATAGCCCATTAGCAGATAGGGGTAGCTAATATAAGCTAACGCGTTGTGATAGCTGATAGCTCAATAGCTACGATTTCCAGGGGGAAAAAATTTAAAATCAAGATAATAGCCCATTAGCAGATAGGGGTAGCTAATATAAGCTAACGGGTTGTGATAGCTGATAGCTCAATAGCTACGTTTTCAAGGGGGAAATAAAATAAAATCAAGATAGCCCATTAGCAGATAGGGGTAGCTAATATAAGCTAACGCGTTGTGATAGCTGATAGCTCAATAGCTACGATTTCCAGGGAAAAAATAAAATAAAATCAAGATAGCCCATTAGCAGATAGGGGTAGCTAATATAAGCTAACGGGTTGTGATAGCTGATAGCTCAATAGCTACGATTTCCAGGGAAAAAATAAAATAAAATCAAGATAGCCCATTAGCAGATAGGAGTAGCTAATATAAGCTAACGGGTTGTAATAGCTGATAGCTCAATAGCTACGTTTTCCAGGGGAAAAAAATATAAAATCAAGATAGCCCATTAGCAGATAGGGGTATCTAATATAAGCTAACGCGTTGTGATAGCTGATAGCTCAATAGCTACGATTTCGAGGGAAAAATATAAAATCAAGATAGCCCATTAGCAGATAGGGGTAGCTAATATAAGCTAACGGGTTGTGATAGCTGATAGCTCAATAGCTACGTTTTCCAGGGGGAAAAAATATAAAATAAAGATAGCCCATTAGCAGATAGGGGTAGCTAATATAAGCTAACGGGTTGTGATAGCTGATAGCTCAATAGCTACGTTTTCCAGGGGGAAAAAATATAAAATCAAGATAGCCCATTAGCAGATAGGGGTAGCTAATATAAGCTAACAGGTTGTGATAGCTGATAGCTCAATAGCTACGTTTTCCAGGGAAAAAATAAAATAAAATCAAGATAGCCCATTAGCAGATAGGGGTAGCTAATATAAGCTAACGCGTTGTGATAGCTGATAGCTCAATAGCTACAATTTCCAGGGGGAAAAAATATAAAATCAAGATAGCCCTTTAGCAGATAGGGGTAGCTAATATAAGCTAACGCGTTGTGATAGCTGATAGCTCAATAGCTACGATTTCCAGGGGAAAAAAATATAAAATCAAGATAGCCCATTAGCAGATAGGGGTAGCTAATATAAGCTAACGGGTTGTGATAGCTGATAGCTCAATAGCTACGTTTTCCAGGGAAAAAATAAAATAAAATCAAGATAGCCCATTAGCAGAGAGGGGTAGCTAATATAAGCTAACGCGTTGTGATAGCTGATAGCTCAATAGCTACGTTTTCCAGGGGGAAAAAATATAAAATCAAGATAGCCCATTAGCAGATAGAGGTAGCTAATATAAGCTAACGCGTTGTGATAGCTGATAGCTCAATAGCTACGATTTCCAGGGGGAAAAAAATATAAAATCAAGATAGCCCATTAGCAGATAGGGGTAGCTAATATAAGCTAACGCGTCGTGATAGCTGATAGCTCAATAGCTACGTTTTCCAGGGGGAAAAAATATAAAATCAAGATAGCCCATTAGCAGATAGGGGTAGCTAATATAAGCTAACGCGTTGTGATAGCTGATAGCTCAATAGCTACGATTTCCAGGGAAAAAATATAAAATCAAGATAGCCCATTAGCAGATAGGGGTAGCTAATATAAGCTAACGGGTTGTGATAGCTGATAGCTCAATAGCTACGTTTTCCAGGGAAAAAATAAAATAAAATCAAGATAGCCCATTAGCAGAGAGGGGTAGCTAATATAAGCTAACGCGTTGTGATAGCTGATAGCTCAATAGCTACGTTTTCCAGGGGGAAAAAATATAAAATCAAGATAGCCCATTAGCAGATAGGGGTAGCTAATATAAGCTAACGGGTTGTGATAGCTGATAGCTCAATAGCTACATTTTCCATGGAAAAAATAAAATAAAATCAAGATAGCCCATTAGCAGATAGGGGTAGCTAATATAAGCTAACGCGTTGTGATAGCTGATAGCTCAATAGCTACGATTTCCAGGGGGAAAAAAATATAAAATCAAGATAGCCCATTAGCAGATAGGGGTAGCTAATATAAGCTAACGCGTTGTGATAGCTGATAGCTCAATAGCTACGATTTCCAGGGGAAAAAATATAAAATCAAGATAGCCCATTAGCAGATAGGGGTAGCTAATATAAGCTAACGGGTTGTGATAGCTGATAGCTCAATAGCTACGTTTTCCAGGGAAAAAATAAAATAAAATCAAGATAGCCCATTAGCAGATAGGGGTAGCTAATATAAGCTAACGCGTTGTGATAGCTGATAGCTCAATAGCTACGTTTTCCAGGGAAAAAATAAAATAAAATCAAGATAGCCCATTAGCAGAAAGGGGTAGCTAATATAAGCTAACGCGTTGTGATAGCTGATAGCTGATAGCTCAATAGCTACGATTTCCAGGAGGGAAAAAATATAAAATCAAGATAGCCCATTAGCAGATAGGGGTAGCTAATATAAGCTAACGCGTTGTGATAGCTGATAGCTCAATAGCTACGATTTCCAGGGGGAAAAATATAAAATCAAGATAATAGCCCATTAGCAGATAGGGGTAGCTAATATAAGCTAACGGGTTGTGATAGCTGATAGCTCAATAGCTACGTTTTCCAGGGGAAAAAAAATAAAATCAAGATAGCCCATTAGCAGATAGGGGTAGCTAATATAAGCTAACGCGTTGTGATAGCTGATAGCTCAATAGCTACGATTTCCAGGGAAAAAATATAAAATCAAGATAGCCCATTAGCAGAGAGGGGTAGCTAATATAAGCTAACGCGTTGTGATAGCTGATAGCTCAATAGCTACGTTTTCCAGGGAAAAAATAAAATAAAATCAAGATAGCCCATTAGCAGAAAGGGGTAGCTAATATAAGCTAACGCGTTGTGATAGCTGATAGCTGATAGCTCAATAGCTACGATTTCCAGGGGGGAAAAAATATAAAATCAAGATAGCCCATTAGCAGATAGGGGTAGCTAATATAAGCTAACGCGTTGTGATAGCTGATAGCTCAATAGCTACGATTTCCAGGGAAAAAATATAAAATCAAGATAGCCCATTAGCAGATAGGGGTAGCTAATATAAGCTAACGCGTTGTGATAGCTGATAGCTCAATAGCTACGATTTCCAGGGAAAAAATATAAAATCAAGATAGCCCATTAGCAGAGAGGGGTAGCTAATATAAGCTAACGGGTTGTGATAGCTGATAGCTCAATAGCTACGATTTCCAGGGAAAAAATAAAATAAAATCAAGATAGCCCATTAGCAGATAGGGGTAGCTAATATAAGCTAACGGGTTGTGATAGCTGATAGCTCAATAGCTACGATTTCCAGGGAAAAAATAAAATAAAATCAAGATAGCCCATTAGCAGATAGGAGTAGCTAATATAAGCTAACGGGTTGTGATAGCTGATAGCTCAATAGCTACGTTTTCCAGGGAAAAAAATATAAAATCAAGATAGCCCATTAGCAGATAGGGGTATCTAATATAAGCTAACGCGTTGTGATAGCTGATAGCTCAATAGCTACGATTTCGAGGGAAAAATATAAAATCAAGATAGCCCATTAGCAGATAGGGGTAGCTAATATAAGCTAACGGGTTGTGATAGCTGATAGCTCAATAGCTACGTTTTCCAGGGGGAAAAAATATAAAATAAAGATAGCCCATTAGCAGATAGGGGTAGCTAATATAAGCTAACGGGTTGTGATAGCTGATAGCTCAATAGCTACGATTTCCAGGGAAAAAATAAAATAAAATCAAGATAGCCCATTAGCAGATAGGAGTAGCTAATATAAGCTAACGGGTTGTGATAGCTGATAGCTCAATAGCTACGTTTTCCAGGGAAAAAAATATAAAATCAAGATAGCCCATTAGCAGATAGGGGTATCTAATATAAGCTAACGCGTTGTGATAGCTGATAGCTCAATAGCTACGATTTCGAGGGAAAAATATAAAATCAAGATAGCCCATTAGCAGATAGGGGTAGCTAATATAAGCTAACGGGTTGTGATAGCTGATAGCTCAATAGCTACGTTTTCCAGGGGGAAAAAATATAAAATAAAGATAGCCCATTAGCAGATAGGGGTAGCTAATATAAGCTAACGGGTTGTGATAGCTGATAGCTCAATAGCTACGTTTTCCAGGGAAAAAATAAAATAAAATCAAGATAGCCCATTAGCAGATAGGGGTAGCTAATATAAGCTAACGCGTTGTGATAGCTGATAGCTCAATAGCTACAATTTCCAGGGGGAAAAAATATAAAATCAAGATAGCCCATTAGCAGATAGGGGTAGCTAATATAAGCTAACGCGTTGTGATAGCTGATAGCTCAATAGCTACGATTTCCAGGGAAAAAAATATAAAATCAAGATAGCCCATTAGCAGAGAGGGGTAGCTAATATAAGCTAACGGGTTGTGATAGCTGATAGCTCAATAGCTACGATTTCCAGGGAAAAAATAAAATAAAATCAAGATAGCCCATTAGCAGATAGGGGTAGCTAATATAAGCTAACGGGTTGTGATAGCTGATAGCTCAATAGCTACGATTTCCAGGGGAAAAAATAAAATCAAATCAAGATAGCCCATTAGCAGATAGGGGTAGCTTATATAAGCTAACGGGTTGTGATAGCTGATAGCTCAATAGCTACGTTTTCCAGGGAAAAAAATATAAAATCAAGATAGCCCATTAGCAGATAGGGGTATATAATATAAGCTAACGCGTTGTGATAGCTGATAGCTCAATAGCTACGATTTCGAGGGAAAAATATAAAATAAAGATAGCCCATTAGCAGATAGGGGTAGCTAATATAGGCTAACGGGTTGTGATAGCTGATAGCTCAATAGCTACGTTTTCCAGGAAAAAATATAAAATCAAGATAGCCCATTAGCAGATAGGGGTAGCTAATATAAGCTAACGGGTTGTGATAGCTGATAGCTCAATAGCTACGTTTTCCAGGGGGAAAAAATATAAAATCAAGATAGCCCATTAGCAGATAGGGGTAGCTAATATAAGCTAACGGGTTGTGATAGCTGATAGCTCAATAGCTACGTTTTCCAGGGAAAAAATAAAATAAAATCAAGATAGCCCATTAGCAGATAGGGGTAGCTAATATAAGCTAACGCGTTGTGATAGCTGATAGCTCAATAGCTACAATTTCCAGGGGGAAAAAATATAAAATCAAGATAGCCCATTAGCAGATAGGGGTAGCTAATATAAGCTAACGCGTTGTGATAGCTGATAGCTCAATAGCTACGATTTCCAGGGGAAAAAAATATAAAATCAAGATAGCCCATTAGCAGATAGGGGTAGCTAATATAAGCTAACGGGTTGTGATAGCTGATAGCTCAATAGCTACGTTTTCCAGGGAAAAAATAAATAAAATCAAGATAGCCCATTAGCAGAGAGGGGTAGCTAATATAAGCTAACGCGTTGTGATAGCTGATAGCTCAATAGCTACGTTTTCCAGGGGGAAAAAATATAAAATCAAGATAGCCCATTAGCAGATAGGGGTAGCTAATATAAGCTAACGGGTTGTGATAGCTGATAGCTCAATAGCTACGTTTTCCAGGGAAAAAATAAAATAAAATCAAGATAGCTCATTAGCAGATAGGGGTAGCTAATATAAGCTAACGCGTTTGTGATAGCTGATAGCTCAATAGCTACGATTTCCAGGGGGAAAAAAATATAAAATCAAGATAGCCCATTAGCAGATAGGGGTAGCTAATATAAGATAACGCGTTGTGATAGCTGATAGCTCAATAGCTACGATTTCCAGGGGAAAAAAATATAAAATCAAGATAGCCCATTAGCAGATAGGGGTAGCTAATATAAGCTAACGGGTTGTGATAGCTGATAGCTCAATAGCTACGTTTTCCAGGGGGAAAAAATATAAAATCAAGATAGCCCATTAGCAGATAGGGGTAGCTAATATAAGCTAACGCGTTGTGATAGCTGATAGCTCAATAGCTACGATTTCCAGGGAAAAAAATATAAAATCAAGATAGCCCATTAGCAGAGAGGGGTAGCTAATATAAGCTAACGGGTTGTGATAGCTGATAGCTCAATAGCTACGATTTCCAGGGAAAAAATAAAATAAAATCAAGATAGCCCATTAGCAGATAGGGGTAGCTAATATAAGCTAACGGGTTGTGATAGCTGATAGCTCAATAGCTACGATTTCCAGGGGAAAAAATCAAATCAAATCAAGATAGCCCATTAGCAGATAGGGGTAGCTTATATAAGCTAACGGGTTGTGATAGCTGATAGCTCAATAGCTACGTTTTCCAGTGAAAAAAATATAAAATCAAGATAGCCCATTAGCAGATAGGGGTATATAATATAAGCTAACGCGTTGTGATAGCTGATAGCTCAATAGCTACGATTTCGAGGGAAAAATATAAAATAAAGATAGCCCATTAGCAGATAGGGGTAGCTAATATAGGCTAACGGGTTGTGATAGCTGATAGCTCAATAGCTACGTTTTCCAGGAAAAAATATAAAATCAAGATAGCCCATTAGCAGATAGGGGTAGCTAATATAAGCTAAACATTACTTTTGTTAGGGGTACCCCTTTAGCTGATAGCGATAGCTAATATACGATCCCTATACATATACATGTATAATAGTAACAAAAATCTCGTTACATTTAGCAAAAAAGGGCTACTGTTAGAATATATAATATACACATAAATAGCTCCTAATAGCCAAGGCCCTTAAAAAAAACTGTAATACCGCACCTAACTCTATTATATTGAGGTTTAGGCCGCTATATAAATGGTGGTTGGTTTTTATGTATCTGTAGGCGTCGTTTATTTAGTAATGCGTATTTAAATACGGTAACATAAATTATGTTTTTGGTTTGTCTTTTCGGCGGGTAGACACCGTGTTATCAAGTGGGGTGATTAGTGGGCAGGTTCATTCCGGGGCTAATAGTAATACCTAGCACGTTGATTGGATGTTTTCATTGATTCACCTGAAATAACCATGGCAAAGTCGTATCAAGCTCTTCGTTGTTGTTGCTATTTTATGCAATGTATTTATAGGTTGTTTGCTTTACGAATGCTGTTTTTTGCTTGTTCGCCAAGGCGAACTAGCATATATAGGCTTGGAATTGGTACGCGTTATGTATGGCTCCGTTCCGAGTGTCACTTTGGACAGAAAACCTAATTGGTGTCACTGGTATAATATGCCAAACGATACTTTCATACGCTCATAATTGATGGACGAGAAGTGTGCCATCCGTGTCGATGGTTTTGATTGGATGAGAGATTGATATATCATCGCCAGTGAATATTAAACTGGGTAGGCGTTGTAACTGGTACTTATACCGAACATTGTATGGGCGGCCAATGGGGTTAAATATATTGAATATATACTTGGAATTTGTTAGAGATTTATAAATGATAACTTTTTTATAATGAATATTAATAAGTAATATGAATATTCATGATAAATTTGGGATCCTCTTGAATCATCTCGGTTATCTCGGTCAGTGGCGTAACAGCCGGGGGGGGGGGGGGGTGGGGGGTGGGGGTAGGGGGGTCGCACAGTGCCCCCTGAAGGTGCTCAGCAGGAAATTCAAACCTACCCACCAGGAAAAATGGAGGGGAAGGGAAAGAAAAGAGAGAGAGAAAGGAAAAAGGGAGGAAAAAGAAAAAGGAAAAGGAGAAAAAAAGGGGAAAGAAATAAAAGAAGAAAGGGAAAGAAAGAAAGAAAATTTCGCCGTACAAAAAACACAACAGTCAACACATTGTTGACTGTTGTGTTTTTTGTACTGCGAAATTTTGTTACTGTGCGAAATTTTGTGACCGTGCGAAATGTGTGACCTTGCGTAATTTTGTGACCGTGCGAAATGTTGTGACCGTGCGAAAGTGTTTTGACCCTCCCCCCCCCCCCCCCCCCCACCCCCCAACCACACCTACGTGAAATTCACGAGGTGACTGAATGGGAAAAAAATTGGGGCAACCTTTTAAAAATTCCGGGACGGAATTATTCTAACCATAATTTTTTGGGCTGTGCCCCCCCCCCCCCCCCTGACAACCAACCTCTGTTACGCCACTGATCTCGGTTCAACCTGGACCATTTCAGTTAAATCCGGATCATTCATATTCATGTTAATTATAATTCATTATTGCAAATTAGTAGTCATTACAAAATTATAATTTATCTTTTTTTACCCCGATTTTAGACTATATTCAATCAATTTAACCTCATTGGCCGCCCATACAATGTTCGGTATAAGTACCAGTTACAACGCCTACCTAATAGGCTAGCTGTGACAGCTAGTATTGAACTTTTCGTGAAATTTTGAAGTGGATTTGCGTGATAGATCGCAGTTGTCTTCTTCATTACCTATAGATTAAAGGGCCGTGTACTACATTGTTATTACACTTTTAAAAACAGCTCATAATCTTAGATCAAGTTGAGACTCGATTTGACTCATACGGTGAATTTTGGAGTTTAATTTTTGGTAGACGGAAGGTTTATTTCGTATGCTTTCCGCCATATGAAAAATACGTTGATTTTCGTCTTATATACTATAGGAAATGTATATTACGTAATGTTTTGAGAAATTGTTTTCCAATTGATCCATCAGAGAGTTATCTCTAGAACAGGTCTGCAACTGATTTTTGTCTGCATTATTATTTTTGAGTGATTTTTGGCCAGTTTCAGTTTAACCAATGAATGAATTTGTAGTAAGCTTACTTACCATTTTAAGCTTACAACTTCTGACTTTGATATTTCTAATCCGAGATTTTAACCACCCATAATCATGTTTATGGTGCTAGGGCATCTAGTACAACAAATGTCTTTTGATCACAAATCTGTTACTGATTTATATAGGTAGCTCAAATTCGTATCATAAAAAGCAAATAAAGCCCGGTTTAATAAAGGCACATTATATGATATTTGCCTATTTTTTCGGAATTGGTTGAAAAAAACCCACATTTTTCCTTGAGATTTCTACACGAATGTCATTTATGTTCTCAAATTGGTGGCGGATTGACCGTGCAGTGATACTGATATATGATACGTAGCTCAAACTGTGATATCGTCCTTTAAAAAGTAAATCAGGGCACATTATATGAAGATACTTTAGCATATGGCTAGTTTGTCCACAATTTAATTGGTCGGTAAAAAAACTGTTTTTCCTTGCGATTTCATAGGGAATGTCATTTATGACATCAAATTGGTTGCGGATTGACCGATCAGTGACACAGATATTATACGTAACTCAAAATGTGATATCGTATCCTAAAAAGCAAATCAGGGCACATATGATAGTTTGTCTATTTAGTCCCTAATTGGTAGAAGAAGAAAAAAGTGTTTCCTTGTGTGATGTCAACGGCAACGCTATTTGTCGTCAAATTGGTTGCTGATTGACCGATCAGTGACACCGATATCATACGTAGCTCAAAATGTGATATCATATCCTGAAAAGCAATTCAGGGCACATTATATGATATTTAGCCTATTTTGTCCGGAATTGGTTGGAGAAGAAAAAAACACGATTAGGTTTTGCGATTTCAATGTGAACTTCATTGTCGTCAAATTGGTTGCGGATTGACCGATCAGTAACACCGATATCATACGTAACTCAAAATGTGATATCGTATCCTAAAAAGCAAATCAGGGCACATTATATGATAGTTTGTCTATTTAGTCCCTAATTGGTAGAAGAAGAAAAAAAGTTTTTCCTTGTGTGATGTCAACGGCAACGCTATTTGTCGTCAAATTGGTTGCTGATTGACCGATCAGTGACACCGATATCATACGTAGCTCAAAATGTGATATCATATCCTGAAAAGCAAATCAGGGCACATTATATGATATTTAGCCTATTTTGTCCGGAATTGGTTGGAGAAAAAAAATCATTGCGATTTCAACGCGAACATCCTTTATGTTGTCACGTTGGTTGCGGATTGACCGATCAGTATAACACCGATATTATACGTAATTTAAAATGTGATACGTATCCTAAAAAGCAAATCAGGGCACATGATATGATAGTTTGTCTATTTTGTCCGGAATTGGTTGAAGAAAAAAATCACGATTTGGATTTGCGATTTCAATGTGAACGTCATTGTCGTCAAATTGGTTGCGGATTGACCGATTTGTGACACCGATATCATATGTGGCTAAAATGTGATATCGTATCCTAAAAAGCAAATCAAGGCACATCATATGAAATTTTGTTTATTTTGTCCGCAATTGCTAGGAAAAAAACCTGTTTTCCCCTGCGATTTCAACGTGAACGTCATTTATGTCGTCAAATTGGTCGCGGATTGATCGATTAGTGACACAGATATCATACACAGCTCAAAATGTGATATCATATCCTGAAAAGCAAATCAGGGCACATAATATGATATTTAGCCTATTTTTCCGGAATTGGTTGAAGAAAAACCCCAATTTTTGCGATTTCAATGTGAACATCATTTATGTCGTCAAATTGGTTGCGGATTGACCGATTAGTGACACTGATATCATACGTAGCTACAATGTGATATCGTATCCTAAAAAGCAAATCAGGGCACATCATATGAAATTTTGATTATTTTGTCCGCAATTGCTAGGTTTTTCCCGGCGATTTCAACGTGAACGTCATTTATGTCGTCAAATTGGTCGCGGATTGACCAATTAGTGACACAGATATCATACGCAGCTCAAAATGTGATATCATATCCTGAAATGCAAATCAGGGCACATTATATGATAATTAGCAATTTTTTTCCGGAATTGGTTGAAGAAAAACCACAATTTTTGCGATTTCAATGTGAACGTCATTTATGTCGTCAAATTGGTTGCGGATTGATCGATTAGTGACACTGATCTTATACGTAGCTACAAATGTGATATCGTATCCTAAAAAGCAAATCTGGGCACATTATATGATATTTTCTGGATGCATAATATGGGAATCGCTCACATAAAACTCTAATATGTTTCACACTTGTTACAAGCATTTCCCTTTTTAAAGGGTTTTTTATTAATACGGGCGTGGCTCATTCCATTGACAAAGGGCGTGAACGCGGTCAATTCAGTTCAAATTAGGTTACGTCAATATGTCATTGCAACTGAGTGTAGGGCTTTTGTTACTCGATTGGTGGGAACCCTCGCGGTTTTATTCCTTCAATTGATCTTTCATTCATAGGTTAATCATAGTACATTGTGATTGAATGGTGCTCGTCGTGGCAGGGTAGATAATTATCAGGGCACATTATATGATAGTTTGTCTATTTAGTCCCTAATTGGTAGAAGAAGAAAAAAAGTTTTTCCTTGTGTGATGTCAACGGCAACGCTATTTGTCGTCAAATTGGTTGCTGATTGACCGATCAGTGACACCGATATCATACGTAGCTCAAAATGTGATATCATATCCTGAAAAGCAAATCAGGGCACATTATATGATATTTAGCCTATTTTGTCCGGAATTGGTTGGAGAAAAAAAATCATTGCGATTTCAACGCGAACATCCTTTATGTTGTCACGTTGGTTGCGGATTGACCGATCAGTATAACACCGATATCATACGTAATTTAAAATGTGATACGTATCCTAAAAAGCAAATCAGGGCACATGATATGATAGTTTGTCTATTTTGTCCGGAATTGGTTGAAGAAAAAAAATCACGATTTGGATTTGCGATTTCAATGTGAACGTCATTGTCGTCAAATTGGTTGCGGATTGACCGATTTGTGACACCGATATCATATGTGGCTAAAATGTGATATCGTATCCTAAAAAGCAAATCAAGGCACATCATATGAAATTTTGTTTATTTTGTCCGCAATTGCTAGGAAAAAAACCTGTTTTCCCCTGCGATTTCAACGTGAACGTCATTTATGTCGTCAAATTGGTCGCGGATTGATCGATTAGTGACACAGATATCATACACAGCTCAAAATGTGATATCATATCCTGAAAAGCAAATCAGGGCACATAATATGATATTTAGCCTATTTTTCCGGAATTGGTTGAAGAAAAACCCCAATTTTTGCGATTTCAATGTGAACATCATTTATGTCGTCAAATTGGTTGCGGATTGACCGATTAGTGACACTGATATCATACGTAGCTACAATGTGATATCGTATCCTAAAAAGCAAATCAGGGCACATCATATGAAATTTTGATTATTTTGTCCGCAATTGCTAGGTTTTTCCCGGCGATTTCAACGTGAACGTCATTTATGTCGTCAAATTGGTCGCGGATTGACCAATTAGTGACACAGATATCATACGCAGCTCAAAATGTGATATCATATCCTGAAATGCAAATCAGGGCACATTATATGATAATTAGCAATTTTTTTCCGGAATTGGTTGAAGAAAAACCACAATTTTTGCGATTTCAATGTGAACGTCATTTATGTCGTCAAATTGGTTGCGGATTGATCGATTAGTGACACTGATCTTATACGTAGCTACAAATGTGATATCGTATCCTAAAAAGCAAATCTGGGCACATTATATGATATTTTCTGGATGCATAATATGGGAATCGCTCACATAAAACTCTAATATGTTTCACACTTGTTACAAGCATTTCCCTTTTTAAAGGGTTTTTTATTAATACGGGCGTGGCTCATTCCATTGACAAAGGGCGTGAACGCGGTCAATTCAGTTCAAATTAGGTTACGTCAATATGTCATTGCAACTGAGTGTAGGGCTTTTGTTACTCGATTGGTGGGAACCCTCGCGGTTTTATTCCTTCAATTGATCTTTCATTCATAGGTTAATCATAGTACATTGTGATTGAATGGTGCTCGTCGTGGCAGGGTAGATAATTATCGGTATGTGTCAATTGAAGTTTTTGACCAGGGGTGTGTTTGCATAATTTGTTTTGTAGGGTTTTTATACCGGCTTGGTATTATATAATAATTTGATGATAGCTCGCCCCTCATCCTCTGTTTGTTACGCGCGGTTGCATCAGTTGCATTGAGCTAGCGTACTTGGTTTGTTTAGCGATGCGTGCCGTGAGTGCAGGTTTTCTTCATAGTAAATGGTGGCATTAAATCAGACGCGTGTTGTGGGACTCCACTGTTTTTCACAGTACTTTCACAGTGTTATTCACAGTACAAGTGTCATTAAACCCGTCCCTGTTTCCCATCATTAATTCCATGGTAGAAATGCATTTCGTGTTTTTCTCTTTGTATATGTTCATAGCGCTAGCCTTTAGTGACGGGTGAGTGACGGTGGATCTTTATAAGTGTTTGCTCATAATGTCAAATTAATGATTGATTGGTAATAATTAGGGTTCGGTCCAACTGGCGTGAACTAGATTTAAACTTGTTTGTCCGTTTGTAAAACATTTATTTTGTTAATAAATTAGGACTTGGTCAAACTGGCGTGGGTGAGTTTAACATTAAAATTAATTGGTGTTATGTTCTCAATAATGGGTTTCAGGTGTGACTGGAACCGTAGTCTATATCGTGGGTCAAAGGTCATCATTTCAGGTCACATTGCCATATCTTGTTGCCGTAATCTGCGAGCCAGTGGGATACGATCTGGTGGTACGGTTTTGTTGTTCCTTCAGCTAGCATGGCTATAGTGGCATTTGTTTAAATACTAATACGTTAATAAATACTGGGTTTATAATTTCGACTAATGTTCCGACTACTCGGGTCATGCTCTCCTTACATCCTTTGTCTGATTTACCGCACCTTCCTATACATTAATAGTTCATTGATCCGTGCGCGTTTGCATGGCGGCCCGTGTGTGTATCATCACGGTGACGTGTATTGGTTGTGGGATGTTCATCTCCATACTGCTATTGTTAGATGATTATTGATAGGATAATCTGCTAAGTCGATCATCGGGGAAATGCTCGGGAGGATAATCTGCCTTTCCAGCCGGGTTACTTCTACATACATGGTTTAATTGTACTTGCATTATTAATGGCTCATTTGTTGGCTAATGGTATTCAGTAATTTGGTGGGACACTTTCTAGTTAATATGCTTTTTTGATTAAAATTGTGGTTATGAATGTACATTCCGGATCTGCTTCTGCTGTTCTATTTTTATTTATTTTCAGGAGTTGGAAGTAAGAAATGGCTGCCATGAATGATGTATACTTCGGCATCCTACTCGTGTTTCTCCTCCTGTAGGTTTTTGGCTTGGGGTATCCGACCTGCGGCACAACATTTGGGCAATGCTCATCACCCGTATACCTATCAGTGTCGATGGCATCACCATACAAAGTAGGCATACATTGCCTTCCTGGTTTCACGAGGCAAATCTTGCTTCGGTACAATACATTGCAATAGCAGGATGAATTCAATGGTTTCATACTAGTGAAATAAGCACACCCGAGGAGGTATTATGTCTTACGTTCTCGATATACCGCAGTCACAGCAGTCAGCTCAATTTTGAAAGATACCGTTATATATTATACGTCATCTGAGGCGCTGTCAGTCGGGTCGGGTAAACGGCTATCCTCAATGAACAAATGTTAGCATCAGTAGCCGAAACAGTGGACTCAATGAAGCTCATTGGCATCACCTTATGGTAAATACATTGTCTAAATATGTTGGCGACACATGGACCAATTGTTTACTACATGGGAGAACTATTTATCAGACAACATGTTCCTACTCGAAAGGACTCGGCAAAAGCATTCTAGTTCAGGACGTATACTCGCATACCGCAGGCCTTATAGGTAAGACTATCAAGGACAATGGAAAATGTTTGTTACCAAGTGGTTACCCAATATTTTGAGTATGCATTGCAAATTGTGTCACATGGACTTAACATGGACGAGTCTTAACAAGGGCATGCTCGCAGTTACAAATTGAACATTGATTCCGAAAGAGAGCAGCGTGATTTAAACTAAACCATCTTTAAACATTGGAGCTCTTTTATGAGCGTCTCTCTAAAGTGTCAAGTGCTTATGTGTAATCTCTGACTTCTCATGTTGTGTTTGGATAATAGAGAAATATTTACAGAAAATTAACCTTGTCCGTACTCGTTGAATAGGGCGACCAAACTCGAATATGTGAATATTAATTTATCAAGGTATTATTAATTTTATTATGGCGTAATGCATTTGGGTAATTTAGCGGAAATTCTTGGTATGGAGCTGAGATGCTATTGTTTATCTATGAATACCACGATTACCGCTGCTGGTATGGTACGAAGGAAGTGGCTTCACAAGTGTTGCAGATTGTGGCACGGCATCTCATTAATTATTTGGATTACCCTTCATTTATGTTTTTCATCCTTGGACATTTAAAGGGGCACTAAGAGATGTGTTGGAGGATGCGCCCTCAATTATGATAAAATCTGGGTTTAATATATTTTTATAATTGTATTACATGTATGGACTTACACCTATAAGTATTTTGACAAATCAGCCCTCTATGTACAAGAAAACGTCGATTTAAAAAATGCTCGTCCCACGGGACGAGCATTTTACGTCCAACAGTATCCCCCTGCAGTACGCGTGATACATTACGTGAACCATATTTGCATAGAGGGCGTTTTTCAATAAATTGCGATGTTATTGTTTTAATCAAGTTTTGCTGTGTTTTTGCTAGTAGAAACAACAGTAATGGCCATTTTTAATGTTCATCTTGAATTCTGATGTAAATTTTTAAACATTTAAAATTTTCAACACTACTTAATGTGCCTTCAACGGTGATGTGGACAATGTTTTAACGTCCAATGATTTACTGTCAAGAAATGGGTTTTGACTCCGAAATCACTAATATATTCATGGTTACGGGGGACGGGTTTCCGTATACAACTGGGCTTTGATTTTAAACTGGTTATGGCTATTTTGTTTTACCTGTTAGCTAGCCTCTGTTGTTTTACTTCATACGATTGAGTGGAAACTTTTGGTGGGTATTATTTAAGAATTCAACCTCCGGATTGGCACGGGATGGTAAGCAATCAACTCAAGGGCCAAATACTATGGTTCTCGGTTTTCTAGGGTTTTCTAGGGTTTTTTCGAGTTTTCCGCAGCTGGCTTCCATCACGGCGGGATTCTTAAATGGTTTTCCTAACCTCAAAGTGGACGAAGGCCGGCATTATGTTGGGCTTTGATAAATGCTGGTCAGGTTTGATATTATTTTATTATGTAAAATAATACGGTGTAACAAAATTTAAAATCGCCAACGGGGCAGCACCCCGCTAGGGGCTCTGCCTCCTTAACTTCGCAAGCGTGCCGCACCCGTGAACCACGCTTTGCCCCCCCCCCCCCACTTGTGAATTCCTGAATCCACCCCTTGTGCCTGGCAGGGGGAGTCTACCCCTTTGCCTGGGTGGGGGGGGGGGGGGGGGGGGGCTAGGCAAGTATTTGTCGTTGACGAGATGTCAAAGCCAAGTACTTGTTTGGCAGTGTTTTTTGGTTTGTCAAAGTAAAATGGATTAAAATCAAAATAATGAGTGAACGACACGTTCAAAAAAGGTTGAAATTTGTTACAGGTGTGTGGTGCGCTCTAATTTTTCAGATGATGCCTGTCTGAGGAGCGGGGGAAAAAAGGTCCATAATCAACCTTAATAGGCTGATGGCCTTATTCAAAATTTATTCCAATCTAATAATAAGTGAGGATAAAATAGTAGTTCAAAAATGATCGCAAATATGTGTTCCGGTTTCGGCTATACAAAAGAAAATTTCAGGACTAGCCTCAAGTCTCAATTTCAGTCGGGTTCGACATTATTATTGTATTGTTCTCAGTGTGTTTGCGTTCGCAAGGGGTTCTAATTGGGTTTCTCTGCCCAGGAACAGGCGGTAAAAGGGAGGAGTCCTGCTCTATGAATCTTGCCTTTCCGCCTTCCAATTTACTGTGTTTTATGTAAAACATGTGGTGTATGATTTGAGCATGGGTTGGCAGTCCTTAATGAAATAAATGAAATGTTATATACATGTACATTCCGAAACCACTGCACCTTATCTTAGGTCATTTGGTGTATTGACTTTTCGCCCGTTGGTTTTATTGACATAACAATATACAAAGGAAGTGGGCGGAGTACTTTTTCTGATATGTGTCACTTTTTGCGATCCCAAAAAGGGAGAATCTATTACTTCACTTAAGGTAGCCCGGTTACGACATGGCATGATGGCCGGGAGGAGTATGGAAATACGCAGACTTGAATTATGTCAGCGGCGGCGAATAGAGCGAGGGGGGGGTGGAATTAATCAGAACTTGAATTACGGGAGGAGAGAGGGGTGGTGTGGGGGGGGGGGGGGGGAGAGGGGTGGTGTGGAAGTAAACAGAACTTAAATTACAGGGGGGGTGGAAGTAAGCATATCTTTAATTACCAGGATGGGTGGAATTCAAAATTCAAAAACTTGAATTCAAAATCTTTTTTTTCTTCTCATTGGCTTGTAATTCTTTTAAAATTGTATTTTTGATATTTAAAAAAAGCGAAAATGAAAGCCTTATATTTCTGCCATTTCGATAAAAAAAACATGTTAAACTTTAAATCGTTTAAAACAATCATTGGTGCCTAGGGCACGTGTCCGAGAAGTGACAATGTCGCAGGATTTTGCATTAAAATACAGTGGTGTGGAGAAAATGAGCTTTTATACACAGCTCTATGGAGAAAATTTTACATAATCGTCCATATCTCGAAAAGAAAATCATTAATTACACATTTTCTTTTTTCAAAGTAACTTTTTTGGGCAGCCTATATGCAAATCTTTTCTTTAAAAAAAAAAAAAAAAAGTTTTTTAATATAATTTTATTCCTCCAATTAGTCCTACTTTACTCAAATTGAATTTATTTATATTTCATGTCACATCACACCTATCTCGATCCTAAAAACCGGAACACACGTCATCACCCCGCCTACCCCACCTCATGTACGTCACTTCCTAACACTTTCCACGCGGCAGGCGTCTGCAGACGACATTCAGAAATTTCACAAAATGTTTAAAAAACAAAATATTGTATTGACTTTCAATACCCTATTTAGAATCACTATGAGAAACGCATTGAAAGAATTTTAGTTGAAAGAAGTACAAACATACCTAGTCTTGGTTATGTTATCCTTGAGGTATACTTTTAAAATTGGGAAAGGTTTCTGAAAAATCTGTTTTGTTTAATGTCATAACTAATTGCCGCGTGGAAAGTGTTAACTTCAACCCATTTTGGGTGGTTTTCTCAGTTTTTTAAACTCACTAGTAAAAAATATTGCCTGTCTGTATCTACAACATTCCGAAACCACTGCACCTTATCTTAGGTCATTTGGTGTATTGACTTTTCGCCCGTTGGTTTTATTGACATAACAATATACAAAGGAAGTGGGCGGAGTACTTTTTCTGATATGTGTCACTTTTTGCGATCCCAAAAAGGGAGAATCTATTACTTCACTTAAGGTAGCCCGGTTACGACATGTATCTCGCTTGACACGAGGCAACGGCAAAAACAACTTTGTGTGTGTTAAATTCTAGCGTCTGGTGGTAATAAACGATATAGTATTTTGATAAAATCAATAAACATAATATTGCACTTATTTTTCGTAAATATGTCCAATTAAGTAACCATTATCCTTGAACCAATCAAAAATTGTCAATGTCCACAGTAATACTAGTAAGTAATACTAATAGTCTTTCTCTCTCTACATGTAAAATTTATTCCTGTTAATGAATAGAAACCCACTTGATAATCCAACATCTTGTTTGGTCTTTCTCCTGATCTTTGAGAGTGTGCTTAGGATGGTTGCACTGAGGGACAATAGACAGCTGTAAGGCCTATTTATGACACAATTACCACACTTTAATCATTTCATAACAAAGGAATTGATCTTTTCGCTGTCGGTATTGTAATTTTGTATTGGTCGTATCTTATGAAATATAATGGTCAAGATCTGGAAGCGTGTTCGGACGTTAAATTGGTCACTTTCATTAAAAACAGCGTAAAATAAGTTTCCCTCAACCAATCTAAACCAGATAAAATTCATATCAAAGCTAATTAATTTGTCTTTATACCGTAGTAAATTGTTTTGAAAACGAACGAACACTTTTTTCTTAAAAAATCGCTGAAGTTGAGTAAACTTTTTTTTTGACTCACCCTGTAGGGGAATTCTATAATGACAGTATGCATACTTATTTTAAGAGTATTACCAGCCATGCCAGGCTATTTATTTTATAATCCCGCTATAAGAAGAAGGGCTTGGTCCATACAAACAACAAACGGCAAAAATCAATAACATGCTATCCTAGCTCAATTCAGCAACATCTTCGCCGCGACTTTACGCTCATTTTGTGGGAGCAGGCCACAAATAGGCTAAAAGCGCGATGGTATTTGTTTTGGTTCTTGTGCTTATTCTTATTAAGCTTTGATTTCAATGCTTGTACCGTGATTTACTCAAAAAAACCGGTATATAACGTAATGAAAGTTAATATATACCAGGCTTTACATTAAGTAAAACACAATGTTACATTTATGAAGCATAATGAACAGATATATGATGAATATTAACTTAATATGTAGAGAACCACCCATAACAACTTCAGTTTCTTTTACTGCCAAAGGAAAATAATGGGGAAATCCTTGACGTAATTGAAGGTGACGCCATTTTTTTAGACCACATGCGAAGATTGGCTCCATCCATTATAATTCCAAGCTCTACTGGTTCAAAGATTTCGTCTTCGTCAACTTTGCGTCGTTTTCTTGATGAGAGATCGACTGGTGGTGACGGACATTTCATCAATGTAGAACTTCTATTTATAAATTTACATTTCTGACTGAGGAATAATAAACATAAAACATTAAACACATCATTGAGGAGGCATTTTTCTTTAAAAAGAAAGGTACATTAATTTGAGCAAGTCATAACACTGGTAATAATTAATCTTCCCTTCGTGGTTGTCGAGAAATTAAATTAATTTCCTCGATCGGGATTTGAACCCGGAACCTGCCGAATTATACAGGGTGTCTCAAAAAAGATTACAACGCACCATTAGGCGATCATAACTTCCTAATTAGGTATCTGAATTGTACATTTCAAACGGTAAAATGAGGCCAAATTAGTTGTCTACAATTGGAAGAAAACAGCGTTTAATTTTGTTAAGTAATTACGGAGATATCTGTGATTACGTAAGAGTAGTCACGGAACACGTCCATCCAAGTTTGCATATTTTGATAGATTTAAGCTCGCGCGGCTGGTTACTTACTCATTAATGTTCAATTAGCCAGCACTGTTTAATACTATGATAAAAAAGTTCAATTTGTGATCTAAGAATACTGATCAATCGATCATAACACTCAATAATTATACCCAGAAAACCAAAAGCAATACAACTCATTGTAAGGTGAGAGATATGACCATACTCTGTTAATGTAGACAAAACATTTATTTTATTTTCAATTACGATACTAATAATTTGACTATCATGCGCAAAATTGGCGATAATTTTTAAATATACATGATTTCAGCCTTCAAGTTGAAAATGTGAGGACTAGAAACTTGATGAGTTGCATACGCGATGTTATTAGTTCTTGAACTTGGTTTAATAACGACAATGTTCATATTGACCAAAATTACTATAATGTTGTTTCCAATTGTAATAAAAAGATTGAACTTATCGTACACTTTTTAAATGTTACTGTTCTTAAGTATAAAATGTGATGAACATAATCTAGACAACTTTTATTTTGTATTTTGTGTAAAACTTTGGTCTCATCTGGCATATTATTTGGTGTAAAATAAAATCTAGAACCATAAAAACAAGTTAATCCATGTCATTTTGTAGAGAAGTATTGATTTCATGTATGTTCTGTCTGAATCACTCAATATGAGCAAACTTGGATGGAAGTGTTCCCAGACTAATGTTACGTAATTGCTCATTTCTCTGGAATTACTGAACCGAATCACATCTGGTTTTCTTTAAAGTATAGCAAACTATTTTGCCTTACGTTTGTTGTTTACGTTGTTCTATTCTGACACTTATTCAGAAAGTTACAATCCTCTAAAGGTGCGTTGTAATTTTTTTTGAGACACCCTGTAGTCAAAACAAACAATACCACTTTCAATAACAGCAAAGCACTTTGACGAAACAGATATACGTCGATAATCGATACAATGCAAGTAAGAACATACTTCATTTTAAAATACATTTAATTGACTCTATTAATTGGTCGAGCTTTCAGAAGTGCCTCTGACTTCATCTGAGGTATTTCTGACAAAAGCTCGACCAATAAAGCCATCATACGGCGTTCTTGTTAAACCTCACATTGACCTTGATTGAACCTTGACCTTAACCCTCAACTTAAACAATCTTCATAAAACCCTGTGCTATACTATATACCACTTACAACGAATACAGTCCAAACCGCGTAATGTACACTTAAAAAATATGAACATAGCCTTTACCATACAGTCTGATCATATTATTCTGTTCACCTACTTCTAAGTTGCTAGTATGGAGTATTGTTGCGGGTTTAAGAATCCCTATCTTTAAATCAAAATTCATGATCAATTATTCTCTGGTTTCCTCTCCGCATCCAGTGTTAAGTAAGATGTGATGTCAGCTCTTGGATATCTGCGTCGCATGTAACCTGTAAAAACATTAAATCAAAGCTTCTCGAAGGAGAAGAAGAGCAACAGAAGGGCAAGAAGGATAAAGAGAGGGAAAGAAGGGTAACAGAAGGGAAAGATGGGTATCACAAGGAAAGAAGGTTCACGAAAGGACAAGAATGTGCAGCCAAATGACCAACTAAATGAGCAAGAATGAGCAGCTCAATAAGCAAGTAACGCAATGGCATGCAAACACGACGCAATTAAATGCGCAAACGACGCAATTAAATTAGCAAACGACGCAATGGAATTCGCAAACGACGCAATGGAATACGAAAACAAATCAACTCGTCATGGTTATGAGATTCCTTGATATTCATTTTTGTACTAGAACAAAATGAAAATCGTCCACCTTGAACTCCCTCGTTTTATTCATTTTATTCATTTTATTCATTTTATTCATTGATCTTAAACCAACATGAAATCGTTGACATGGAACCCATAATTGAAATACCATTGACCTTGAACCTTGACCTAAACTCTCATCTGCAAATCCTCACAAAATCGTTATACCCTGATCGGTTGGGTACATGTTATACTACTCACAATGATTACAGCCAGGACTGCCCACTGTACACCTGTAAAACAACAACAAAAAACGTCTCCAAAATAGTTTATTTCATAATATTGAGATTTATTTGTGTACAAGTCTAAAAGAAGTGAAAGATGTTATTCAGTGTTATAAATGACGTTACACTACCACATTAGTACATGTAGCTTTATCAGACAAGCAAATCCGATTCCTGTTCACTTGATTTTACAGCAACTGTTACCCGTCGTAGGGGGCATGGGCAGGATGATTTGATCGTATAAACTTCATTGCTTACAGTGAGTAATATCTTTTACTTGTTATTTTGGATTTGTGCAGAAAGTCATTTCAATATAGTGTGTAAATCCAGAAGAACTTATTTAAAGAACAAAAAACAATTTTAAATTGTGAATATCTTATGTTTTGACACTAAATATGTAGCTCTTGTGTGGTATCGCTAGACCATTTTCGATACAGAGATGTCGCATGGAGAAAAAATTGAGATTGCATTATTATTATGACTTATATTTTACATTGTATGACTGCTGCACTCAAAAAAAGGTATGGTTTGTCCTCAAGTATAACTGAACCAAGACGAGGCATGTTTGTACTTCTTTCAATGCATTTCTTATGGTGATTCCAAATAGCGTATTGAATTTCAATACAATATGACATTATATTATAGTATTTCTTAAAGAATATAACACAACCTTCCTTGCGCCTTTGATCTGTCTGCTTCACTAATGCAGCCATCGAGAGTACTACAATAGTTATATTGTTAACGCCAGATAAGTAGAGAGGTTTCTAGTTAATCACCGATCTTTTTCCGATGCTTTTAACAATAGAACGAAATACCGTTGGAAAAGCGCTTTTAAATCGCTAGAAAAATGCTTTAAAAGCACTGAGAGTTTGGATATGGACCCTAAATCACTTTGATTTCTTTAGGGGATTTGGGACCCTGTGATGATGTTATGAAATAGGTTAACATGTTGATTTGGTAACCAGGATGATAATTGCGTGTAGTTTCTACTGAAAGAAACCTGTTGTATAATTGGTCACCTGGATGATATATAAATGAGAATATGTTACACAACAAGACCCTAGTTGTATATTATATTGGTCACCAGGATGATAATTACTTCTAGTTTATACTGAAAGAATCCTGTTGTATAATTGGTCACCGGGATGATATATAAATGAGAACATGTTACACAGCAAGACCTTAGTTGTATTTATTGGTAACTAGCATGAGAATTGCTTGTAGTTTATACTGAAATAACCCTGTTGTATAATTGATCAACGGGATGATACACAGCAAGATCCTAGTTGTATATATTGGTCACCAGGATGATAATTGCTTGTAGTTTATACTGAAAGAACCCTGTTGTATAATTGGTCACCGGGATGATATATAAATGAGAATATGTTACACAGCAAGACCCTAGTTGTATTTATTGGTAACTAGGATGAGAATTGCTTGTAGTTTATACTGAAAGAACCCTGTTGTATAATTGATCAACGGGATGATATATAAATGATCTTATGTTACACAGCAAGACCCTAGTTGTATATATTGGTCACCAGGATGATAAATGCTTGTAGTTTATACTGAAATAACCCTGTTGTATAATTGGTCACCTGGATGATATATCGATGAAAATATGTTACACAGCAAGACCCTAGTTGTATATTATATTGGTCACCAGGATGATGATTGCTTATAGGTTACTAGTATACTGAAAGAACCCTGTTGTATAATTGGTCACTGGGATGATATTATATAAATGAGAATATGTTACACAGCAAGACCCTAGTTGTATTTATTGGTAACCAGGATGATAATTGCTTGTAGTTTCTACTGAAAAAACCCTGTTGTATAATTGATCAACGGGATGATATATAAATGAGAAGATGTTGCATGTTACAGAGCAAGTACTATAAGGTATAATTGCTAGAAATGTAATTTGAATAAATGTTAGTATTACTTGTTCAGGGCTTGAATTATTTTTTGCAAGATTTGTTATGAATTGTTAATATACAAATTCTCAGAAACGGTTGTCAATACATATTACGCTCCTGATTTATCAGTTGAGCACTTTTTGATTATCTTTTGATATCTTAATGTGTATAGATCTCCTTTGGAATATATTTGTTGCTCTGATCGCAGGTTTTGACACCATTGATTGTGTATTCTCATTTTCAATGTGTCAAAGGCCTCCGATCAGAGAGACATCTTTCGCCTGATGATTGGACAAATGACCGTATGGGATTGTCCATGAAACTCAGAGTAGCGAAAATATTCCGGAAGGTCTATACCTCTGAATTTGTATACGCTCTACCGTTTACGGTATTCTAACCAGAACCGGTTGTCAATACATATTACGCTCCTGATTTATCAGTTGAGCACTTTTTGATTATCTGTTGATATCTTAATGTGTGTAGATCTCCTTTGGAATATATTTGTTGCTCTGATCGTTGGTTTTGACACCATTGATTGTGTATTCTCATTTTCAATGTGTCAAAGGCCTCCGATCAGAGAGACATCTTTCGCCTGATGATTGGACAAAATGACCGTATGGGATTGTCCATGAAACTCAGAGTAGCGATAATATTCCGGAAGGTCTATACCTCTGAATTTTTATATATATATAAATACCTCTTTCTCGCTCAGGACATGCATAAACTCCTTTGTTCCAATCAGTATAGGATCCTTCAGGACAGGATTCTTCAGAGACAGAGTTTCATAAACGCGTGCATCATCGATGTGGATCTGGGATATTTGGATTTATTAGAAATTAGTGTAAGGGTATCAACGTTTTGTATTAAAGGAAACGGAGAATAGTGTGAGGCGTGTGCATCGTATTAAGGCAACAAAACAAGTTATGTTTGTCAAAATACGACCGACCCATAAAATAATAATAATACTAATAAAAGGGCATTTATAATGCGCCTCACATTGTGAACACAACCCCGAGGCGCATATCATACATAAATGAAAAAATATTAGAACATAATAAAGAAGCTATACATCATAGATTACACATCATAAATTACATAAAGTACAAATACAACAACAACAACTTATGATACAATATAAATGAGTAAATCATTAAAACCACAGTACATTAACACAATGAAAATCACATTCTTAAGCTTGATCTGCAAACATGACCAGAAAGGATATTAAATATAATGTACAATGCAGTCTACTATGCACAATTTATAAATTAAAATATATTATAAAATCCCAAAATGCCCTGGGTTTTTTTAAAGATATTTTTTTACGGGTAAAATGTCATGTTTTAACAACTTTATGATTTAATATGTTTTGGTAGGATATATATATTTAGAGTTAAAAGTCCATTTTGTTACCTGTATAGTTACTTTTTTGATGAATGTATATATATAACATAGCTATTAGTGTTAGCGGAATAAATAGGTATATCTACCCGCCACTGCCAATTAGCCGATAAGAACCCAACTAGAAAACGAGAGTCGCCAAAATCTTTGTTAGTGCAGCTCCATAGGACTAAAAATGGTTCTTTTGCCCCCCCCCCCCCCCCCCCCCCCCCCCCCTCCCCTCCAAAAAAAAGGGGGTCGGTCGGTCGATTACCTTTTTTATTATTTTTTTTAAATATAGAGCTTGGAGTTCTATTCTAAAGCTTACCCGATAAAAAGTTTTTTTCTTCTTCAATTACTTGAATGTTCTTCTACGTTTGATTTAATAGCATCATGCCAACAAAATGTGAAAAGTCTAAAATCTCAGTGAAAGCATAAGTGTAGAATGGAAGGATGACAGGCTTGCAGCCCTTAGTACGAACCCTCAGACCATGTTTGATGTCCTATTTTCGCTAGTATCTTGAATTTGCTCCTCCTTGATGTTTTCAAGGGAGGATGGGTATTAGTAAAGTATAGAACAGTTTGTTTATCTATTTGTCATATTCAGATACAAATATCATTTAAAACATAGTTTGTATTCATACCCTGAAATAAGATATAAGTTCAGGTTATTGATTGATAATCATGACATATAATTATATGAGTGATATAATTATATCCCACATGTCTCTATTAAGGGGGCTGTGCACCTTCAGGTACAGCCTCCGTAAAACTGCCGTAACTTCTTTATTATTCATTAAATCTATATAAAAGTATACATTTTCTTGCAGAAAAGGGTTCAATGAATCCAACCAATGTCATGAAATTGACCATTTTGGGAGAAAATTATAAAAAACACGTTTTTTTACCCATTTTAGGTTTGGAAAAGATAACTCAAAATATATTTTGTTAAATTTTATCATACTAGTTTAATTATATTCCTCATGCAATTCCCTAGGAATCGTTTTTTTTTTTTTTTACTTTATTATTTTTTGAATTATCGAACAAAAAGTGCCAACAAATATGATTTTTTACCAAAAACCGTGATTTTCACGATTTTGGAGGTTAAAAAACAGGGTTTTTGGCACTTTTTGATCTGTAATTCAAAAAATAATAAAGTAAATTTAAAAAAAAAAAAAGATTCCATGGGAATTGCATGAGGAATATAATAAAACTAAAGGGTTCAACAAAAGAAAGTATACCGCTTTGTTTATGTCATTTTAAGTAACTTTCAATTTGTTTTCGTCCAAACAGGCTAGATAGGCATTTAGATGAATCTTTTAGGCATAATTTGATACCAAATTTGCCCCCTAACAACAAAGATAAACCATGAATAGCACCATTTAAAGGAAAATATCCCATTTTCAAAAGTCGCATTTCCAATACACAGCACGAGAAGAATAGGCCAATTGTTAACACACACATATACCGTATTTATCCCGTACTGATCACCGCGCATATCCCTCAATGCGCGGGCTAATTCAAATGTAAACTGATGCATGGGTGAAGGATTTGAATGTAAAGGAATGTTATGGATGGGGAGAACATGGACAGATTAACCAAATCTTCTCGTGCTGTGTATTGGAAATGTTTTGTGTATGGTAAATTTAATAGCCGCGTGGAAAGTGTTACCAGTCAGTCGTTAGCGCGATCACTAATGAGAGAGATGAGCTCTTTCTGTTATGAGGATCCCGTAGATTCTCGTAGTTCATTCTGTTACATTAGATGCTCGATCATTCGGAGATTCGAAATATTTAGGTATGCTGACGTTAGTGAATGATGATCGAAATGATAGAACCCAGAACGATTGACTTAATAGTTGTCTACCTCTAGCCCATCTTACTGTATATGGGGCAAAGGTGCCAACAGTTTTGACAGGTTTAGACAATATTAATTTGATTGTTAGCTTTCAGTGTATGTGTTATTTTTATTTCAAATAACATATGAGTCCCCAAAATTCCCCCAAATAACTCATTTTTGGTCGATTAAATCGATAGTTCACCACTGGCTCATTATCTATTGAACACGACGGTCGTTTCAATGAGTAGTCATGGCCGACCGGTTAAGGCTATAGACTATAAATATATTGGATTCTCCCCGCGCCGGTTCGAATCCTGCCTGACGAAATTTTGTTACAATAAGCGATTTGGTCTGTGTATTGGAAAATGGCGTATATTTTTACTCCGCAAATGTTCATTCATGGATGTAATCGTCTACCTCCAGAGTATATTACTGCATTATTTCCAAGATGTTTCACATTTTAATGTCGGGAACCTTATAACCTTTGACGAGTTTACATTTTACAAATGTGTTATTTTTTCTTTGGGAGAAATTTGCTATCAAACACGATGATAATATGTGGTAATTGTGCCGGTTTATCGAAAGGCAGGAAATACTGTTATCATATAAGAAATATATTGTTATATCCATTATCCTTTTTATTACCTGGAGTTCATGGGTTTTCTAAACCACAGTTCAAATTTTAGCCCATTAGACAATACCATGACGAAATGAGAAGGGTTTGAAATAAGCCGCTCCTAAACTAATTAGTATGCCCATCCAATCGGAGTGCGTGTCTTCCGCAAGAAATCGTGCATATTTCATTTCACAGTGAACGCTTTTTGTGTGTGCTAACGACTGACTGTTACGGGCCGGTAACATGTTCATACATAAATATAATATCCGGTGGTTGCTAAGTATCAATACTTCAATTTTCTGAAGCAGTGGGTTCCATTTATTCAGTATAAATATGTGAAAAGATGATAAAACAACTGCCATAGATAACCTCAAAGAAATCATATATACTTACTGCGTCGCATTTTCTTCCCTCTAAATAGGATATTCCAGTAAAGTTGTCTGTGCTTTCAAGGCACGCCTAAATTGCATCCACAAATTTGTCAGCCATCTTATTAAGATCATAAACGCAAATGGCGGAAATGTTATAACCTTCACCACGATCAATTTGTTCGGCAAACGCCGCATATAGGACTTGCTGACCAGGGCTTATGCCCAATGATTGGGCCAGATCCGATGCTGCTTCACCGATATGGACATCTCGTACGCGATTGTAATCGGCTCCATTTTTGCCTTGACATTTGATCACGATTTCCGTATATGAACGGAATGCATCGGTACTTGTACTGCTATAGTGACATACTCGGCTTATTTTAGGTACGATATTTTGAACTGTAGACGATTCGCTATTGTTATAAAAATCATAATGCTGGTTGGTCACAAAGTACGTGAATCCATTCCAAACGAATGCATCTACAGGATTCGAGATGAAGCCATTAGTATTTTGTGCACGTCTTACCTCTCCCCATGTGGGGAAGGTATTGTTGTCGAGCAGCCTTCTACGTACGTGTGGTATATTACCTCTGTCAGGATCATATCGTCAGCCTGCTTCGATAATTGCCTAACTCATTTTTTCTAGTTCTTAGAAAACAACAAAAGTATGAAACCTGTTATCTGTGTACCTGTTACTCATTTTGCATTATTGATGAATGGATATTCATTTTGTGGAATGTCACTTGTATTGTTGATGCCTCAATTGGCGTGCATGGATGCACTAATCCAAGTCATAGAAACAGATGAACACAGCCATACAATAATTTGATTAATTCCATGGATTTGTCAATGCAAATTCAATAATGCAAAATGAGTAACATGTTGGAGTCGTCTGGTGGCCCTTTTGCAACAAAGCTCTTCATTTATCAACACTTTTGATTGGTCAATGACTTAGGTATTATAACAGCATGTGCATAATGTAATGAAGTCATGATTTATGCAAAAAACTCAATTTTGCTGAAAAGTGAGTTAGGCAATTATCGAAGCAGGCTGACGATATGTGCACAGGTGTTGCTTTACATAGACATCTCGATCATTTATTCCATTAGGGTCATAAAAAGAGAACTAAGTCGAAGCCAAGCAATTAACGTGTCTTATATGAAAGATAATTGTGTAAGCTTTACTTAGAAACTTCGAAAATTGAAGAAAAAATTGATTCTTGGTTTCAAAATGCCGAAAATTAGTGAAATTATGGAAATTTGGCTGAAAATCCAAGATGGCGGCCGTGAGATGTAAATGGTCAGAAAGAGGTAACTAAGTCGAAGCCAAGCAATTAACATGTTTTATATGAAAGATTATTGTATACTATTTACTTATAGACTTCAAAAATTGAAGAAAAAATAGGTCCTTGGTGAGAAAAGTTAAAAAGTTGAGAAATCCAAGATGGCGGCTATATGCAAGAAATGATCGGGGAGTAAACCTGTGTGTGGCTGCCACATAAAGGGAATCGGCAGTGTATGCACTTCCAGCAACTGTCCACGGTGCAATAACATACGTGGTGCCCAGTTCTCCAGATGGAACTACTACCGTTGGAGATCTCATCGTTGTATTTGTTATATGACCTGTGTTTCTTATCTGACACCTTCCTTGTACACGACTACCACACGCAATAAGCACATTATTCTCGTATGATATGGCCACAATTTTGACATTACCTTTCGGAATAATTAACCTTTCAATTTTAGAGTAGTTCGAATCCAAATGCACTAGCAAGTTCGTACCTCCAAGATACACATCTCCTGTTCCATTATGAATTGCAAAACGATCGAATTTAGAACCATTTTGATCCGAAACCGTTTGTATATGAAACAAAGCCGTTTGGTACGCCGATAACCCAGCATGTAAACTCAAAGTAGTCTTGAGGTACACGATAACGATGATCAACGTCCATCCAACGAACACACCGGTGTAGGATTTATCCATCGCCATGAATCTACTGACGGATGACCAATCTCTCATCAGATACCTGATAAAAGTATTAAGGAGAAACAGATATAGGCCTCTACTGTTATCAATCCCTACAAATGTATACAATTTTGAAACATAATGACAAGAAACCAGCGAACATATCCGACGATATACTCATAGTACTGTATTATGGTCATATATCGAATTAAAGTAATGTACTTCCGTAAACGATCCACACGACAGTGATTGGTTTTAAATACTTCCTTTTCCACTTCAATTTAATGCATTCCTCATCTGCATACTCATTCTATATAATTCATACAACCAATTCAGCCAAGACCTGATTAAATCGCACTCACAAGGTATCAGATGTGAAGAATATCAACTAACATTACTTTACTTTTTATTTTAGTCTTAAACTTGTTAGTTTGATTGATTATTCCCACTATGTATGCAATTCTTTTTCTAGTTTACAGGGAACAATAGTCTATTTGGCAACCGTGACCGTGACGATGACGTCATCATTTTGTTTAATGGTGCGTCGCCAAACTAATATAATCATAAGGCGTCGAGAATGCTTCGATTTTTTTTTATTCATTGTAACGTGTAAAAATGTTAAAGATATAGTTAAAAACCATTACAAATTATATGGGATGTAGAGAACATATTATTGATGTCTTCTCACTCGCTTTATGTTTGGTTGTGTATAACTTAAGTTGTTGATTAAGGCATCGTACTTTAAGTATTCCTTTAATGTGTTTTTCTGTGTAATGTTTTCATTTTTTTAAAACTTTTAAAGCGCTTTGATCTCCTTTGACTAGGCGCTATAAATGCTTGTATTATTATAATATGGGCATATTGGCGCTCGCCGGGATAATTTCAGTGCCCTATTTCTTTTGGCAGGGCTTGAAATAAGCAGGAATAGTGAGCAACTTTTCCCATCCCCTTCAACTTCAACATTCCCCTGTTTTTTATGTAAATAATGTCACCAGAGGAGGAATTTTTAGTTTGCAATTACCTCCCCGTTTTAATTTACCCAGGCTTTAATATCCCCTAGTACAGGCTGTCCTAAAATGATTAGTGCCCATCGATGCCCAAAGTTCATTAATTTTGTTGACCATCAAAATCAATGAGATTAGAGTCGTTGTGTTTCATCATCTACAATGGTTAAAATAGAAAGGAACAAATGATTATATTAGTAGACATGAGATTAAGAGAATATGTTTGTTTCTTTTAAACAAGCTGTTTATGGGACGGCATCCAGATTCATACGGATTGAAAAACGTCCGACGCTTTGACAAAACGCACTGGCTGTCCGTACTAGGGAGTTGTTCATTGCGTTCGCTGACCATGGCTAAACACATCTCCCGAATGTGTGAGAAGTGGCCTATTGTTATCCGATAAATTGTTTTAGGGGAGGATGGGGCAACTAGTCCGGTAAAGCATATTTCATGATATGAAAGCTTAAAGCTCGTGTAAATATTTATGGAATTGCTATGAAAATATCACCCATGTTTTATACAGTTTTCGTGCTTAACGTGTAAATAGCAGTATACTAATGGTGTACAAAGCAAGCGAAATTTTCGACTGCACATTTATTAGATAAAACGGTATGAAACTAGTTAAATGGTTACATGGTTGTGATATTCAGATGCCCCATACATTTGTCTATACCTTTCCTCTTTCTTTAATGATTTTATTTACTTCATATAATCATCATTTAGTACCTATAATAAACCATCTTGATATTTAGCCAGCTTTTCATGTTATTATACACAAAGAGCAGTGGATAAAATACATAAATCATGATATTTTGTCATAGCAAATACTTTTAGACACTATTCAAAATATGATGTAATTCATAATACCGAGGTTTTAAACCATTCTAAAGCAATTTCATGTCATATTGTAATCCTTCAATAGCAGAAATAGTGGTATTAGACCCAAAATGTCTAAGAACTAGAAAGAATGTGAATTATTTCATAATCTATTCACATTTCAATACCGAGTCATGTTTTATTAACACTAACAACTAATTTTCAAAATGAATTTTACAATTTTGATTACGTTTTTGCAGGCGGACCAGTTGCCCCATACCCCTTCGGACCACTTGCCCCAACAAATGACGTAGCACTTTGTCGAGATAAAACATTATTCAAACACGCCTGTGACGTAATAAATTTTACGCCAAAATGTGTTAAAACATACCACCACTTGTCATAATAATCAAAAACTCCAATACATTTCAGAAAAAGGCAAAACTGCATTTTTGTTTTGAGCCATTACACAGATTTCTGCAGCCAGCGAGTATCTTTGAATTTGCAAATATTACGGCGTTCGGGTCCTACAAGTAGACGAGTGTCTTTAGATACAATCAGAAATGGTGTATTTTGTTATTAGCAAATTCATAAACTAATAACTCTACAAAATGAATACCCGTGATAATGATTTAAGTTGAAGCATTCTTTAAATGATAATATTGATCGCAAATCCAAACCACCAATGTCCCAAGTTAGCGATATGCGCCAATTTACGGTCATTTCAACCACAACCTATGGTTTTAATCATATTTCGAAGAGTCCCTAAGCACACTACAATATAGCACCCATCAAATGTAATATGCACCTAGCATCTTAAGACGACTATACTGCATGTATATATTTACTGTTGCATATCTGTCAATCATATAAAGTACATTAAACATGATCTAAACCCATCTTCATATATCGCCCATAATCTCTGTGAATTTTCAATCAGTCACTCAAGGAGGTGGTTTCAAAGATCTGGAGAATATCACATGTGTAAATACCCAAAGGTTCCAAATGTTTTGGATTGTAGAAGGTAAGGATGTCAAGTTTCAACAAAAGTCGTACTGTTCAAAAGAAAGCAGTATGCCCATACAATTACAAAATCCTTCATTTCGGACCACTTGCCCCACGGTCCAGTTGCCCCATATTCCCCTATAGGCTCTTGGATTTATAACCTCATAAAGATATTGTCCCGATACAAATTGTGACGTTTCATTAGGTGATCGTAACTTCCTAAATACAATAGAATCGACAGCTGAAACAAAACAAAAAGGCAAATTCCTTGGTTATAATTAGAAGAAACCCGCGTTTGACTCGGTTAATTAATTATGGAGAAATGAACGATTAAGTAAAAGTAGTCGAAGAACACTTCCATCAAAGTTTGTGAATTCGTGAAGCACACAGATTTTTCTTTTGCGCAGCGGGTGGTCACTCTCTTTTCAATTAGCCAGCACTGTTGACTATTTGTCTTCATATCATTAGAGTACTGAGTAATAATCGATCATGATATTCATAACACCCACTAAACAAAAACAATACAACTCGTTGTAAGGAGAGAAATTACAATTGACTCTTTTAATCTGAAGAGAATTATAAAGTCTCTTGAGAAAGTAAAAAAGATGGTTGAATTGGATGGAGTTCACAGGCTACTTAAGTATAATCGGAAGGTTTAATAAATTGAAGAACAGGTGCATAAACCAAACAATGATTGATTGTCTCACTCTATTATTGTTCTCAAATTTTATTCATAAATAAGGATTAGGACATTGGTCTATATTTAAATTATAAAGGCATGGTTTGAGTGAAGATTTAAAATTCTCGCGTCCTAAATATTCAAATTAAATGAAAGATTGAATTATAGCGCAAAATTGGCGATAGCAAACTAACCAATTACACGAGGTATCAATACCGGATGACAATATCGTGAACATAGGGGAAGGTGGGGTAATGGCGGACGCGGGGTAATCGCGGACAGGGCTGTATCTAAAGGCAGGTGAAAGAAGGTGGTATTTTGCCACTCTATGATGTTAGGTGCCTCTCCATTGAAATCACACAAAACCTAAATGGGATGGTTGTCTCGCAAATTCTCGCGAGAATTACAAAAATCACTTTTTGGGCAAGTTGATATTTTGGTGCATTACTTTCTCTTTGAAACTGGTATTTCTACATCAAGGAAAACAAAGTCTTATTATTTTTTTATTTAATGTATGATACCTTCTGATAAAAAAAGAAAGAATTCGGAGTCACAATGATGAGCATAATAATAAGAGAGGATGTGCCCATACATTGTACATGGATTGGGGTAATCCCGGACATGTACCGTTTCCATGGTAACCAATATGGGCGTGGTCAATTTAACATCATAAATCGGTAATAGTTGTTGACCATATAAATATGTGACATTGTTCTTTGGTTTCTGCTACACTTTTAAAAAGGGTATTTTTTAACTCCCATTGAAATACTGTATTCCAATAAAAAGAGGGCTGCCATTGAAAAATACGGTCCGGGATTACCCCCAGAGTGTGGGGTAATGCCGGACGACGCCATTTGTTTTATTGCGTCGTAGCTTCGAATTTCAAAATGATGAGTTGATAAAAACTTGATAAAAGGTAGAACCATCACAGTGCTTTGTGTTTACATGATATTTATTGTTATATGACGTATTATATGTGTGTTATACCTCTCTGACAAAATGTGTCCGCCATTACCCCACCTTCCCCTAGTGCAAATTGTAATCATTTTGGTTTTGTTTGTGGGTTGTAGTTATTTATGTGAGTAATCGCTGGACATAACTTTGAGATTACAAATCTTGTTATATTTTGTTTATAGCTAAGGGCACGCAACATGTTGTCAGCCGATATGGAAGCATCGCCTTACTTCATCGTCCCCTACATATCACCATAAATAAACGTAAACGTTAATACAATAGCTACAGACATTATTTATAAATCACCGGAACTGTCGGCTTAGAGGGTCAGAAAAATAACATGCAACGTGCTGTAAACTGGCTAATGTTGTTGCATGAATATATTACGGATGTAGGTAAATTACGTTACAACGGTAACAGAACACAAACGAGCAGTTGGTTTATACTGTTACACATCCCTTTAGTGTGAACCAATAACCACACGGACCGCTTACCCCACCATTCCCTATATCTGACCGTAATATTGTAACGGACCTCATACAACACCACTGTAACGGCCCTACTACCACTGTTGTGGCTTAACACGATGAATCAACTGTGTTTGTTGAAACACGCAATTGAAAAAAGGGTGCACATTTTAATCATGCTTGTTTTTTGTGTGGTTTGTGATAATGTGATGTATGTGAGTTATTGCCTGGATATGTCAGTGATATCACAAACATATCTTGTTATGTATGACTATCCTCGACCATCATTTTGTCATCCAATATGGCAACATCTCCTTATACTTCATCGTCTACTTAAACATTATATCACCATAGTTAAATATAGACGTTGATACTATGGTTATTATAATATATCATATCCTGAGTACTAATTACAAATCACTGACTGCTTTGATGGCTTCACTTACCCCCTCCCCTCACCATAACATAAAACTGCAATACAATGTCTTAAAGGTAGATGTTCCGATTTTCAACTTGAAGTTTTCTATTCTACATGAAAGGTCATCCTTAAAAAAGTCGTGTTCCAAAGTTTGAGTTGCATAGCTCTAATGGTTCTTATTTTAGACGCACAAGATGCTGTGAACTGTACCCATTGAGTAGTACACAAACTATATCGGTGGTTACCACCATTCGCGGTAATTCGACGTTATTTCATCGATTTCTCCGTATGATGATGAGAAAAATACGAGCTTTCATATGATATGAAAATCTCCGTATGTTTGAAATAATTCTGTGTTAAGAAAATGTGATCGGGTCATCTACCTTTAATATAAACATTAAACTAAATTCAGGTAATATTTTATTCTTTTAAATACGTAATTGCTTTAAAACATCACAAAGATATCATTCACCATTTATTTTAGATCATCCCGTATGGAAATATGTACTAGCATATCAATGATCATCGCGCTCAACCGCCGCACATCGGACGAACGGATAATCATCAACACTACGAAAACCAAAGAATTCCGCACTTGATCGTTCTAACAAAACACATATGACGTAGAACTCATACATGCTCGTAATGTGGTCCCTTTGCACATACAGATTTCAAATAAGATTCGTAGTATAGCGGTCAGCATGTTTTTCAATAAATGCGCTCAAGTTCTTGTACAGATATTCACAAAATGGATTGCACCTGATCAGAACATACCTGACATATTCACAAGGTAATCTATATACAATTACAATAGCAATATGAAGTTCATCCATAAACACCATAACAATGGACAAGGTGAACTTATAGAAGTGAACAAAATGTCTCAATTTGCATACAAATATCAGACAATACAACATAAAACACAACATACAAAAGTCAAACAATACAAACGATGAGGTTCCACAAGTACTACTCATCATGCTCTTAGTTTGACGTGATCATATGGTACGCTTCATTGACGTGATATGTTACAAATTCTTGAAGCCTTCTCAGCATGATTTTGTTATTCATTCTTCACGACACATATTTTATAAACATGATAAACACCAATAATTATTTACAGCAAAACACAACAATATTATATAAAATGTAAAAGAATTGAGAAACATTAGAATACATACTATATTTAAAATTTACAAACAAGAAATCCCATAGATCAGCCACACATATAACAATTATTAAATATACTTTCAACAGACAAGTTACAAAATGCCAGTATTAAACATGGTAGAGACATGCATCACTGTAGAATAAACATGATTGTAGCACTCACTAAGTGTGGTGCAAGGAGAGACAAAACCATCTCCTGCGAAGTTATCTCTATTAAGTTACATGACGAAATTTAAGGTCATTTTGGAAGAGGAAAAGAAGATTAGGAAGATTGCCATATCTACCCATACTATTGCTAAGCTTAGTTAATGCAATGTCTGGATAAACATTTTATTTTTATAACTTATATTCTTAGTGCGAATACCAAACAGGACATCAGCAACACTGATTTATTTAGCTAATACATGATTAATATAGTTCACAGTTTTTCTCTTAGCACAATGCTATCTACACTGGTGTATCTGGAGTTATTTCAGTATCTCCTTTTTGTCGACCTCAGTCAACTCTGCAGTTGTTTATGTCAACGTCTATATTTGTAGACAACACTATCATTGCTGTAGATAGGGTTGTCCTGGTGCGATTGAGGCCGCGTAACCATCTCAATTTCCTCTGGTTGCTGAACCTCATTTATTGCTGCATCTGCTGGAGAATCTCCCGCAAGATTACTATTACCACCGTCCGATGGCTGAATCTCATATGCCGTATCTGTCAGTAAGACTGTCACACCGGGTGATATCGGGGTCGCATAATACGGGAGCGCGTCACGTTCGCCAGACGTCTCGGCCAGGTGAACTGCATCATGGGAAGTGGCACTTTTTATAGACGTGATCACTGTTTCGATGTCCTTGACGATTTGCTGAAAGCTAGGTCGCAATTTGGGACTGCCCTGCCAGCATTTCTCCATAATGCTGTATCTGTATTTTAATAAGAATTTGGGTTAATTGAAATCCATACACATGGATGACATATAACCTTGACCTTTTACTGAGGGAGTGTATATTTGAACTGTAGTCACCCATGCAGGTAACCCCATTATAAATTCACACTCCCTGTGGAGAAGATTAAGGTAATGTCTTCAATTGGGAGTGTATAGATTTAAAATGAAATTCCCCATTTATTTCAGTATGAAAAAGATATCTTGTCAAACATTAATCAACATTCATTAAAAGTGTTGGATCATAAAATGACCGCTATGTACACATGAATAGACTGTATGTTACAAGAGTCGACACAAACAACAAAGATAACAGGAGATGCAATGACTTTGCATAACCTTGTGTGATATATTACGTTTTTTGTAAAATACATAAAAAAACAGTAAATAAACGCTGTTTTAATACTGCTACAAGAAGGAGATTTTTTAAATCTCTGATAGGATAGAACTTAGTTGCAATACTTTAGGGTGGGGGGAGGGGGTAAACATAAGCAGCACGTCACCGTGTGAGAAAGGCCCAGTTACGAAAAGGTTTGTATATTAAGAGGCTCTCATAAGAAAGGATAGGACCCTGCAAGAGGTATGAATTAAACATATGTTCTGATCTGTAATGTCAAAATGTAACGTTATTTCCCGTTAAAATCAAAGATAAAAGTTATTTCTTACATTTCTGGAGGGCACTGTGGCGGACATTCCATTCGATTTCCAAGGGTGATATGTTGATAGATATCACGGTTTGGAATACCAATGTAAGGCTTGCTTCCTCGTGAGAACATCTCCCCGAGCACGATGCCAAATGACCACTGTATGCAATGAAAGATATAGAGAGAAGGTAGAAATCCCGTGTCTTTGTATTAGTGGCCATTTCGGAGTGAAAATTATACTCTATTCAAAGTATCTCTTGACCTAAAATGCATTTCTTCAGGTTATCTAAGCATTTTAAAATAAAGGTTATAATACGTTGGAGGTCATTCACCAGGTTGCATTGAATGAGGAAGGTCGTGGAACCAAACTGTACCCTCTGTCAATCCTGGCGGGATTAAAGTTAATAAGAATGCGCTTTAACTAACAACCCGTATCGCAATTTATCAAAGGAGAAAAAAAATGATCTTTAATAAATCTGGGGAAAGTGTACTTAAGGTTTCCACTGAGACACGAAATTTGCCAGTATCGCTCGATCTTCCGATAAACACTTAATTGTGTACCGATGCGACCGATACTTGAACGTTTTTACGTGCCAGTATCGGGCAATACTGGTACACGTGCTACCAGTAGTGATTTGTCCCAGTATTAAACAATAGTTATGACAAAAGTAATATCCCGTGGGAATTGCGATATGCCCCTCTCACACTGGAGTGATCTCTGTGTGACGTGTATTGTCGTTGGTATTACATAGTGACGTATGGTCGGTTGTATTACATAGTGGCGTATGATAAACCTCGTTCGTTTTTGTTATGTGTTACGTACTGTTTTGAAATATCGTTTTCTTAATTATTTTTACAACGACGCGTCCCAAAGCTAATACATTTTTTTTAAACATAATAACGTACGTACACACTATGTAATACCACCGACGGTATGCCAGTTGGTTTAATAGAGGCTTTCTCATCTAGATTTACTGATGCTTCACATTTTAGTAACCAACTTGTTGAAGCTCCACTTGGGGTCCAGGGGCGAAGCCCCTGCGGTGGTCAGGGGGGGGGGGGAGCGACCTCTGAAGCTCCAGGGTTTTGGGGTTTTTTCTGACTTAAATCGCCTATTGTTGGTCATATTTCTTTAGAATTTACAATTCAAGTTATTTTTCAGATGATGATAGGAAAACGGAGCTGGGTGTGGTGGAGGGGCAAGTTTTTCCTTGCGGACGGTCAGTGGTTGATTTTAGTAGGCCTATGATGTTTTTTGATTTTGAACCACTCTCGCGCCACTAATACTTACCACGTCAGTCTGAGTGGTATATATTCGTTTAGCCAGACTCTCCGGGGCCATCCACTTAACTGGAAGTTTGGCCTGACGATCGCCACTCTTGTAATAATCTGACTCGTGAAGATCACGCGACAGACCGAAGTCGGCTATCTTAAGAGACAATTTTTCATCAATCCTTTAAAACAAATTATTTGAGAAACAAATAAAAGTTATAGAACATGTCAAGCTATCCGGTTCACATTTAGTCCACTTCGATAGACCCTCTTTTAAATCATGTGCCCTCTTTTAAAACGTATCTGTTGATTTTTTACAGAACCATCGGGCAAACATCTGTTCAATCGAGGTAGACCAATTCACACTCTACCTTTATCATTCGGAGGTTTACAAACAATATATTTTCAAGGTATTTAGACTAAATTCAATACAGAATCGATCATCTTTAATACAGCTAGTAAACACCTCATAGTTATGGCGGACCTCAATCTCTCCATATAATTTGTCTGATTTATTTGGTGTAAAACTATTTTAAAAAGACGAATTTGTAGTGCTTTATGGACATTATTATACGCACGAATTCTCACATGCACTTCGATGGGCATCTTCTCGTGTACTTCCCTTGGAGAGGTATGCCCACATTTCAAATAATTTAACCCATGTTTTCATTTCATAATCAAAGAACCATCTCGTATCTTTGGGTTAAAAAAATAGTTTTGGTTGCGCTTTATTCCATAATATTCCCTATAGATGATAATTTACAAACTGCTTGTTTGAACAATAATGGTATTAGCATTTTACTTCGAACACATACAGTATTCTTACATGCAATTTCTGGCCGCAAGATCTCTGTGTACAAACTGCTGTTGCGATAAGTAAGTCATTCCTTTGGCACCATCGAGGGCAAAGTTCAACATTTGTCCGCCAGTGACAGTCTACAAAATAAAATAAAAGGTTGTTGTTGTATTAACCCTAACTCTACCCCCCGCTTTTTTCAGAATTTTTTCTTCGACGTGGAAAATCGACCAAAATATCCCCCCCCCCCCCCGATCCCAAATCCCGGGACTTCCAGCACGTGGAGCTTCCAATTCTTCACTGCACCACGGCTTCCAAGCACAGTCTGGGCAGTGTATTGCCCAGACTGTATGGAGTGGGTCCATTTTTTCATCGAAAAACTTCCACGCCGGGTGGTACCAACGTGCCCAGTCGTGGTATATTGTGGTATATGGTAGGGTTAGGGTTATAGAAACAAAACTTAGAAATGTTTTGAAGAAAGAAAAAAAATCAAAACAATTGCTTCTTAACCCTAACTCTATCCCCCGCTTTTTTCAGAATTTTTTCTTCGACGTGGAAAATCGACCAAAATATCTCCCCGATCCCCCGGGATTTGATCCAGGGACCTCCAGCACGTGGAGCCTCCAATTCCCCACTGCACCACGGCTTCCAAGCACAGTCTGGGCAGTGTATTGCCCAGACTGTATGGAGTGGGTCCATTTTTTCATCGAAAAACGTCCACGCCGTTCGTTGTATATTGTGGTATATGGTAGGGTTAGGGTTATTGTTGGTGTACAAGTCAAGAGTAGACACAAATTATTAGGTGTTGATGAGGGTATGACGATACTTTTCGAAACTCTTAAACTGACAAATACAGTCAGTCTAATGCTTCATAATCTGATTTCTGTCAGTTTATGATAATTTTGACACCAGAGAATGGATATCCGCGAATGTTGTTAAATTGCAGTGATATATGCCTGTATGTCAAAACTGCAATTACACTGTGATCTATGGCAGAATATCGTGATGTGTATGTATGTCTGACAGTACGATATGATTAGATTACGAAACATTGTAAATTGATTTGTCCAAAATTGGTTTCCCATACAACTGACAAATATATATAGTCAAAATAGAGTTTATTCCATTCGCAAAGATTTATTTTTAGTCAGACCCTCGTCTAACAATTCTTCTTACGTTTGTATAATTATGATCACAACGTTACTATCATAGAGGCAACATTAACATACATACTGTCTTGTCCTTTAGTAGGAATGATCTCAGGTCACCATTCTTCATAAATGGCAGCAAAACCAGCGGACTACCATATGGGTCAAAGGTCAAACCAAGTAAAGACAGCACATTTGGATGGTCAAAGTTTTTCATGATCATCGCCTCCTCCAGGAACTTGACGGCAAATGTGGCATCCGTGTTATCTAGTGCGTAGAAAAAAAAGGTGTCAGTATCCAGTCGTGAAGTACAAAATACACCTAACTCAAAATATTCCTGAACAGGTGCTTAGCTTATTCAAAATCAATCAATCTGTCTCAAAAACCCGAGATATACATTAAGCGGGCAAATTCCCCGTGATTTGACACCTCATTCATAATTATGGATTTTAAAGTTATGTTGCTTTATGTAACCACACCTGTTTAAAAACGAAGACTTATAAGTTTGCTATGGGATATCATTGCTTTGTATGAAATATACAGTGACAATGTGTGCGTGATACCTAATACATCAATACGTATGTGAATGCTTTCGACAGCGCGTCATACAACTGAAATGAAAAAGAAAATTATTCCCAACTCTATTTAAAAGATAGGCACGATAGTTTTTATTTACCCTTTATTGTCTTGACAGCAATATTCTTATTGACACCATCTTCAAGACTAAGCGTGGCCAAAAATACTTTTCCAAATTCCCCTGTAAAGATAAAAAGAAAAAATATATTTTTAGAAGATATAACACACACCATTAATATTCTATAGTACTTAAAACTTCCAATTATGACAATTAATTTCATGAAATAGGTATCTTTTGTAAGGTATGATAAACAAATCACTTTTTCATCATTTCTGAAAACCTTTACTAGTATTGTGATGTATGTTGGTTAATGTTTCCCTAGAAGTACCTAATTCTTAAATCATGATCATAAACTCTGATGATTGTTAAGTGTATAGAAACATTACAATAATAAAAGCACTTCGTTGCTGGACGCCATGTTGTCTGTTTTCCGTAATTGATAAGTATATCATGGTCAAAATGAAATTGTCGGCTTCGCATTTAAATCCTTCATATTTTATCTCCTTACGTTAAACCTGAAGCTTTCGTTTGTGGGGAGCGAAGCCACCCTATTAGCATGTGATTGCAAAGATTTACACATTTAGGTCTTTCTAGACATAAGTGGAGGCTGCCATGTTTGTAGCCTTTGTAAATTACATGTACCTATGTAGTTTATTTTAACAGTACCCGCAGTCTGTGCTGGAGTCAAACCTACATTTGTGTATAGTTGATGTTTCAATCAGAGAGATGTTATTATATCCCAACAGAAAGAAATAATAGCTTATCTTGTTTGACTAGCTTATCTTGTTTGACTAAGAAGAAATCTCCACTTGTTGTCTAATACGTGGTGATACTCGTATACCTAGATTGTTTTTCAGACGGTATCTCCACCCCCCCCCCCCCCCCCCCCCTCCCCTTCCATGCACACAAATCAACTTTATTGGTTTCCTGTACTATTTTTAGACTGCGGTGTTTTGATTTGTTTTTTGCTTTGAATTATGGGAAATACATACACCATTTCCCTGGTACTTTGGTATGAAACATATGTTGGGTAACAAAACGTGCTTTTTTCTCTTGGATCGCCCCCATTCCATTCCAATGGAATTTGTATTTATTATTATTCTTGAAATCTACATTATATATACTTAAATGCTTCCTGTCAATTTCTTATTGTTTTCTGATGTTGATTTGTGAACTCTAACGGTATTTTTCAATATGACGAAAAATTCCATGTATTTATATGGTGAAGATTTAAACCTACTTGGCTCATAAGTGTATGTGATTTATACGTAAAACTTATAAGATAGTAGCGACATTCATGTTTTGCAACACGTACAAGCACCAATGAAGTTGAACTAGGCCAATGCAAATACAGGGTGAGTAAAAAAAAAGGTGTACTCAAAGTAAAATAATTATTGAAAATATATATTATCAGAATATGAAGGCAACCAATGAATGCGGCAATAGATGGATTTATTCACTATCATCAGCAAAAAAAATCATGACATTTTGTTTTTCAGATATGACTATTTTTGTAAAGTTACTCCATCTTGAAACTGAACACAATATTGAATACTTTGCTCAATAATGTTTGGTATTAAAAAATAGTAGATTATTGTATGGTACAAAATAGCTAACTAATAAAGACAAATCAAACATTCTCAGTTATTTTTTCAAACATTAAATTCGAAATAGTGACAAAACAATGTCGTTATTACACGAATTTAGCAACAACAACGGTGATAGTTGGACTCGGCTCTGACTTAAGTGTTGACCGTTTTCAATAGTGGAATTCAATAGATCTTATAAGAGAAAATATCGCAAATCTTGTTCGGTTTATAAAATGTTGACTTTTACGCAAATGAGCATAAAATATGTTTACCACAACCAATTTCAACTAACTAATATTCTATAAAAAGCTAATGAGATGACCCGTCTGCCTCATTAAATAATCTGTGACATCTTTGCACAGATTTTAAGATATAAAATCCCTGAGTTGATTACACTTGTTTTCACCCTGTATTTCCATAATGATATATAGATATTTGCCTTTAGCCTCAGTTCAATGTTATTGTTGATGAACGAATACTTTAGGCACTATCGTATAAATCTTAGATACAAGTCATTTATACGTATGCACTATACGTACTAGTTTTGCTATGCTCCCTTACCCTTTCCCAATGCTCTTCCAAACGTCAATTGATCATATTGTATCTTAACATCCTCCAGGTTGATGGTAACGTTATTTGAAAGCATTATTGATGCCTTAGTATCGACTTGAGCTCCGGTTTCAAGTTCGTCGAAAATTCGGTCAGCCTCTGCAGAAAAAAAACCCAGATGGACTTGTTTATGTGATGTATCATTTCTAGAGGGGTACTTTGCAACTTAAAGCAATTATGAGTTTAGCATTTCATCTTTGTAAAGATTTGATTGTAAACAAATAATCAAAGGAGAGCTTACAATGTTTCAAACTGGTTTTGATGATCCGATCTGTCGTCTTCCTTAGTTGACTGTGCTTGATACAGAGTCAGATATGTTGACTGAACGATGTTTGACAACGTCATCAGACTTTGATGACGACTTTTGGATCAGCTGATCGTTAAGGTGACTGAGTTGAAAGCACCCTCTTCGCCATTCATGAGCTGTAGTTTCAGTCACTTTTGGCTTTTATGCGTATCCAGATGGCTTCTCTTATCCCTCGTGTTACGTTGATCGTCTATGGCAATGATGTTTGAGTTGTACCATTGGTTGCGTGTTCGAAAACAGAAGATTTTCATGTTGCCCGAGTGAAATTAGTGCAGGCAATCTTCTTTGTTTCCGTTTGAAGTTCTTTTAAACTGAATGCCTAATCTGCGTCCTGCTTCCCCGACGTTTGTATTAGTACTGTTCTTGCATGGGATCTCGTACACAACACCGGCTTTGCCCTCATTGGCAAGTTTGTCTTTCGGGTGCCCCTGTGGGTTTGTCAGACGAGTTGATGTGTTGACTGCATAAGATTCAATGCAATAAGTGAAGGACGGACCACTCTAGTAGGGCCTACCGCACGCATAATTGGGGTGCTGATCATAATGGACCCGTCCTCATTCAGTTTAGCCGACTCTCCCGTCACAACTTTGTAATTTCGGTATAATAAAGTTCTAATTACACCGAGTTTATGGTGAAGATAGTGAGCCGACTTGGAATTTAAATATTGCTTGGTGTGAGTGGCCTTGCTGTTATTGGTTAATGAAGAGTTTGACACTACCGTCCGGGTCTCTTACAATGAGTGTGCACAGAAATGGAATGTTACATTCTTCGTCTCGTTCATAAGAGAACTTCAGCTGCAGGTGCTGCCCATGGCTGTGCTAACTATTTGGGGCCTTCCAACCCAGGCACCCTTATGACCAGGTTAACCAGAAGACGTCATCACAAATAACTGATTACGTCATCAAACATCGTCCAGTCAACAAATATGCTAAAAAGTTCATTGCTTTATTAGAAACAATAATGTGACGCACATCCCATTCACTTATTGGTCAGTTTTTTTTTCAAATATATTTCTTCAATAATATGACTTTTTTTCCACTTCCGACATATAAAATGATATTTAAAAAAAATGATAATGCTTAAAGTAAACCACAATCTCAACACAATCGCAGCTTCGTTCTGTCGGTTAAAAAAGTTCAAAGTGTCATTGAGGGCGATATTTCGTTTATATATCTCCGACAGATCTGATCTTGCAGCGGCGACTTCATAATATATGATTATACGTGTCACTTTTCCTGGTCATTATATGAAACGTTTTTAAAATGAAAGGAGTACCTACCTGCAGATTTCAAGTAAACATAAAATACTTAAAGGGGCATTGAGAGATGTATCGATATACTAAATAAGCAAATAACGTAAAGATAACCATCAACATAGCCCAAATCCAAAAAAAAAATCATACAATTCCGACATCGCCTTCATGCCAAACTAAGCAAATAACGGCACATCCGGGTTGAGATTTGCCGCGAAAGTCCGTGAGTAAAACTTTTCTTCCGAATACAGCACCTTAGTTTCGATATGATCATATCGAAACTAAGAAAATCATGCAATTTTATATGATGAACGGCGAATGTTGTTAAGCTGTTTCAGATGGTAGTTAGTATATGCCTAAGTATTACTTCGATGCAAAAAAACTGATTTCCAGGATAATTGAGGGCGCACACCCATACGTATCTCTCAATGCCCCTTTAAAGACCTCATAAGCATAATGTCAAATTCTTCAATATTATCTTACCTAGTTTCAAATTTCGAATACGTTCAAGTAGAATGTTTTTAGTTTCGGTAATAATTTTCTTTTTCCTGCGATTGTAGAAAACGGTCAGTAGTATACCAGCTATGACGAGAAGGACAATCACCGCAATCAATGATCCCAAAATGGTCGGAATGACGTGTCCAACTGGGGTTGATGCAAACCTCACCGATCCGATGTTGTCAAATACTAGATTTCCTTGAATTACCTAAACAGTTGAAAGTGTAATATTACATTCCACATTTAGTGTTAATTATATGGGTTATAACGGGTTAATTTGAATGTCTTGTTTGCAAATGCTCGTGAAAATTACGTCACATTACATGCGCCCATCACGCAGCATTGACCATGATCAAGCAACTAAACGGACAATAAAATGGACTTATAGTCCATACAACATAACAAATACATTTGTTAACTTCAGACCTGCATGTATAACACTAAGAATGCAAGTTGTAAATCTTTATTTATATTATCCTGCAGTTGTCATGGTTGTCCACCGGATCCACCGGTGCTTACTCCCTCCGTTTGGGCGTCAAATTGCTAAAGATCTGAAGTGGAACATTGAGTTTCCTTGCGGTTTAAAATGCGTCTTTTATATGCCTGTTTATCATTAGTTTTTATTGTCACCGAGTTTGAGCACAATCAGTAACAACCTGAAATTTAACCTCTGGATGATTTTTGACCTTTGACTCCAAGAATAGGCTGCGGACAGACACACGCACCCCCTACATATATTAGTATGGGTATCGATATTGATATATAAATAGATGATAATTTATCTTCAAAGACTCCTCTATACTCATCATGACAACACGATGTGGTATCCCCACTTATTGTACAACATATGCAGGGTACTAACACTCAACGGGAAACCACCAGATTCTGTGGTTTCTCCAGATGGTTTATTGTCGGGCACGGTGCATGTGAGTGCAGTCAATCCAATGCTGATATCTGTACAATTTTGGTCACCTATATAAACCGTCACATCGGAATCAGAACTCGCCAGGTTAAGTCTTTCTCCCTGGGCATAATTAATCAAATAGAAAAATGTGTCAGTTCCATACAAAAACACAAGAGATACGCAGTAGTATCGAAGATTTTTTAATTTTGTTTATATAATTTAATTTAAAATTCAAAATGAACATTAATAATGGTCATATTTGCTGTTGACACTTATGAAATAACGAAAGCATCCTTTATCTTCAGCATATTTATATCGTGACTGTTGAAGATATTTGTACCTAGGGAGCACGCATTTTTTAAACACATTGAAACACCTGTGATCTTATACTCTAAATCGAGGTCAAGGTCAGTCAACCAAGTCGGCAAGAATGTACACTTAGGTTTTAATTTTACCAACTTCAAAGAACATTGTATATAACTCCCTGTGACAGCCTCGGACCTGGACCGGAAAATCTCTATGCTCCCTGTGAAATTATCTAAGCCGTAGATCAGAATATTTGAATTGATGTTTTGTTGTCTACAAAGAAGGCGGGTTTTTCTTAATTCTTATTGGTGTAAGTTCATACATGTAATACAAATTGTAAAAATATACAAATACCAGGTGTTATCATAGTTGAGGAATGCAGCCTCCAAAATATCACTGCGTGTCCCTTTAACGGAAACTATTATTGATGTTTTATTTTGTATGGCGCACATTTTATTCTCAATTCTTTAAACCAATTTCAATAAAATCGATGTTATACGTATCAACAAACAAAGGCAAGTCAGCATGAGAGAGGGTGGAGAGATAAAGTTTAACGTGAAAGTTATACGTTTTCACGTGAAAATGGTAAAAAGAAACTAGCTGTTAAATTAAAATGACATAAAGAGGTTTGTACTACAAAATGTAGCTAAGAACGCGCTGGGCTCATGCTAATCAAAACGAGGAAAGACTTTGTTTTATTTATTATGCATCGTATGCTAGATTGTAATGATTGTACCATGATTTACTGAAACAAGCGATATATCATGTAAATCAAATCAACATTTACCAGGCTTATTGATTGAACAACATGTAACATGTTACTCTTGATTGATAATAAGTATAATGAATAGACACATAATGAATATTACCTTAATTTGTAATGTACCACCTCTAACAACTTCAGTTTCTTTCGTTTCCAAAGGGAAATAATTGGGATCCTCGAAGTAGTTGAAGGTGACGCCATTTTCGTTAGACCACGTGCGAAGTTTTGCTCCGTCCATGATGAATCCCAGGCCTACAGTAACTGGTTCAGAAATATCGTCACGGGCAGATTGGCGTCGTTTTCGTGATGGCAGATCTACTTTTGGTGCCGGGCAGGTCATCGTTGTGGAGCTTCCTTTAACTAATTCACATTTCTAACATAAGTATAAATATATATAAAACAAAGTAAAACCAGATCATTTGGTACAGAGTGCTCGATACTAAAAGTAGAGCGTAATATAATCCAAATTAAATCAAGTTATTCCATTTACACTACAGTACTGTTTCATGCAACCAATATGGTTGCACTCCTCAGGTGTATATACTGAATACTAAGTAACACTTGCACTGTGTATTATAGTAGCCTTGGAAAGACGACTCATGCATGGTCAAGGTATACAAACATGAACAAAAGAATGCATATAAAACATAATAGGGTGTGAAAATCAATCAATAGATGGACCCCTCATTACTATGCATGAGGTGATGAGAGCTGTCAGTCAACAAACAATTGTAGTTATTTAGAGTTACATCAAAGTAATTTCTTTCTGTGTCTGCATGTTGTAATTAGCTCATTCCTTTTGTTTAAGGAGCTTAAGTCAGGTCTGCAAATTTGTCATGTAAACACAGAGTGCATCGTTTGCTGGCTTTGGAGTAGGGTTTGCATCTGGCCAATACCCTCCAGACTAATAAATATGGGGTATTGGAGTCTTTGAGTGTCCATATATGTTGACTGGGGGTATATTGTAGTGCTTTTGTGAGAAATTGTAGGTTATAATGTACGTTTTGTCTAAACAAGAGTACCATTTGAATATGACCCGTTGAGTTACACATCTCAGTATAAACCTATGCTTAAATTAAAAGAAAATTGTTGTTCTTGACGACGCGTAACGTCTTCGTGATAGTATATGATACAAATGGATAGATTATGGTTCCAATGTTCGTGATAATGGGCATTATGTTCAATTTAACCTGAGCGGTGATGTCCACTTAGGATTTAATTTTACCAACTTCAAAGCACATGTTGGTCAGCCTCGGACTGGACCGGACCGGAAAACCCCTATGCTCCCCAACTACTAGTGCATGTACTAGTGTGAAATTCGGGTCTAGCCGAAGGTCAGAATATTTGAATTGATGTTTTGTTGTACAAAGAGGGCTGGTTTTCTTAAACCTTACAAGTGTAAGTAATACGATTTTAAAAATGTACAAATCTCAGTTTGTATCCAAATTGAGGGCGCAGCCTCCAAGACATCACTGAATAAACATTTAATTGTTAGAAAACGTTATTATCAATGTTCATTCAAGTGTCGTGTTGTCTTTCGAGTGTGAATTATTTTTATACGATGTACCGAAGAACTGTATGTTCTTGCAAAGAGAGATTATCGTGATCAACTTCATTTATTTAGTATTGTTCGCGAAAAAAGTTATCATCACGCATTGCATCAAACAGGGAACAAATAAGAAGCTACAGTTAAGCCCACAATTATTCATACCCCTTGGAAAATATGATTTGTTTGCGTTTTTCTCATATCTATACCAGCTGGAGTTGTGGAACTTTCAATTTACACTAAAGACAATTAGTTTGCAAGTACAAATCAATATATTTGGGCTCAACATTTTTTGCAGAACAAAAGAATTGAACAAGAATTATGTTTTTATGCCTGTCCAAAATTATTCATACCCCATACCAAGTCTAAGGATTGAGGCCACTTTTTGTGATAATACACATGTTTTTGACATTCCAAACATTCTTTATATTGTGTGATAGGCTTTTATATTGTTATGTAATTATACCATGATGTGTGCATACAATGTGGATGCATTACAAATGTGTCCTATTGAATGTACACTGAGGGATATTATAGGACAACACTCTAGCTCTTTGGCAGCATGGCGAAGAAGATCAAATATTTTTTTGTGCATATTGTGAATGCTCACAAAGAGAGGAAAGGCTACAGAGCTATTTCAAAACAATTTCAGGTGCAAGAATCCACCACACAAAGCATAATTAGGAAGAACAAGACGTTCAACTCACTAAAAAACATTGAATGATGCAGTCGGAAGCCAGCGGTGTCCCCTTGTTTGGCACGAAAAGTATTGCGAAAGGCCAACAACAATCCACAGATCACCATCAATGCTCTCCTGAACAACCCTGGCAATTATTGGACCAAGATATCATGGCAGACACTCCAGCATGTATGGCACATGAGAGGTCTCCATGGAGGCCGACCAAGAAAGACTCTACTCCTTAAAAGAGACACAGAGAAACTTGTCTTGCATCTTAAGCAACCCCAACACTGAAGACCAAAAACTTGGATCTTTGTCCAGAAGTGCTCTTGCAAATGCTAGATGAATTTCTCATTGTCTCTTTTCAGGAGTAGAGTCTTAGTCGGAGTCCATGGAGAACTCTTGTGTACTATGTCTGCTGGAGTGTCTGCCTAATAATATCTTGGTCCAAGACTCACCAAGGTTGTTCAGGAGAGCATTAACGGTGATATGTGGATTGTTGTTGGCCTTTCACCATATTTTTCTTGTCAAACAAGGGGACACTGTTGGCTTCCGACCGTGTTCTTCAGGGTTTTTAACTGATTTTAACTGATTTTAACTGTCTTGTTCTTCCTAATTATGCTTTTTATGGTGGTATTTGGCACTTGAAATTGCTTCGAAATAGCTTTGTAGCCTTTCCCCTCTTTGTGAGCATTCACAATGCACAAAAAAGGTCCTCACTGAGTTATTTGATCCACTTTACCATGCTGTCAAAGAGCTAGAGTGTTGTCCTATAATACCCCTCACTGTACATTCAATAGGATACATTTGTAATGCATCCACATTGTATGGAATAATTGCATAACAATACAAAAGCCTATCACACAATATAAAGAATGTTTGGAATGTCAAAAACATGTGTATTATCACAAAAAGTGGCCTCAATCCCGAGACTTGGTATGGGGTATGAATAATTTTGGACAGGCATAAAAACACAATTCTTGTTCAATTCTATTGTTATGCAAAAAATGTTGAGCCCAAATATATTGATTTGTACTTGCAAACTAATTGTCTTTAGTGTAAAGCAAAAGTTCCACCACTCCAGCTGGTATAGATATGAGAAAAATGCAAAAAACACATATTTTTCAAGGGGTATGAATAATTGTGGGCTTAACTGTATATAGAGTTAGATAGATTAACCAATATGATTGAGCGTATCAGCTTTTGTTACCTTACCTCAATGAATGATCTACCGCCAACTTGGATGATTACTTGAGGAATTTGAACCACATCCAGGTTATTTCCCTCTGCAGTCAGTATCCGACCTCCTCTGCAATCGAATTAAAATTTAAAAAAAGAGAAAAGATTATATCTAAACTATCTATCTATTATACCATAGGCCTACGGGATATTTTAAAAATATTACCGATAGCGATTTAGAGTTAATAAGTAATGAGAATGCAACTTACGCTTTAAACGCCGATCTAGGAATAGGTAGTACCTGATCTATGACAGGGTTTCTTCGGTAATTGTAGTCCTTACTAGATCGTCTCTCTGAATCATCAAATGTCATGGAGAGAGGTGACATGTCACCTTCATAGGATGGTCCGGTAAGGCAAACCACTTCTTCAGGGGTAGAGGAATATCTGTTGATGAACACATTTTATTTTATGTAGATTTTTGGATCTATTTTGACACTTATTTGGAATTGTTGTTTTAATGCAAAATCATAGATTGTTGAGTTTGTTAGTATGTATTCACAACATGACAGAACGTGTGAAAACTTCTAGCAAAATGTGTAAATGTATATGTGCAATGATCCGCAATAAAAACAAAAATACAGAGGACGCTCTATAAATTACTATAATGTTTTAACTTACCTGTCGAAAGAACAATCAGCGTTCCCTATCCGAATACGTATGTCTCTACCAGTCAGTAAGTCATTACCCTTGATGGTTACCATGGTACCGCCTGCTTCCGGTCCATAGTCGGGACTAATTTTTGAAATGGCGGGACTCTAAAATACAAGTTGTGTGAAACTTATATTAACAATGATGTAAACGCAAACAAAAGTGTCATTTCCAATGGTAGCAATGACAAATATGATACAATATAAATGATACTTCTGCACTGTTTCATCATTGGATGTAATATCCTTCATAACCAGTTGCTATCTCAACGTACCCTGTATGTGAATGTTGTACCGCCGTCGTTGATCACAGAGTTGGTGTCAATACCTTCCACTGTTATTATCACATCCCCAATAATGTCCGTTTCACCCGGCGTTGTTCGACAATATATCCTTCAAAATGAAATGTTTTAAAAGGAAAAGAATAATTTAACTTTAAAAAACAAATCCATGTGTCTACGAATAATACACCTATCAGTTGTAAGACGCACTATACGACCCCCGGGAGAGGTGCGTCGTGGGTGCGTCGTTTACCAATAATTCTTGACGGAGGGTACGTCAGTGGCAGCCTTTGGTCCGTCAACAAAATGACGGAGGGTGCGTAAAGGTCCGTCCCTTTACATGGGTGCGAATGGGCTGATAGTTGACTGAGGGTGCGTATTTGGATGGCAATGGTCCGTCGTTTTTTTTGACACAGGCTGCGTCATGGTACATGAGAAGTTGACGCACCTCGGTAAAGTGACGCACCACTCCCGGGGGTCGTTTAGTGCGTCTTACAACTGATAGGTGTATAAGACAGGGAATACCTGGTCAAACCAAACATTTAAAGTTGTAAAGGATTGTCATCATTGGGATTTTACCCTCAGCATCAGACTACCAACCAAAAATTCTATACCGATTTCCTTTGATTATGCGTCTGTTCACATAATTATGCGCCTGAATTGGTTGCGTAACATCCGATGTGGAAAGGTGTATCTACCCCTAACCTACGGCCATAAACGTGAACACTGTCAACCAAATTGACCTCAATCCGGGATTTTAACCTCCTATGACCGGAGTCCCTGTCGCGATCTTGACTATACTAACTATAACCATGATAACGGCCTCAAAATAAGGTAAAGAATAATACAAATTAATATAAAATCATAGTATATAATCTTACCGTTCACTCATTACAAACATGTCTTCAAATTTAACGTGACTGCACGGCTGTCCGGCAACAGTCACCATCCTAATGTTACTGAAAGTCCTACCGAAGTCAGTGCCGTTGATTTCTATCAGAGTGTTGCCTTCAATTGGACCAGATGATGGCCATATCTGAGGAATAAGAATCGAAATCTTAATTTGTACTGTTATTGTTTAAAACAGTAGAGCCTAATAGTGTATTCTTACTTATTGTTCTTGTCAATGAACACTAGAACAACTAGAACGATCGGCTTTTCTGTTCAAAGCAACTCACGATATGTTTTTAATGAAATAAATGATATGAACACAAAGAAAGATATTGGTCAATGATATGCTTTTCTGTGTATTATGAACAGTGATGTGTTTTTACTGAAAGTAATCGTCCAAAAGATATTATTTCTTTCATAAAAATATATCATGATACTGAATAGACATAAAACATATCATTCTGGTATTCGAGTTGATTGAACAAATGAAAAGGAAAGGATGGCTGGATCAGTCTAGTAACCTGATTTCAGTCTAGACATTTGCCATTACTGTTTGGTTACAGTCTAATTGTTTTTCGTCATTATCATTCTAATAGTACTATTATATAACATTGCTTTAAGCATGATCCTGTGAGAGTTAGGGTGCATCTGGTGCCCGTCATGTCAATGGATTTATCTGTCCCTACAGTGCAACTTACCATAAACGCCCTTTATTTCAATTGGTTATACACCACCTCCTTTTGGTCCATGAAAAATGAAAAGTAAACCAATTCAGTATGTGATCCAAATGCTTTCAAGTGACTCAAGTTCAAATAAATAATTTACTCTCCGTATGTGAGTTTTAATGTTGTTATACATTTCTATTAAACCTCCTTTGTAATTGGTCTTTGCTTCAGTACCCACCATTTACAACTGTATAGGGCACAGCCAACTAGAAGCTAGCTTTTAACCGACCTTGATTTCACAGACCTTGAGTACACATCTCCAATTTATAAAGACCTAAAGAAGCACATACTAGGGAGCTGGTCTACACTACCGCCCGGAACTGCTTACGCAGTGATTATATCCTAGAAAATCCATCATCTATAAACATACTATTGATTATTTTCAATTGTAACGATGTTGCATGTGTTCAATATATAGTTCTTCTTCATAAATTCATGTTTGTTGCATGTTACGATCATCGCATTTCATACAAAACTCAATAATTCGAGACATGTCAAAATCTACACAGTAAAATCCCATAGACATATGCCTCATTAATATTCATGAGCTCATTACCGCTATTATTGCGCTATGGGAAAGTTCTGTCTCATCTACACCTTCTCTGAAAAATCCATTTTTTTAATAATTAATTCATATTCACAAATACAATATGCTATATAAGGATGCGCAGTCCTTATAAATGCCTAAAACATGGTAATTTTCTGAGGAGGTAATTTAAATTTCCGAGAAAAACCTGACATTTAAAAGACAATTTAATTATTTTGGTTTAAAAATCAGTGATCCAATACACACCAGAGAACCTCGCAGTTTGTCTATTTTTCGTACGAGGCAGCACAGGGCCCTGTCACTAGGTTTTAAAACCACCGCGACAATGGTTTGCATTCCGTAATACAACGGATATGTAATTTTGTGAAGGTCAGTCGATATCTTTTCCATCAGTTGCAGGCTGTGTTATAAGAACAACATAGCCCAACAGCCTATACCACCATACTATGTAAACCCGAACTTACTGCCAGATGTGATTTAATTGGGCGATATCTCTATCTTTCACATTGCAATAGTCAACTCCCATCATAAAAGAATGCGCTAAAAGGGTGATCGATTCTAGTCTAACAAAGGATTCGAACAAGTCCATTCAAAATAAAGTATGTTGGATCACGCGGTAACTAAACTTATTGGGTGATTAATATTTTCTAATAGCGTAGGTCAGGCTTGGTTGGTCTCAAAATTCTCTAAACAGACTTGACAAGCCGTCTCGCTAGGAGATGTCACTACTTTGAGCATTTTTGTAACTCAAAAATGGGAAGATTACAATTTAACCAGCCATTTTCACCAACATGAGCTCAATGGTGTATAAAAATAGATGGTGTGCTTTGTGTACACTTCATGTCCACCAGTCTGATGTATTTATAACCCATGTTCTATGCGCACATTTCAATATGACAGCATACCCTGTATGCAAAATTGTAATTGCTGCTGCAAGTTTTAGTCCGAAGATTTTGCTGGTTCCCAGTTCTCGACAGGTATCCTTCTACAGCCAAAACTTTAATAAAGTTTTGTCTCGAAGTATCAGCTTTTTGGAAATTCCAGTAACATTGTCAAAACACGAGACATGTTTTAGGTATTAATGACCATTACAGATCCCTGTCATGATAATTATAAGTGTTTACATTTCGTAAAATTATGTAAAAATAATGATTTGTCGGAGATGATTTTCGCAAGCACGGATATCCCATAGCGCTATAACAGCGATAATGAGCTCATGAATATGAATTAGGCGAGAATTGCACGGGATTTCCCTATAGAGAAAATAGCGACCTCAGAAAGATATTTATTTTGACAAATGTGTAGGCTACAAGGTTAAGGAAAGATGAATTTATGAATGAGAAGATAACCAGGCACCTATATAAATAGGATTTGACCTTGATATGGGTAAAATTAGAAGACTGTTTGGGGAATAAGTTCTCTAGATGGAGTGCGTAAGTAGTTCCGGGCGGTAGTGTATGAAACCACCCTTTGTATGTATCCCTGTGCATGAATGCACACATAATGGCATGTGCAGTGCTAACGCGGTAGATTCAAATGCACGTTCCGTGTGGTTATGCCTGGTGAATCATTTGTTTGCATACAAATAAAGCTAAGAAGGGGTGTAGAATGCATACGCATTGCTTAAATATGTGCAATTTAAAAACAAAAACAAAATCATAACATGTTCTCATACAATTTTGTTGTGTATGTCTTACGCTTTAATTTGATAGGTCACAAACCCATATTAAAGGTATGGTTATGTTCAAATTAAGTCTCGAATATAGGTACTTAATTATGCAAATTATTTAAAGAGAAAAGTACAAAGAAATGTTTTAATTTGCTCATACAAAAATGTCGGAATTAAGTATATGCACATTATATCTTATTCCCAGGCTTCCATGATGTAAACATCTTTAGATAAAAAGTCAAATGTGTTTTTGACTAGATGCTAATTAAATATGCATAACATATGCAAATGAGCGTAATTAGCAAAATAGTTGTAATACAAATTTGCGTTGAGGTTTTGATGTCACGTGTCTTCAAACTTGACTTAATTGGAAGAAAAGTGTTGTTGTTATTGTCATGTAAGTGATGTTGGTTAAAACGGGCATTTATGGTAAGTTGCACTGTAGTCTTAAAATGTTCCTATGGTCACAAAACTAACATGTGCCAAGTTTGAATTAATTTGGAAGTTGTCGTGGGGGGGGGGGGTGGTTCGTTGACCCTGTACAATTCCAATTAGAAGCCGATTGAACAATTTAAAGTAGCTGAAATATCAAAACCGTTTGAACTTAGAAGCTCAAATCTTGTGAGCTAATAGAACTGATAATCATCTTCGGATCTGCGATAAAAATTAACCGCCAACGAAATGAGCATGTGTGTTTTATTGTCAAAAGCGCCCCAAGTCCATATTCTGGCGAGAAATGTCTGTCTTATATGAACCAAGTGCTATAATACTTTTATTTAACACTGAAAGTGGATAATATACATTGATTTAAAGTTGTAATACTGTTAACACAATCAGGACATCAACATTTGTAAAATTAGGGGTAAAAATGACCACAAAATGCCAAATTCGGGGTAAGAATGACAACAAAATGCCAAATTCATGAAATCATGGATCGCGAGGGCGTTTGTGCCAGTAAACCGCACATGCTCATTTTGCTAGCGATTATTTTTATTGCAGATTTGAAGATGATTATCAGTTCTATAAGCTCGCAATATTTGAGCTTCTAAGTCCAAACGGTTTTGATATGGCAGCTACTTCAAATTGTTCGATCGGCTTCTAATTGGAATTGTACAGGGGTCAACGAGCTTTCCTACATAGGAACACACACTGTAACTTTAGGTTCTCGGAGGCCCCCATGACAACTTCCAAATTAATTCAAACTTGGCACTTGTTAGTTTTGTGACAATAGGAACATTTTAAGTCTAGGGACAGGCAAATCCATTGACATGAGGGGCAACAGATGCACTCTAGTGAGAGTCCATATTACTCGACGTCGTACCGAAATGTTAAACAACCTCACGCATGTATTTGTACCTCTCTGTGCCTGTTTTCTGTAGTTTCTACTCGTGTGTATTTGTTTGGATCAACGTCATCAACTTACAGATCGTATGATGGGTATTGGGCAGTTTTTCTTCTCGACGCCCTCATCTGGTATTTCTCTAATCCATGGTCCAATACATTGAGGGTGATCTTGAACGGCGCACAAGTCAATTCCACTACACCAACCGCACCGGAGTGCGTGTCTCGTTATCAACGCAGACACACAACGACTGCAGTCAGGACCGCGTAGTGCACACTTAAACAACGTCACTAAAAGATTAAAAACGAAACTGATTATTATGAAACGTGTTTGAAATATAGAATAGGAATATGCTCTTCTTCTTTGTTATTTATTATTATTTACCGGTGCTTATAGAGCGCATTTCCAAAAGATCAATGCGCTGTACAAATAACCGACATCAAAAAATCGCATACAATTATTATATAACAACAAAATAACATCAAAAACTTTTAAAAATATGATATAAAAGATGCATTACAGCACCACAGTTGTATAAAAAAGTATTACATCATTTACACAATAATCGGTTACAAAATACTTAAAAATACGAATGAATTGACAAAGTGATATATAATATTAAAAACCCAGTAGGAAGTGAACTAATGTTTAGGAAAAAGGTGAGTTTTAAGAAGTTTCTTGAACTTTTTCACACTGTTTGCTTCACGAAGAGACCTAGAGATCCATAAATTGGGTCCTAAAACAGAAAAAAACATTTATCCCCATAGGTTCTGTTGGTGGAAGGGGTCACAAGACGGGTTGTATCTTGAGTTGACCTAAGACCGGCATGCCCTGGTGTGTACAAACAAATGAGATCTTGCAAATATTGTGGGGATGAACCTTGTATACAATTGTACACATGCACTAAGATCTTAAAATCAACTCTCTGCTGGATCGGCAACCAATGCAGCTCACGAATCAAAGGTGCAGTGCTAGTGCGCCTATCAACATGATAGACAAGGCGTGCAGCGCGGTTTTGAAGCCGTTGGAGACGTTGCATATCTGATTTTGACAGGCCACCAAGCAAAGAATTGCCATAGTCGAGCCGAGAAAGGATCAAAGATCTTACTGCATGGGCACAGGTTGTTCTGTCAATAAATCGTCTTATCCTCCAAAGATTACGTATATGGAAATTAACAATACGACATAGCTTATTTACATGTTGTTTCATACTAAGACTACTATCAAATACGATACCAAGATTCGTAATACAAGAAGAAGGAGCGATCACAGATCCACCTATTTTCAAATTAATGTCCAGGTGAGACACTGCTTCAACATGCCTAGGAGACGAAATCAGGAACAGCTCAGTTTTTGAATCATTGAGCTTCAGCTTATTAGCATGCATCCATGATCGAATTTCTGCAATGCATTTGGTAAGCCTAAGCTAAGCAGAAGCAATGTCCACCTTTGACTTATAATCGAAACTAATATATAGCTGGGTATCATCTGCGTAGATGTGATACGGTACCCTTAAACGTCTGATGATAGAAGCCACCGGTTGAGCATAGACTGTAAAAATAGGTGGACCTGCGACGGATCCCTGAGGAACACCGTACTTGAGCGGGACGTTTTCTGAATATTCACCAAGGATACTAACCCTGTTACTACGATCTTGAAGGTAACTTTCAAGCCAATTTTTGGCAGAACCTGCAATTCCAAATTCCGTCTGCATTCGTTTAACTAAATTAGCATGATCAATTGTATCGAATGCAGCGGAGAGATCTAAAAGAACAAGCATACTTACTCTACCTTTGTCAAGTTCACCCAACATGTCATTCTTGACCTTAAGAATGGCCGTTTGTGTGCTATAAGATGATTTGTATTCAGACTGATATGTTTCTGTGAGCCCATTACTTTGTGAGCCCATTACTTCTGTGGCAACAAATCTTGTGTAAGTTATAGAACACAAACACATCTTTCATTTTAAGTGAATTACCCACCTATTTTTGTCGGATTTAGCTTCTTGCTGGATCGAGCGACCCTTACAAAATTCTTTTCCATTCTTGTCTGTTTTAAACCTCCCTGGTTACTTCATAATAATATGGACACTTGACATGAAATATTGTAGTTTGTTCCATCCAATGCGGACCATCCACCTTGTCGCAACTCTCTGGCCTTCTATCGAAAATAAACAGAGTATCATTGCCAGTGTAAAAATATATATTTACCCTCAAATCCGAATTCATCATCAATTGTTCTCGGACTTCCTCCCCATGTCCACTGCAATGTAAGACTTGACGTTAACTCCTGAATTTCAGCATCGTATGTGATCTGTAAAAGGATTTAATATTACATTATGGTATTAACATGTATTACGCCCTCAAGACTGAAGGGGCGAGATTCATTCTATGTATATTTGTACATATAGACTATTAATCGTCGACGTCAATATATTTTCCCCGTTTAATGGTGAAACACATTTAAAGACTTTTTTTTCATTTCATGGCTGGTTATTGACAATTTGTTGAAAATTTTGATGGGCCGATAGTGATACTAAGGTTGACCGAGGTACTGAGTCTGCTGATTCAGTTTGAATTGTAAGAAGGGATGTTACGGTGTTGTGTCTTTAAATAAAAGTAGACATTATTAACTGGATAAAATATCTCCCTCAATCTCTAGTTTGAAGTCAAAAGCGAATTGAAAGGAATGTCTGTCGACTACGCCAGACCGATCACCTTATGTATCTATTTTTACTCTCCGAATTAAACAGATTTACCGCCCCCCCCCCTTTTCCCTCTTACATAACTGGTGATACTTAAGGCATCTAAATTAGCGATACATATGGTTCGAGGAGTTTGTAAATACTGTTATGATTTAGCGTTAAGATCGTGGTCGCTAGGGATTTGATTATTTGTAAGGATCAATTTAAAAACCAAAGATTCATTTTCACTCGATTCCTCACTTTCCAGTGGTGAAACAGTAGAGCTTTACTTGAAACAAATACATGTCTGGTAATTTGAAAGGTAATCCCTAGAGAGATGTATAATAACGATTGTTGTACTTTATTTTTGAAATTCTGTTTGAAAGAATAACTAAGACGTTTTTTTCTTACCGGCGTCTTCAGACAACGTATAGTATTTTCTCCCATTCTCTCCGCTGCTGTTCTTTGTTCTTTGCCTTCGATGTAGAGAATGCATTCATAGCTGTCGGCCTGCATTGGAAAGAAAATATGAGGAGGTGTTTTATGCTAGAGTGAATATTTGAAGAGCTGTTGAATATGCAAAAGGGCTTACATCCCGATTGGAGTAATTTTGAGAAAAACAGCAGAAAATTATTCAAGAATAGTGTGATTCATCCTGTGTAATATTATTTGCATAATGAAAGAGGTTCGTAGTATGCTAATCAAATACAGTATGTTTTTCAAATCAATCACTTTTATTTTTGTGGTTATTTTTTTCTCTATTTGTGAAAAAATGAAGAAAAAAATGGATATAAAATGTAATTTGCAAAGATTTAGCATGGATGGACGTATCGCATGTATTGAATTACTCTCATGGGATGTTAGGCGTTTGCAGCAAATTGCCCACATTCCTAGGAAAAATGTAAGCCCTTTTGCAAAGATTTAGCATGAATGTACGTATTTTTGCATAACAACTCTGATTTCAGTATTGAATTACTCTCATGGGATGTTGCCCATATTCATAGGAACTACTACTAACACACTATAATTTCGTCGGTTATAACTTCATCAATTGGTCAATGCAATGTTTTACTGATCGAGTACCTGTATTTGTGGTAAAGGCTTACTCAGTGAGAGACTCAGTCAATCTTTGTATACAGCATGGGGGAATATAACCAACCCATGATTATGATAAACTATTCACAGAGAAATTAAGATTCAATACTTACCGGCACTAGATTCACATCGGGTAAATTCTTGACAGTAATAGTGATATCTCTATCGACTCCTGCTGCTAATAGTACCTCTTCCGGATGATCTTCTAGTTGCGTGCACTGCGAAGGACCCCGACGTAATGGACCCACTCTTTGATGCTACGTGGATAGCGAAGTAAGACATTGTTATTACATTTTCGTTATCACTGGTTATGGTTAGGGTTTATAACGCGTTGAATAATAATTTGAGATAATATTGTGTTTTGTGCTTCGTAAAGGATACACACCCCTGTGAAACCACGGAATGGGCAGTTAAATTAAATGTATACGTACATGTATATGTTTCGGTTTAGTATAAACTAAAGTATGGTATGAAGTTACACGTCGCATAGTGTCAGGTCATAGGACCGCTATTTTATTTGAAATCTAAGGAAATACTAGGATTTAAAATACAAACACAGGGTCATGCTATCCTAGTTGTGGAAACGGTTAAGATAGGGTATACCTATGGTAGGACTAAAGCGTCTGGGTACCCACCTTCACGCCTGCAATAAGTTAGTGTGTTGTCATTATCACTCGAGCACATGCCTCCTGTGTCATGTGTGCAGACATTGCCATAGGTACACCAGTCACAATCCCAATTACTAGCCGCACAGTCGAGGCACCTGCAAATGTGTAACAAGGAAGAGTAGCCTTCTCTTTATTCGTGTGTTTTATTTTATATTATATGTTTTGATGTTACTCTCAAAATATGTTTTGAATTTAATTCGTCATATGCAGGTAACACTAATCATTGGACACAGATTTAGAAATAAATAAAAAAGCTAAAAACAATTATTCATGTATACAAAAGTGGCAAATGATTGTATGAATTACCTAATCACTAATAAGTACTATGCTTACAGGCTTTTAAAATAGCTGCATGAAAAATTCGTCTATATACCAGTAATGTACAGCCCTGTTATCTTCAAAAACGTATCGCAAGAGCTTCATTGAAATACCGTATCATTCACCTTTTCTTTTTAATCCCGCCATCAACCCTACAGAAAATGATTAGACAAACTATATAACAAACAGAGCAGTAATTATTTACCGGGTATGTGTACTGCATTCAAAAAGGTGTGGTTTGTGTCCACTATTTTCACACCAGTCTCAGTTGAACGGATGGACAAAAGCGTCACAATGTGGTCTGGAATAAATACGTTGAGAACAGCGGGTAGAAAATCAAAAGAAAGAAAAAACACGTATGATATGACATTCTTTGCATTTGAAGTTATGATACATGATTATATCAAAGATTAAGCTTAGGGAGTGTCTATACATACTTTTGTGCGCGGGTTTGAAAAGTTCGAGTTTTTGTATCCGCCCACCACAACAAAACATTAAGGAAACCCCCAAAAATACACTCAATATTTGCAGGGTGGCTTTGATACCCAGACAATAGCTGGAAGCGCGCAAATAAATATTGACCTTTATTTTGACCCCATCCCCCTCTTAAGGGTCTAACTTTTTGGATCCCCCCCCCCCCGCCCCATTTTGGGGAACATTTTTTCTGATAAGGTATGAACATTCCTATAGTAAGTGACTATCATCAACAAACACAGGACTATTGTTTTTCAAGTTACCCCGTCCCATCGTTAAACCATTAAATTAAAAAAACAGTGTATTCACGAAAATTCCGGTGTGCTCTTTTTAAACTCTTTCAAACCAGAGGTATTCTTCTAATTGTTCTTTTATCAATTCAAGTCCTATGGTACGTATATTGCGTTATTATTGAATTACAATCAACCATATTGCTCTTAATTTCAATTCATAAAATAGATATACGTTTCAACAGTGTTTGATTTGACTTTGGTGGACTTACTTTCAACCAACAAGACTACACGGATGTTTTACTTTAATGCTTTCATTAATCCATATAATTTAAAATTTGAAATATGTGTGATTCGAAATCATACAGCAACTTTTTGATTCCTTGTTTCCCGCCCCTTTGCCAGACAAAAAAGGGAGAAGGAAAAACGATGAAACGTACCTGTACCATCAGGTATCCGTGGTAGCTGTCCTGGTTGAGGCGTCATACATCGCAGGTCATTGCCAGACTTAGTAGCAATGTTGGACACAGATATAGCATTGAGTTCAAAGACACATTCCTAAATTTGACCACTTAGTAAATCTGGAAGCTGGTTCACTGTCACCATAATCTATTGAAATTATCATTATCGTTTATTAGGTATTACGGGCAGTGTTAACCCTTGCCCTTTTGATCCAGGTTTTTTTGGTTTTAAACATATTTATACATTTAAACACAAGTATACAGTTGTAGAAAGTAAATTAAACGTAGAATATGATTATGACCTCAGTTTGAAACACAAATTAACCACACACAAAAAATATCCATATTATTCAGACAGCATACCTTAAAAAATATATTTGATACTTTTTTTTTCTAATACTGATTATCGTAAACAAGACAATTTTGCCCTACAATTCCGGAAATAACTGTTGAACCACTTTGAGGACTTCGTTGAAATCAACCCCCCAGTCCCCCCATTCAATGTTGTTCGGAACCGTTTCATCACCACGGTCGTTGGGACCCTCAACATTGATTGGTGGGGGCGGGGGAGGGATATCACTTAGTAGATAGCTCAAGCTCTCCACACAAGATTGTTGCAAAATCAACGCTTGAAAATAGTCCCTTAAAGTGGGATATTAGCAAAGAAATGGACCGTGTGGTCCAACACCAATTTTCCTGAATTGTCTGAATGAAATCCAAAAAAAATCATCTGATTTTACATTTTTAGCCACAACTTTTTTATTTGTAAGTCTTTTTTGATCAAATTTTCAGTAAATAGTGATGCTATGAATCTCCTGATATACCATCATCAAGAGGTGTCTACCGTACTGAATTAGGGACTGGTCATATTAAATACCTAAACCTGCATATTTGCTCCTAAATTATTCAAGGAAGCCTGACTTATTTATTTTAAAACAGCATCTGATACCCCGATAAACACGAGAACATTATAAAATATGATTTAAATACAACTTTGACGGTTCGTGCGTGGCGCTCGACCCAATCCCATGCGTATCCCTTGGTTACAGCTTGCGCTACGCGTTTGCATACACTTCGAGCATAGCACTCGACTTTGTTACCAAGAAATAACATGAACAATTAGATGGTAACTAACATTGCGGTTCATTACATATCAATACAGGCCAGATATGAATAGGTTCAGTCATTACATTCATCGTTCGTGTACAGATCATGATTAACAATATATACGTCTCGCGCGCAGCGCTCCACACGCCACGCGCACAGCGATCGACACTCTTCGTGCACATAGCGCACGACATTGCTCGCGTAGCATACCGCGGCAATCATTTATTACAGAATTATTACATTTATAACATTATAATAACAAGGCCAAAGCTAAAGACAGAGAATTATATTAAATAGCATCGTCCACAGTGGTATAAACATTACATTGTAGGTAATTCGCCGAACCCTGTCTTTGGAATTCTAATGACGCGGTGATGGACAATCGTTACATGGTTGTCCGTATTGAATTGCACGCGTGTACACGATTGTCCGTCTAAATTAAATAGATAATAGGAGTTAGTTCTATTATTTATCGGGGACAATCGACCGATGTGCATGCTTTTCAATGGATGGACAAACGCTACGGTTGTCCATACTCTGATAGTACGAGGGCATGGTTCTGAATAAAAAGACGCTATCAGGCGTTACTATGAAAGGTGTATTGTGAATCAGTGCTAATTTCTAAAGCCGAAGATAATATGACTCTTGATTTGGCTTGATATTGCATAGATGCGCGATTAGCTCAATTGGTTAGCGCGTTGGCCTATTCATACTTACGGGGCAGAGACACGGGTTCAAATCCTCATGGTGGGAGCCATTGGTGTTTTTAATAATGTGTTAATATAAAATTTTCGTTATTCGCGTGGCTCATTAACTTGTTTATTTTACTCATCTGTTTGTCACATATTGTTTTTGGTTTTTCTCTCTTTTGGTTTTTGTTCTTCTTTATTTTTGAACTTTTTTCGGTGGTTGTTGTTTGTCTTTCTTTCTCTTTGTCTACCACATGTAAAATGACCAGTCCGTCACAATGCATTTCGTACTTTTAATGCATTTATCAAACACGGAAGATAAATAATAACCGTCACGTTAAGTAAATGCAAAGAAAATACAATCATTCCATGACTTCAATGGCAAATACAACGCTACAATAATTGACACAATAGTTATTACTTTATAGCGTCTATAATGCGGTTGTGACCGGTCCCTTATCAAAAAAGAAACGCATTGCGATAACAAAAAGGATTTTAATTGATTGTTGCATAATAAACTACTGTCATATAATTAGTTTAAATAATGAATTTCACCCGTTGCACCCTATGTAAGACTACGTGGAACACTCGCGCATTCCATGGGCCATAATCACGCATGAAATGACCAGTCCCTAACAATGTACATGTCGTATTTACTTTATCTTTACCATATATAATAAGTATATACATATCTTGCCACTCTCCAAATTAGAAGATTATGCAATGTATAGAAGACGAGTTATTCCCTATAGACAGTTGTCATATTGAGTGATGTACCATACAAACGGGCCATAATCACGCATAAAATGACCAGTCCCTAACAATGTAAATGTCGTATTTACTTTATCTTTACCGTATATAATAAGTATATACATATCTTGCCACTCTCCAAATTAGAAGATTATGCAATGTATAGAAGACGAGTTATTCCCTATAGACAGTTGTCATATTGAGTGATTTACCATACAAACGGGCCATAATCATGCATAAAATGACCAGTCCCTAACAATGTAAATGTCGTATTTACTTTATCTTTACCGTATATAACACTAATATACATATCTTGCCACTCTCCAAATTAGAAGGTTATACAATGTATAGAACACGAGTTATTTCCTATAGACAGTTGTCATATTGAGCATTTACCAATAGCCTCAGACAATTCCGGAAATAACTGTTGAACCACTTTGAGGACTTCGTTGAAATCAACCCCCAGTCCCCCCATTCAATGTTGTTTGGAACCGTTTCATCACCACGGTCGTTGGGACCCTCAACATTGATTGGTGGGGGCGGGGGAGGGATATCACTTAGTAGATAGCTCAAGCTCTCCACACAAGATTGTTGCAAAATCAACGCTTGAAAATAGTCCCTTAAAGTGGGATATTAGCAAAGAAATGGACCGTGTGGTCCAACACCAATTTTCCTGAATTGTCTGAATGAAATCCAAAAAAAATCATCTGATTTTACATTTTTAGCCACAACTTTTTTATTTGTAAGTCTTTTTTGATCAAATTTTCAGTAAATAGTGATGCTATGAATCTCCTGATATACCATCATCAAGAGGTGTCTACCGTACTGAATTAGGGACTGGTCATATTAAATACCTAAACCTGCATATTTGCTCCTAAATTATTCAAGGAAGCCTGACTTATTTATTTTAAAACAGCATCTGATACCCCGATAAACACGAGAACATTATAAAATATGATTTAAATACAACTTTGACGGTTCGTGCGTGGCGCTCGACCCAATCCCATGCGTATCCCTTGGTTACAGCTTGCGCTACGCGTTTGCATAAACTTCGAGCATAGCACTCGACTTTGTTACCAAGAAATAACATGAACAATTAGATGGTAACTAACATTGCGGTTCATTACATATCAATACAGGCCAGATATGAATAGGTTCAGTCATTACATTCATCGTTCGTGTACAGATCATGATTAACAATATATACGTCTCGCGCGCAGCGCTCCACACGCCACGCGCACAGCGATCGACACTCTTCGTGCACATAGCGCACGACATTGCTCGCGTAGCATACCGCGGCAATCATTTATTACAGAATTATTACATTTATAACATTATAATAACAAGGCCAAAGCTAAAGACAGAGAATTATATTAAATAGCATCGTCCACAGTGGTATAAACATTACATTGTAGGTAATTCGCCGAACCCTGTCTTTGGAATTCTAATGACGCGGTGATGGACAATCGTTACATGGTTGTCCGTATTGAATTGCACGCGTGTACACGATTGTCCGTCTAAATTAAATAGATAATAGGAGTTAGTTCTATTATTTATCGGGGACAATCGACCGATGTGCATGCTTTTCAATGGATGGACAAACGCTACGGTTGTCCATACTCTGATAGTACGAGGGCATGGTTCTGAATAAAAAGACGCTATCAGGCGTTACTATGAAAGGTGTATTGTGAATCAGTGCTAATTTCTAAAGCCGAAGATAATATGACTCTTGATTTGGCTTGATATTGCATAGATGCGCGATTAGCTCAATTGGTTAGCGCGTTGGCCTATTCATACTTACGGGGCAGAGACACGGGTTCAAATCCTCATGGTGGGAGCCATTGGTGTTTTTAATAATGTGTTAATATAAAATTTTCGTTATTCGCGTGGCTCATTAACTTGTTTATTTTACTCATCTGTTTGTCACATATTGTTTTTGGTTTTTCTCTCTTTTGGTTTTTGTTCTTCTTTATTTTTGAACTTTTTTCGGTGGTTGTTGTTTGTCTTTCTTTCTCTTTGTCTACCACATGTAAAATGACCAGTCCGTCACAATGCATTTCGTACTTTTAATGCATTTATCAAACACGGAAGATAAATAATAACCGTCACGTTAAGTAAATGCAAAGAAAATACAATCATTCCATGACTTCAATGGCAAATACAACGCTACAATAATTGACACAATAGTTATTACTTTATAGCGTCTATAATGCGGTTGTGACCGGTCCCTTATCAAAAAAGAAACGCATTGCGATAACAAAAAGGATTTTAATTGATTGTTGCATAATAAACTACTGTCATATAATTAGTTTAAATAATGAATTTCACCCGTTGCACCCTATGTAAGACTACGTGGAACACTCGCGCATTCCATGGGCCATAATCACGCATGAAATGACCAGTCCCTAACAATGTACATGTCGTATTTACTTTATCTTTACCATATATAATAAGTATATACATATCTTGCCACTCTCCAAATTAGAAGATTATGCAATGTATAGAAGACGAGTTATTCCCTATAGACAGTTGTCATATTGAGTGATGTACCATACAAACGGGCCATAATCACGCATAAAATGACCAGTCCCTAACAATGTAAATGTCGTATTTACTTTATCTTTACCGTATATAATAAGTATATACATATCTTGCCACTCTCCAAATTAGAAGATTATGCAATGTATAGAAGACGAGTTATTCCCTATAGACAGTTGTCATATTGAGTGATTTACCATACAAACGGGCCATAATCATGCATAAAATGACCAGTCCCTAACAATGTAAATGTCGTATTTACTTTATCTTTACCGTATATAACACTAATATACATATCTTGCCACTCTCCAAATTAGAAGGTTATACAATGTATAGAACACGAGTTATTTCCTATAGACAGTTGTCATATTGAGCATTTACCAATAGCCTCAGACATGTCTGAATGAAATCCAAAAAAAATCATCTGATTTTACATTTTTAGCCACAACTTTTTTATTTGTAAGTCTTTTTTGATCAAATTTTCAGTAAATAGTGATGCTATGAATCTCCTGATATACCATTATCAAGAGGTGTCTACCGTACTGAATTAGGGACTGGTCATATTAAATACCTAAACCTGCATATTTGCTCCTAAATTATTCAAGGAAGCCTGACTTATTTATTTTAAAACAGCATCTGATACCCCGATAAACACGAGAACATTATAAAATATGATTTAAATACAACTTTGACGGTTCGTGCGTGGCGCTCGACCCAATCCCATGCGTATCCCTTGGTTACAGCTTGCGCTACGCGTTTGCATAAACTTCGAGCATAGCACTCGACTTTGTTACCAAGAAATAACATGAACAATTAGATGGTAACTAACATTGCGGTTCATTACATATCAATACAGGCCAGATATGAATAGGTTCAGTCATTACATTCATCGTTCGTGTACAGATCATGATTAACAATATATACGTCTCGCGCGCAGCGCTCCACACGCCACGCGCACAGCGATCGACACTCTTCGTGCACATAGCGCACGACATTGCTCGCGTAGCATACCGCGGCAATCATTTATTACAGAATTATTACATTTATAACATTATAATAACAAGGCCAAAGCTAAAGACAGAGAATTATATTAAATAGCATCGTCCACAGTGGTATAAACATTACATTGTAGGTAATTCGCCGAACCCTGTCTTTGGAATTCTAATGACGCGGTGATGGACAATCGTTACATGGTTGTCCGTATTGAATTGCACGCGTGTACACGATTGTCCGTCTAAATTAAATAGATAATAGGAGTTAGTTCTATTATTTATCGGGGACAATCGACCGATGTGCATGCTTTTCAATGGATGGACAAACGCTACGGTTGTCCATACTCTGATAGTACGAGGGCATGGTTCTGAATAAAAAGACGCTATCAGGCGTTACTATGAAAGGTGTATTGTGAATCAGTGCTAATTTCTAAAGCCGAAGATAATATGACTCTTGATTTGGCTTGATATTGCATAGATGCGCGATTAGCTCAATTGGTTAGCGCGTTGGCCTATTCATACTTACGGGGCAGAGACACGGGTTCAAATCCTCATGGTGGGAGCCATTGGTGTTTTTAATAATGTGTTAATATAAAATTTTCGTTATTCGCGTGGCTCATTAACTTGTTTATTTTACTCATCTGTTTGTCACATATTGTTTTTGGTTTTTCTCTCTTTTGGTTTTTGTTCTTCTTTATTTTTGAACTTTTTTCGGTGGTTGTTGTTTGTCTTTCTTTCTCTTTGTCTACCACATGTAAAATGACCAGTCCGTCACAATGCATTTCGTACTTTTAATGCATTTATCAAACACGGAAGATAAATAATAACCGTCACGTTAAGTAAATGCAAAGAAAATACAATCATTCCATGACTTCAATGGCAAATACAACGCTACAATAATTGACACAATAGTTATTACTTTATAGCGTCTATAATGCGGTTGTGACCGGTCCCTTATCAAAAAAGAAACGCATTGCGATAACAAAAAGGATTTTAATTGATTGTTGCATAATAAACTACTGTCATATAATTAGTTTAAATAATGAATTTCACCCGTTGCACCCTATGTAAGACTACGTGGAACACTCGCGCATTCCATGGGCCATAATCACGCATGAAATGACCAGTCCCTAACAATGTACATGTCGTATTTACTTTATCTTTACCATATATAATAAGTATATACATATCTTGCCACTCTCCAAATTAGAAGATTATGCAATGTATAGAAGACGAGTTATTCCCTATAGACATTTGTCATATTGAGTGATGTACCATACAAACGGGCCATAATCACGCATAAAATGACCAGTCCCTAACAATGTAAATGTCGTATTTACTTTATCTTTACCGTATATAACAATTATATACATATCTTGCCACTCTCCAAATTAGAAGATTATGCAATGTATAGAAGACGAGTTATTCCCTATAGACAGTTGTCATATTGAGTGATTTACCATACAAACGGGCCATAATCATGCATAAAATGACCAGTCCCTAACAATGTAAATGTCGTATTTACTTTATCTTTACCGTATATAACAATAATATACATATCTTGCCACTCTCCAAATTAGAAGGTTATACAATGTATAGAACACGAGTTATTTCCTATAGACAGTTGTCATATTGAGCATTTACCAATAGCCTCAGACATGTCTGAATGAAATCAAAAAAAAATCATCTGAGTTTACATTTTTAGCCACAACTTTTTTATTTGTAAGTCTTTTTTGATCAAATTTTCAGTAAATAGTGATGCTATGAATCTCCTGATATACCATCATCAAGAGGTGTCTACCGTACTGAATTAGGGACTGGTCATATTAAATACCTAAACCTGCATATTTGCTCCTAAATTATTCAAGGAAGCCTGACTTATTTATTTTAAAACAGCATCTGATACCCCGATAAACACGAGAACATTATAAAATATGATTTAAATACAACTTTGACGGTTCGTGCGTGGCGCTCGATCCAATCCCATGCGTATCCCTTGGTTACAGCTTGCGCTACGCGTTTGCATAAACTTCGAGCATAGCACTCGACTTTGTTACCAAGAAATAACATGAACAATTAGATGGTAACTAACATTGCGGTTCATTACATATCAATACAGGCCAGATATGAATAGGTTCAGTCATTACATTCATCGTTCGTGTACAGATCATGATTAACAATATATACGTCTCGCGCGCAGCGCTCCACACGCCACGCGCACAGCGATCGACACTCTTCGTGCACATAGCGCACGACATTGCTCGCGTAGCATACCGCGGCAATCATTTATTACAGAATTATTACATTTATAACATTATAATAACAAGGCCAAAGCTAAAGACAGAGAATTATATTAAATAGCATCGTCCACAGTGGTATAAACATTACATTGTAGGTAATTCGCCGAACCCTGTCTTTGGAATTCTAATGACGCGGTGATGGACAATCGTTACATGGTTGTCCGTATTGAATTGCACGCGTGTACACGATTGTCCGTCTAAATTAAATAGATAATAGGAGTTAGTTCTATTATTTATCGGGGACAATCGACCGATGTGCATGCTTTTCAATGGATGGACAAACGCTACGGTTGTCCATACTCTGATAGTACGAGGGCATGGTTCTGAATAAAAAGACGCTATCAGGCGTTACTATGAAAGGTGTATTGTGAATCAGTGCTAATTTCTAAAGCCGAAGATAATATGACTCTTGATTTGGCTTGATATTGCATAGATGCGCGATTAGCTCAATTGGTTAGCGCGTTGGCCTATTCATACTTACGGGGCAGAGACACGGGTTCAAATCCTCATGGTGGGAGCCATTGGTGTTTTTAATAATGTGTTAATATAAAATTTTCGTTATTCGCGTGGCTCATTAACTTGTTTATTTTACTCATCTGTTTGTCACATATTGTTTTTGGTTTTTCTCTCTTTTGGTTTTTGTTCTTCTTTATTTTTGAACTTTTTCGGTGGTTGTTGTTTGTCTTTCTTTCTCTTTGTCTACCACATGTAAAATGACCAGTCCGTCACAATGCATTTCGTACTTTTAATGCATTTATCAAACACGGAAGATAAATAATAACCGTCACGTTAAGTAAATGCAAAGAAAATACAATCATTCCATGACTTCAATGGCAAATACAACGCTACAATAATTGACACAATAGTTATTACTTTATAGCGTCTATAATGCGGTTGTGACCGGTCCCTTATCAAAAAAGAAACGCATTGCGATAACAAAAAGGATTTTAATTGATTGTTGCATAATAAACTACTGTCATATAATTAGTTTAAATAATGAATTTCACCCGTTGCACCCTATGTAAGACTACGTGGAACACTCGCGCATTCCATGGGCCATAATCACGCATGAAATGACCAGTCCCTAACAATGTACATGTCGTATTTACTTTATCTTTACCATATATAATAAGTATATACATATCTTGCCACTCTCCAAATTAGAAGATTATGCAATGTATAGAAGACGAGTTATTCCCTATAGACAGTTGTCATATTGAGTGATGTACCATACAAACGGGCCATAATCACGCATAAAATGACCAGTCCCTAACAATGTAAATGTCGTATTTACTTTATCTTTACCGTATATAACAATTATATACATATCTTGCCACTCTCCAAATTAGAAGATTATGCAATGTATAGAAGACGAGTTATTCCCTATAGACAGTTGTCATATTGAGTGATTTACCATACAAACGGGCCATAATCATGCATAAAATGACCAGTCCCTAACAATGTAAATGTCGTATTTACTTTATCTTTACCGTATATAACAATAATATACATATCTTGCCACTCTCCAAATTAGAAGGTTATACAATGTATAGAACACGAGTTATTTCCTATAGACAGTTGTCATATTGAGCATTTACCAATAGCCTCAGACAATTCCGGAAATAACTGTTGAACCACTTTGAGGACTTCGTTGAAATCAACCCCCCAGTCCCCCCATTCAATGTTGTTCGGAACCGTTTCATCACCACGGTCGTTGGGACCCTCAACATTGATTGGTGGGGGCGGGGGAGGGATATCACTTAGTAGATAGCTCAAGCTCTCCACACAAGATTGTTGCAAAATCAACGCTTGAAAATAGTCCCTTAAAGTGGGATATTAGCAAAGAAATGGACCGTGTGGTCCAACACCAATTTTCCTGAATTGTCTGAATGAAATCCAAAAAAAATCATCTGATTTTACATTTTTAGCCACAACTTTTTTATTTGTAAGTCTTTTTTGATCAAATTTTCAGTAAATAGTGATGCTATGAATCTCCTGATATACCATCATCAAGAGGTGTCTACCGTACTGAATTAGGGACTGGTCATATTAAATACCTAAACCTGCATATTTGCTCCTAAATTATTCAAGGAAGCCTGACTTATTTATTTTAAAACAGCATCTGATACCCCGATAAACACGAGAACATTATAAAATATGATTTAAATACAACTTTGACGGTTCGTGCGTGGCGCTCGACCCAATCCCATGCGTATCCCTTGGTTACAGCTTGCGCTACGCGTTTGCATAAACTTCGAGCATAGCACTCGACTTTGTTACCAAGAAATAACATGAACAATTAGATGGTAACTAACATTGCGGTTCATTACATATCAATACAGGCCAGATATGAATAGGTTCAGTCATTACATTCATCGTTCGTGTACAGATCATGATTAACAATATATACGTCTCGCGCGCAGCGCTCCACACGCCACGCGCACAGCGATCGACACTCTTCGTGCACATAGCGCACGACATTGCTCGCGTAGCATACCGCGGCAATCATTTATTACAGAATTATTACATTTATAACATTATAATAACAAGGCCAAAGCTAAAGACAGAGAATTATATTAAATAGCATCGTCCACAGTGGTATAAACATTACATTGTAGGTAATTCGCCGAACCCTGTCTTTGGAATTCTAATGACGCGGTGATGGACAATCGTTACATGGTTGTCCGTATTGAATTGCACGCGTGTACACGATTGTCCGTCTAAATTAAATAGATAATAGGAGTTAGTTCTATTATTTATCGGGGACAATCGACCGATGTGCATGCTTTTCAATGGATGGACAAACGCTACGGTTGTCCATACTCTGATAGTACGAGGGCATGGTTCTGAATAAAAAGACGCTATCAGGCGTTACTATGAAAGGTGTATTGTGAATCAGTGCTAATTTCTAAAGCCGAAGATAATATGACTCTTGATTTGGCTTGATATTGCATAGATGCGCGATTAGCTCAATTGGTTAGCGCGTTGGCCTATTCATACTTACGGGGCAGAGACACGGGTTCAAATCCTCATGGTGGGAGCCATTGGTGTTTTTAATAATGTGTTAATATAAAATTTTCGTTATTCGCGTGGCTCATTAACTTGTTTATTTTACTCATCTGTTTGTCACATATTGTTTTTGGTTTTTCTCTCTTTTGGTTTTTGTTCTTCTTTATTTTTGAACTTTTTTCGGTGGTTGTTGTTTGTCTTTCTTTCTCTTTGTCTACCACATGTAAAATGACCAGTCCGTCACAATGCATTTCGTACTTTTAATGCATTTATCAAACACGGAAGATAAATAATAACCGTCACGTTAAGTAAATGCAAAGAAAATACAATCATTCCATGACTTCAATGGCAAATACAACGCTACAATAATTGACACAATAGTTATTACTTTATAGCGTCTATAATGCGGTTGTGACCGGTCCCTTATCAAAAAAGAAACGCATTGCGATAACAAAAAGGATTTTAATTGATTGTTGCATAATAAACTACTGTCATATAATTAGTTTAAATAATGAATTTCACCCGTTGCACCCTATGTAAGACTACGTGGAACACTCGCGCATTCCATGGGCCATAATCACGCATGAAATGACCAGTCCCTAACAATGTACATGTCGTATTTACTTTATCTTTACCATATATAATAAGTATATACATATCTTGCCACTCTCCAAATTAGAAGATTATGCAATGTATAGAAGACGAGTTATTCCCTATAGACAGTTGTCATATTGAGTGATGTACCATACAAACGGGCCATAATCACGCATAAAATGACCAGTCCCTAACAATGTAAATGTCGTATTTACTTTATCTTTACCGTATATAACAATTATATACATATCTTGCCACTCTCCAAATTAGAAGATTATGCAATGTATAGAAGACGAGTTATTCCCTATAGACAGTTGTCATATTGAGTGATTTACCATACAAACGGGCCATAATCATGCATAAAATGACCAGTCCCTAACAATGTAAATGTCGTATTTACTTTATCTTTACCGTATATAACAATAATATACATATCTTGCCACTCTCCAAATTAGAAGGTTATACAATGTATAGAACACGAGTTATTTCCTATAGACAGTTGTCATATTGAGCATTTACCAATAGCCTCAGACATGTCTGAATGAAATCAAAAAAAAATCATCTGATTTTACATTTTTAGCCACAACTTTTTTATTTGTAAGTCTTTTTTGATCAAATTTTCAGTAAATAGTGATGCTATGAATCTCCTGATATACCATCATCAAGAGGTGTCTACCGTACTGAATTAGGGACTGGTCATATTAAATACCTAAACCTGCATATTTGCTCCTAAATTATTCAAGGAAGCCTGACTTATTTATTTTAAAACAGCATCTGATACCCCGATAAACACGAGAACATTATAAAATATGATTTAAATACAACTTTGACGGTTCGTGCGTGGCGCTCGACCCAATCCCATGCGTATCCCTTGGTTACAGCTTGCGCTACGCGTTTGCATAAACTTCGAGCATAGCACTCGACTTTGTTACCAAGAAATAACATGAACAATTAGATGGTAACTAACATTGCGGTTCATTACATATCAATACAGGCCAGATATGAATAGGTTCAGTCATTACATTCATCGTTCGTGTACAGATCATGATTAACAATATATACGTCTCGCGCGCAGCGCTCCACACGCCACGCGCACAGCGATCGACACTCTTCGTGCACAAAGCGCACGACATTGCTCGCGTAGCATACCGCGGCAATCATTTATTACAGAATTATTACATTTATAACATTATAATAACAAGGCCAAAGCTAAAGACAGAGAATTATATTAAATAGCATCGTCCACAGTGGTATAAACATTACATTGTAGGTAATTCGCCGAACCCTGTCTTTGGAATTCTAATGACGCGGTGATGGACAATCGTTACATGGTTGTCCGTATTGAATTGCACGCGTGTACACGATTGTCCGTCTAAATTAAATAGATAATAGGAGTTAGTTCTATTATTTATCGGGGACAATCGACCGATGTGCATGCTTTTCAATGGATGGACAAACGCTACGGTTGTCCATACTCTGATAGTACGAGGGCATGGTTCTGAATAAAAAGACGCTATCAGGCGTTACTATGAAAGGTGTATTGTGAATCAGTGCTAATTTCTAAAGCCGAAGATAATATGACTCTTGATTTGGCTTGATATTGCATAGATGCGCGATTAGCTCAATTGGTTAGCGCGTTGGCCTATTCATACTTACGGGGCAGAGACACGGGTTCAAATCCTCATGGTGGGAGCCATTGGTGTTTTTAATAATGTGTTAATATAAAATTTTCGTTATTCGCGTGGCTCATTAACTTGTTTATTTTACTCATCTGTTTGTCACATATTGTTTTTGGTTTTTCTCTCTTTTGGTTTTTGTTCTTCTTTATTTTTGAACTTTTTTCGGTGGTTGTTGTTTGTCTTTCTTTCTCTTTGTCTACCACATGTAAAATGACCAGTCCGTCACAATGCATTTCGTACTTTTAATGCATTTATCAAACACGGAAGATAAATAATAACCGTCACGTTAAGTAAATGCAAAGAAAATACAATCATTCCATGACTTCAATGGCAAATACAACGCTACAATAATTGACACAATAGTTATTACTTTATAGCGTCTATAATGCGGTTGTGACCGGTCCCTTATCAAAAAAGAAACGCATTGCGATAACAAAAAGGATTTTAATTGATTGTTGCATAATAAACTACTGTCATATAATTAGTTTAAATAATGAATTTCACCCGTTGCACCCTATGTAAGACTACGTGGAACACTCGCGCATTCCATGGGCCATAATCACGCATGAAATGACCAGTCCCTAACAATGTACATGTCGTATTTACTTTATCTTTACCATATATAATAAGTATATACATATCTTGCCACTCTCCAAATTAGAAGATTATGCAATGTATAGAAGACGAGTTATTCCCTATAGACAGTTGTCATATTGAGTGATGTACCATACAAACGGGCCATAATCACGCATAAAATGACCAGTCCCTAACAATGTAAATGTCGTATTTACTTTATCTTTACCGTATATAACAATTATATACATATCTTGCCACTCTCCAAATTAGAAGATTATGCAATGTATAGAAGACGAGTTATTCCCTATAGACAGTTGTCATATTGAGTGATTTACCATACAAACGGGCCATAATCATGCATAAAATGACCAGTCCCTAACAATGTAAATGTCGTATTTACTTTATCTTTACCGTATATAACAATAATATACATATCTTGCCACTCTCCAAATTAGAAGGTTATACAATGTATAGAACACGAGTTATTTCCTATAGACAGTTGTCATATTGAGCATTTACCAATAGCCTCAGACATGTCTGAATGAAATCCAAAAAAAATCATCTGATTTTACATTTTTAGCCACAACTTTTTTATTTGTAAGTCTTTTTTGATCAAATTTTCAGTAAATAGTGATGCTATGAATCTCCTGATATACCATCATCAAGAGGTGTCTACCGTACTGAATTAGGGACTGGTCATATTAAATACCTAAACCTGCATATTTGCTCCTAAATTATTCAAGGAAGCCTGACTTATTTATTTTAAAACAGCATCTGATACCCCGATAAACACGAGAACATTATAAAATATGATTTAAATACAACTTTGACGGTTCGTGCGTGGCGCTCGACCCAATCCCATGCGTATCCCTTGGTTACAGCTTGCGCTACGCGTTTGCATAAACTTCGAGCATAGCACTCGACTTTGTTACCAAGAAATAACATGAACAATTAGATGGTAACTAACATTGCGGTTCATTACATATCAATACAGGCCAGATATGAATAGGTTCAGTCATTACATTCATCGTTCGTGTACAGATCATGATTAACAATATATACGTCTCGCGCGCAGCGCTCCACACGCCACGCGCACAGCGATCGACACTCTTCGTGCACATAGCGCACGACATTGCTCGCGTAGCATACCGCGGCAATCATTTATTACAGAATTATTACATTTATAACATTATAATAACAAGGCCAAAGCTAAAGACAGAGAATTATATTAAATAGCATCGTCCACAGTGGTATAAACATTACATTGTAGGTAATTCGCCGAACCCTGTCTTTGGAATTCTAATGACGCGGTGATGGACAATCGTTACATGGTTGTCCGTATTGAATTGCACGCGTGTACACGATTGTCCGTCTAAATTAAATAGATAATAGGAGTTAGTTCTATTATTTATCGGGGACAATCGACCGATGTGCATGCTTTTCAATGGATGGACAAACGCTACGGTTGTCCATACTCTGATAGTACGAGGGCATGGTTCTGAATAAAAAGACGCTATCAGGCGTTACTATGAAAGGTGTATTGTGAATCAGTGCTAATTTCTAAAGCCGAAGATAATATGACTCTTGATTTGGCTTGATATTGCATAGATGCGCGATTAGCTCAATTGGTTAGCGCGTTGGCCTATTCATACTTACGGGGCAGAGACACGGGTTCAAATCCTCATGGTGGGAGCCATTGGTGTTTTTAATAATGTGTTAATATAAAATTTTCGTTATTCGCGTGGCTCATTAACTTGTTTATTTTACTCATCTGTTTGTCACATATTGTTTTTGGTTTTTCTCTCTTTTGGTTTTTGTTCTTCTTTATTTTTGAACTTTTTTCGGTGGTTGTTGTTTGTCTTTCTTTCTCTTTGTCTACCACATGTAAAATGACCAGTCCGTCACAATGCATTTCGTACTTTTAATGCATTTATCAAACACGGAAGATAAATAATAACCGTCACGTTAAGTAAATGCAAAGAAAATACAATCATTCCATGACTTCAATGGCAAATACAACGCTACAATAATTGACACAATAGTTATTACTTTATAGCGTCTATAATGCGGTTGTGACCGGTCCCTTATCAAAAAAGAAACGCATTGCGATAACAAAAAGGATTTTAATTGATTGTTGCATAATAAACTACTGTCATATAATTAGTTTAAATAATGAATTTCACCCGTTGCACCCTATGTAAGACTACGTGGAACACTCGCGCATTCCATGGGCCATAATCACGCATGAAATGACCAGTCCCTAACAATGTACATGTCGTATTTACTTTATCTTTACCATATATAATAAGTATATACATATCTTGCCACTCTCCAAATTAGAAGATTATGCAATGTATAGAAGACGAGTTATTCCCTATAGACAGTTGTCATATTGAGTGATGTACCATACAAACGGGCCATAATCACGCATAAAATGACCAGTCCCTAACAATGTAAATGTCGTATTTACTTTATCTTTACCGTATATAACAATTATATACATATCTTGCCACTCTCCAAATTAGAAGATTATGCAATGTATAGAAGACGAGTTATTCCCTATAGACAGTTGTCATATTGAGTGATTTACCATACAAACGGGCCATAATCATGCATAAAATGACCAGTCCCTAACAATGTAAATGTCGTATTTACTTTATCTTTACCGTATATAACAATAATATACATATCTTGCCACTCTCCAAATTAGAAGGTTATACAATGTATAGAACACGAGTTATTTCCTATAGACAGTTGTCATATTGAGCATTTACCAATAGCCTCAGACATGTCTGAATGAAATCAAAAAAAAATCATCTGATTTTACATTTTTAGCCACAACTTTTTTATTTGTAAGTCTTTTTTGATCAAATTTTCAGTAAATAGTGATGCTATGAATCTCCTGATATACCATCATCAAGAGGTGTCTACCGTACTGAATTAGGGACTGGTCATATTAAATACCTAAACCTGCATATTTGCTCCTAAATTATTCAAGGAAGCCTGACTTATTTATTTTAAAACAGCATCTGATACCCCGATAAACACGAGAACATTATAAAATATGATTTAAATACAACTTTGACGGTTCGTGCGTGGCGCTCGACCCAATCCCATGCGTATCCCTTGGTTACAGCTTGCGCTACGCGTTTGCATAAACTTCGAGCATAGCACTCGACTTTGTTACCAAGAAATAACATGAACAATTAGATGGTAACTAACATTGCGGTTCATTACATATCAATACAGGCCAGATATGAATAGGTTCAGTCATTACATTTATCGTTCGTGTACAGATCATGATTAACAATATATACGTCTCGCGCGCAGCGCTCCACACGCCACGCGCACAGCGATCGACACTCTTCGTGCACATAGCGCACGACATTGCTCGCGTAGCATACCGCGGCAATCATTTATTACAGAATTATTACATTTATAACATTATAATAACAAGGCCAAAGCTAAAGACAGAGAATTATATTAAATAGCATCGTCCACAGTGGTATAAACATTACATTGTAGGTAATTCGCCGAACCCTGTCTTTGGAATTCTAATGACGCGGTGATGGACAATCGTTACATGGTTGTCCGTATTGAATTGCACGCGTGTACACGATTGTCCGTCTAAATTAAATAGATAATAGGAGTTAGTTCTATTATTTATCGGGGACAATCGACCGATGTGCATGCTTTTCAATGGATGGACAAACGCTACGGTTGTCCATACTCTGATAGTACGAGGGCATGGTTCTGAATAAAAAGACGCTATCAGGCGTTACTATGAAAGGTGTATTGTGAATCAGTGCTAATTTCTAAAGCCGAAGATAATATGACTCTTGATTTGGCTTGATATTGCATAGATGCGCGATTAGCTCAATTGGTTAGCGCGTTGGCCTATTCATACTTACGGGGCAGAGACACGGGTTCAAATCCTCATGGTGGGAGCCATTGGTGTTTTTAATAATGTGTTAATATAAAATTTTCGTTATTCGCGTGGCTCATTAACTTGTTTATTTTACTCATCTGTTTGTCACATATTGTTTTTGGTTTTTCTCTCTTTTGGTTTTTGTTCTTCTTTATTTTTGAACTTTTTTCGGTGGTTGTTGTTTGTCTTTCTTTCTCTTTGTCTACCACATGTAAAATGACCAGTCCGTCACAATGCATTTCGTACTTTTAATGCATTTATCAAACACGGAAGATAAATAATAACCGTCACGTTAAGTAAATGCAAAGAAAATACAATCATTCCATGACTTCAATGGCAAATACAACGCTACAATAATTGACACAATAGTTATTACTTTATAGCGTCTATAATGCGGTTGTGACCGGTCCCTTATCAAAAAAGAAACGCATTGCGATAACAAAAAGGATTTTAATTGATTGTTGCATAATAAACTACTGTCATATAATTAGTTTAAATAATGAATTTCACCCGTTGCACCCTATGTAAGACTACGTGGAACACTCGCGCATTCCATGGGCCATAATCACGCATGAAATGACCAGTCCCTAACAATGTACATGTCGTATTTACTTTATCTTTACCATATATAATAAGTATATACATATCTTGCCACTCTCCAAATTAGAAGATTATGCAATGTATAGAAGACGAGTTATTCCCTATAGACAGTTGTCATATTGAGTGATGTACCATACAAACGGGCCATAATCACGCATAAAATGACCAGTCCCTAACAATGTAAATGTCGTATTTACTTTATCTTTACCGTATATAACAATTATATACATATCTTGCCACTCTCCAAATTAGAAGATTATGCAATGTATAGAAGACGAGTTATTCTCTATAGACAGTTGTCATATTGAGTGATTTACCATACAAACGGGCCATAATCATGCATAAAATGACCAGTCCCTAACAATGTAAATGTCGTATTTACTTTATCTTTACCGTATATAACAATAATATACATATCTTGCCACTCTCCAAATTAGAAGGTTATACAATGTATAGAACACGAGTTATTTCCTATAGACAGTTGTCATATTGAGCATTTACCAATAGCCTCAGACATGTCTGAATGAAATCCAAAAAAAATCATCTGATTTTACATTTTTAGCCACAACTTTTTTATTTGTAAGTCTTTTTTGATCAAATTTTCAGTAAATAGTGATGCTATGAATCTCCTGATATACCATCATCAAGAGGTGTCTACCGTACTGAATTAGGGACTGGTCATATTAAATACCTAAACCTGCATATTTGCTCCTAAATTATTCAAGGAAGCCTGACTTATTTATTTTAAAACAGCATCTGATACCCCGATAAACACGAGAACATTATAAAATATGATTTAAATACAACTTTGACGGTTCGTGCGTGGCGCTCGACCCAATCCCATGCGTATCCCTTGGTTACAGCTTGCGCTACGCGTTTGCATAAACTTCGAGCATAGCACTCGACTTTGTTACCAAGAAATAACATGAACAATTAGATGGTAACTAACATTGCGGTTCATTACATATCAATACAGGCCAGATATGAATAGGTTCAGTCATTACATTCATCGTTCGTGTACAGATCATGATTAACAATATATACGTCTCGCGCGCAGCGCTCCACACGCCACGCGCACAGCGATCGACACTCTTCGTGCACAAAGCGCACGACATTGCTCGCGTAGCATACCGCGGCAATCATTTATTACAGAATTATTACATTTATAACATTATAATAACAAGGCCAAAGCTAAAGACAGAGAATTATATTAAATAGCATCGTCCACAGTGGTATAAACATTACATTGTAGGTAATTCGCCGAACCCTGTCTTTGGAATTCTAATGACGCGGTGATGGACAATCGTTACATGGTTGTCCGTATTGAATTGCACGCGTGTACACGATTGTCCGTCTAAATTAAATAGATAATAGGAGTTAGTTCTATTATTTATCGGGGACAATCGACCGATGTGCATGCTTTTCAATGGATGGACAAACGCTACGGTTGTCCATACTCTGATAGTACGAGGGCATGGTTCTGAATAAAAAGACGCTATCAGGCGTTACTATGAAAGGTGTATTGTGAATCAGTGCTAATTTCTAAAGCCGAAGATAATATGACTCTTGATTTGGCTTGATATTGCATAGATGCGCGATTAGCTCAATTGGTTAGCGCGTTGGCCTATTCATACTTACGGGGCAGAGACACGGGTTCAAATCCTCATGGTGGGAGCCATTGGTGTTTTTAATAATGTGTTAATATAAAATTTTCGTTATTCGCGTGGCTCATTAACTTGTTTATTTTACTCATCTGTTTGTCACATATTGTTTTTGGTTTTTCTCTCTTTTGGTTTTTGTTCTTCTTTATTTTTGAACTTTTTTCGGTGGTTGTTGTTTGTCTTTCTTTCTCTTTGTCTACCACATGTAAAATGACCAGTCCGTCACAATGCATTTCGTACTTTTAATGCATTTATCAAACACGGAAGATAAATAATAACCGTCACGTTAAGTAAATGCAAAGAAAATACAATCATTCCATGACTTCAATGGCAAATACAACGCTACAATAATTGACACAATAGTTATTACTTTATAGCGTCTATAATGCGGTTGTGACCGGTCCCTTATCAAAAAAGAAACGCATTGCGATAACAAAAAGGATTTTAATTGATTGTTGCATAATAAACTACTGTCATATAATTAGTTTAAATAATGAATTTCACCCGTTGCACCCTATGTAAGACTACGTGGAACACTCGCGCATTCCATGGGCCATAATCACGCATGAAATGACCAGTCCCTAACAATGTACATGTCGTATTTACTTTATCTTTACCATATATAATAAGTATATACATATCTTGCCACTCTCCAAATTAGAAGATTATGCAATGTATAGAAGACGAGTTATTCCCTATAGACAGTTGTCATATTGAGTGATGTACCATACAAACGGGCCATAATCACGCATAAAATGACCAGTCCCTAACAATGTAAATGTCGTATTTACTTTATCTTTACCGTATATAACAATTATATACACATCTTGCCACTCTCCAAATTAGAAGATTATGCAATGTATAGAAGACGAGTTATTCCCTATAGACAGTTGTCATATTGAGTGATTTACCATACAAACGGGCCATAATCATGCATAAAATGACCAGTCCCTAACAATGTAAATGTCGTATTTACTTTATCTTTACCGTATATAACAATAATATACATATCTTGCCACTCTCCAAATTAGAAGGTTATACAATGTATAGAACACGAGTTATTTCCTATAGACAGTTGTCATATTGAGCATTTACCAATAGCCTCAGACATGTCTGAATGAAATCCAAAAAAAATCATCTGATTTTACATTTTTAGCCACAACTTTTTTATTTGTAAGTCTTTTTTGATCAAATTTTCAGTAAATAGTGATGCTATGAATCTCCTGATATACCATCATCAAGAGGTGTCTACCGTACTGAATTAGGGACTGGTCATATTAAATACCTAAACCTGCATATTTGCTCCTAAATTATTCAAGGAAGCCTGACTTATTTATTTTAAAACAGCATCTGATACCCCGATAAACACGAGAACATTATAAAATATGATTTAAATACAACTTTGACGGTTCGTGCGTGGCGCTCGACCCAATCCCATGCGTATCCCTTGGTTACAGCTTGCGCTACGCGTTTGCATAAACTTCGAGCATAGCACTCGACTTTGTTACCAAGAAATAACATGAACAATTAGATGGTAACTAACATTGCGGTTCATTACATATCAATACAGGCCAGATATGAATAGGTTCAGTCATTACATTTATCGTTCGTGTACAGATCATGATTAACAATATATACGTCTCGCGCGCAGCGCTCCACACGCCACGCGCACAGCGATCGACACTCTTCGTGCACATAGCGCACGACATTGCTCGCGTAGCATACCGCGGCAATCATTTATTACAGAATTATTACATTTATAACATTATAATAACAAGGCCAAAGCTAAAGACAGAGAATTATATTAAATAGCATCGTCCACAGTGGTATAAACATTACATTGTAGGTAATTCGCCGAACCCTGTCTTTGGAATTCTAATGACGCGGTGATGGACAATCGTTACATGGTTGTCCGTATTGAATTGCACGCGTGTACACGATTGTCCGTCTAAATTAAATAGATAATAGGAGTTAGTTCTATTATTTATCGGGGACAATCGACCGATGTGCATGCTTTTCAATGGATGGACAAACGCTACGGTTGTCCATACTCTGATAGTACGAGGGCATGGTTCTGAATAAAAAGACGCTATCAGGCGTTACTATGAAAGGTGTATTGTGAATCAGTGCTAATTTCTAAAGCCGAAGATAATATGACTCTTGATTTGGCTTGATATTGCATAGATGCGCGATTAGCTCAATTGGTTAGCGCGTTGGCCTATTCATACTTACGGGGCAGAGACACGGGTTCAAATCCTCATGGTGGGAGCCATTGGTGTTTTTAATAATGTGTTAATATAAAATTTTCGTTATTCGCGTGGCTCATTAACTTGTTTATTTTACTCATCTGTTTGTCACATATTGTTTTTGGTTTTTCTCTCTTTTGGTTTTTGTTCTTCTTTATTTTTGAACTTTTTTCGGTGGTTGTTGTTTGTCTTTCTTTCTCTTTGTCTACCACATGTAAAATGACCAGTCCGTCACAATGCATTTCGTACTTTTAATGCATTTATCAAACACGGAAGATAAATAATAACCGTCACGTTAAGTAAATGCAAAGAAAATACAATCATTCCATGACTTCAATGGCAAATACAACGCTACAATAATTGACACAATAGTTATTACTTTATAGCGTCTATAATGCGGTTGTGACCGGTCCCTTATCAAAAAAGAAACGCATTGCGATAACAAAAAGGATTTTAATTGATTGTTGCATAATAAACTACTGTAATATAATTAGTTTAAATAATGAATTTCACCCGTTGCACCCTATGTAAGACTACGTGGAACACTCGCGCATTCCATGGGCCATAATCACGCATGAAATGACCAGTCCCTAACAATGTACATGTCGTATTTACTTTATCTTTACCATATATAATAAGTATATACATATCTTGCCACTCTCCAAATTAGAAGATTATGCAATGTATAGAAGACGAGTTATTCCCTATAGACAGTTGTCATATTGAGTGATGTACCATACAAACGGGCCATAATCACGCATAAAATGACCAGTCCCTAACAATGTAAATGTCGTATTTACTTTATCTTTACCGTATATAACAATTATATACATATCTTGCCACTCTCCAAATTAGAAGATTATGCAATGTATAGAAGACGAGTTATTCTCTATAGACAGTTGTCATATTGAGTGATTTACCATACAAACGGGCCATAATCATGCATAAAATGACCAGTCCCTAACAATGTAAATGTCGTATTTACTTTATCTTTACCGTATATAACAATAATATACATATCTTGCCACTCTCCAAATTAGAAGGTTATACAATGTATAGAACACGAGTTATTTCCTATAGACAGTTGTCATATTGAGCATTTACCAATAGCCTCAGACATGTCTGAATGAAATCCAAAAAAAATCATCTGATTTTACATTTTTAGCCACAACTTTTTTATTTGTAAGTCTTTTTTGATCAAATTTTCAGTAAATAGTGATGCTATGAATCTCCTGATATACCATCATCAAGAGGTGTCTACCGTACTGAATTAGGGACTGGTCATATTAAATACCTAAACCTGCATATTTGCTCCTAAATTATTCAAGGAAGCCTGACTTATTTATTTTAAAACAGCATCTGATACCCCGATAAACACGAGAACATTATAAAATATGATTTAAATACAACTTTGACGGTTCGTGCGTGGCGCTCGACCCAATCCCATGCGTATCCCTTGGTTACAGCTTGCGCTACGCGTTTGCATAAACTTCGAGCATAGCACTCGACTTTGTTACCAAGAAATAACATGAACAATTAGATGGTAACTAACATTGCGGTTCATTACATATCAATACAGGCCAGATATGAATAGGTTCAGTCATTACATTCATCGTTCGTGTACAGATCATGATTAACAATATATACGTCTCGCGCGCAGCGCTCCACACGCCACGCGCACAGCGATCGACACTCTTCGTGCACAAAGCGCACGACATTGCTCGCGTAGCATACCGCGGCAATCATTTATTACAGAATTATTACATTTATAACATTATAATAACAAGGCCAAAGCTAAAGACAGAGAATTATATTAAATAGCATCGTCCACAGTGGTATAAACATTACATTGTAGGTAATTCGCCGAACCCTGTCTTTGGAATTCTAATGACGCGGTGATGGACAATCGTTACATGGTTGTCCGTATTGAATTGCACGCGTGTACACGATTGTCCGTCTAAATTAAATAGATAATAGGAGTTAGTTCTATTATTTATCGGGGACAATCGACCGATGTGCATGCTTTTCAATGGATGGACAAACGCTACGGTTGTCCATACTCTGATAGTACGAGGGCATGGTTCTGAATAAAAAGACGCTATCAGGCGTTACTATGAAAGGTGTATTGTGAATCAGTGCTAATTTCTAAAGCCGAAGATAATATGACTCTTGATTTGGCTTGATATTGCATAGATGCGCGATTAGCTCAATTGGTTAGCGCGTTGGCCTATTCATACTTACGGGGCAGAGACACGGGTTCAAATCCTCATGGTGGGAGCCATTGGTGTTTTTAATAATGTGTTAATATAAAATTTTCGTTATTCGCGTGGCTCATTAACTTGTTTATTTTACTCATCTGTTTGTCACATATTGTTTTTGGTTTTTCTCTCTTTTGGTTTTTGTTCTTCTTTATTTTTGAACTTTTTTCGGTGGTTGTTGTTTGTCTTTCTTTCTCTTTGTCTACCACATGTAAAATGACCAGTCCGTCACAATGCATTTCGTACTTTTAATGCATTTATCAAACACGGAAGATAAATAATAACCGTCACGTTAAGTAAATGCAAAGAAAATACAATCATTCCATGACTTCAATGGCAAATACAACGCTACAATAATTGACACAATAGTTATTACTTCATAGCGTCTATAATGCGGTTGTGACCGGTCCCTTATCAAAAAAGAAACGCATTGCGATAACAAAAAGGATTTTAATTGATTGTTGCATAATAAACTACTGTCATATAATTAGTTTAAATAATGAATTTCACCCGTTGCACCCTATGTAAGACTACGTGGAACACTCGCGCATTCCATGGGCCATAATCACGCATGAAATGACCAGTCCCTAACAATGTACATGTCGTATTTACTTTATCTTTACCATATATAATAAGTATATACATATCTTGCCACTCTCCAAATTAGAAGATTATGCAATGTATAGAAGACGAGTTATTCCCTATAGACAGTTGTCATATTGAGTGATGTACCATACAAACGGGCCATAATCACGCATAAAATGACCAGTCCCTAACAATGTAAATGTCGTATTTACTTTATCTTTACCGTATATAACAATTATATACACATCTTGCCACTCTCCAAATTAGAAGATTATGCAATGTATAGAAGACGAGTTATTCCCTATAGACAGTTGTCATATTGAGTGATTTACCATACAAACGGGCCATAATCATGCATAAAATGACCAGTCCCTAACAATGTAAATGTCGTATTTACTTTATCTTTACCGTATATAACAATAATATACATATCTTGCCACTCTCCAAATTAGAAGGTTATACAATGTATAGAACACGAGTTATTTCCTATAGACAGTTGTCATATTGAGCATTTACCAATAGCCTCAGACAATTCCGGAAATAACTGTTGAACCACTTTGAGGACTTCGTTGAAATCAACCCCCCAGTCCCCCCATTCAATGTTGTTCGGAACCGTTTCATCACCACGGTCGTTGGGACCCTCAACATTGATTGGTGGGGGCGGGGGAGGGATATCACTTAGTAGATAGCTCAAGCTCTCCACACAAGATTGTTGCAAAATCAACGCTTGAAAATAGTCCCTTAAAGTGGGATATTAGCAAAGAAATGGACCGTGTGGTCCAACACCAATTTTCCTGAATTGTCTGAATGAAATCCAAAAAAAATCATCTGATTTTACATTTTAGCCACAACTTTTTTATTTGTAAGTCTTTTTTGATCAAATTTTCAGTAAATAGTGATGCTATGAATCTCCTGATATACCATCATCAAGAGGTGTCTACCGTACTGAATTAGGGACTGGTCATATTAAATACCTAAACCTGCATATTTGCTCCTAAATTATTCAAGGAAGCCTGACTTATTTATTTTAAAACAGCATCTGATACCCCGATAAACACGAGAACATTATAAAATATGATTTGAATACAACTTTGACGGTTCGTGCGTGGCGCTCGACCCAATCCCATGCGTATCCCTTGGTTACAGCTTGCGCTACGCGTTTGCATAAACTTCGAGCATAGCACTCGACTTTGTTACCAAGAAATAACATGAACAATTAGATGGTAACTAACATTGCGGTTCATTACATATCAATACAGGCCAGATATGAATAGGTTCAGTCATTACATTCATCGTTCGTGTACAGATCATGATTAACAATATATACGTCTCGCGCGCAGCGCTCCACACGCCACGCGCACAGCGATCGACACTCTTCGTGCACATAGCGCACGACATTGCTCGCGTAGCATACCGCGGCAATCATTTATTACAGAATTATTACATTTATAACATTATAATAACAAGGCCAAAGCTAAAGACAGAGAATTATATTAAATAGCATCGTCCACAGTGGTATAAACATTACATTGTAGGTAATTCGCCGAACCCTGTCTTTGGAATTCTAATGACGCGGTGATGGACAATCGTTACATGGTTGTCCGTATTGAATTGCACGCGTGTACACGATTGTCCGTCTAAATTAAATAGATAATAGGAGTTAGTTCTATTATTTATCGGGGACAATCGACCGATGTGCATGCTTTTCAATGGATGGACAAACGCTACGGTTGTCCATACTCTGATAGTACGAGGGCATGGTTCTGAATAAAAAGACGCTATCAGGCGTTACTATGAAAGGTGTATTGTGAATCAGTGCTAATTTCTAAAGCCGAAGATAATATGACTCTTGATTTGGCTTGATATTGCATAGATGCGCGATTAGCTCAATTGGTTAGCGCGTTGGCCTATTCATACTTACGGGGCAGAGACACGGGTTCAAATCCTCATGGTGGGAGCCATTGGTGTTTTTAATAATGTGTTAATATAAAATTTTCGTTATTCGCGTGGCTCATTAACTTGTTTATTTTACTCATCTGTTTGTCACATATTGTTTTTGGTTTTTCTCTCTTTTGGTTTTTGTTCTTCTTTATTTTTGAACTTTTTTCGGTGGTTGTTGTTTGTCTTTCTTTCTCTTTGTCTACCACATGTAAAATGACCAGTCCGTCACAATGCATTTCGTACTTTTAATGCATTTATCAAACACGGAAGATAAATAATAACCGTCACGTTAAGTAAATGCAAAGAAAATACAATCATTCCATGACTTCAATGGCAAATACAACGCTACAATAATTGACACAATAGTTATTACTTTATAGCGTCTATAATGCGGTTGTGACCGGTCCCTTATCAAAAAAGAAACGCATTGCGATAACAAAAAGGATTTTAATTGATTGTTGCATAATAAACTACTGTCATATAATTAGTTTAAATAATGAATTTCACCCGTTGCACCCTATGTAAGACTACGTGGAACACTCGCGCATTCCATGGGCCATAATCACGCATGAAATGACCAGTCCCTAACAATGTACATGTCGTATTTACTTTATCTTTACCATATATAATAAGTATATACATATCTTGCCACTCTCCAAATTAGAAGATTATGCAATGTATAGAAGACGAGTTATTCCCTATAGACAGTTGTCATATTGAGTGATGTACCATACAAACGGGCCATAATCACGCATAAAATGACCAGTCCCTAACAATGTAAATGTCGTATTTACTTTATCTTTACCGTATATAACAATTATATACATATCTTGCCACTCTCCAAATTAGAAGATTATGCAATGTATAGAAGACGAGTTATTCCCTATAGACAGTTGTCATATTGAGTGATTTACCATACAAACGGGCCATAATCATGCATAAAATGACCAGTCCCTAACAATGTAAATGTCGTATTTACTTTATCTTTACCGTATATAACAATAATATACATATCTTGCCACTCTCCAAATTAGAAGGTTATACAATGTATAGAACACGAGTTATTTCCTATAGACAGTTGTCATATTGAGCATTTACCAATAGCCTCAGACATGTCTGAATGAAATCCAAAAAAAATCATCTGATTTTACATTTTTAGCCACAACTTTTTTATTTGTAAGTCTTTTTTGATCAAATTTTCAGTAAATAGTGATGCTATGAATCTCCTGATATACCATCATCAAGAGGTGTCTACCGTACTGAATTAGGGACTGGTCATATTAAATACCTAAACCTGCATATTTGCTCCTAAATTATTCAAGGAAGCCTGACTTATTTATTTTAAAACAGCATCTGATACCCCGATAAACACGAGAACATTATAAAATATGATTTAAATACAACTTTGACGGTTCGTGCGTGGCGCTCGACCCAATCCCATGCGTATCCCTTGGTTACAGCTTGCGCTACGCGTTTGCATAAACTTCGAGCATAGCACTCGACTTTGTTACCAAGAAATAACATGAACAATTAGATGGTAACTAACATTGCGGTTCATTACATATCAATACAGGCCAGATATGAATAGGTTCAGTCATTACATTCATCGTTCGTGTACAGATCATGATTAACAATATATACGTCTCGCGCGCAGCGCTCCACACGCCACGCGCACAGCGATCGACACTCTTCGTGCACAAAGCGCACGACATTGCTCGCGTAGCATACCGCGGCAATCATTTATTACAGAATTATTACATTTATAACATTATAATAACAAGGCCAAAGCTAAAGACAGAGAATTATATTAAATAGCATCGTCCACAGTGGTATAAACATTACATTGTAGGTAATTCGCCGAACCCTGTCTTTGGAATTCTAATGACGCGGTGATGGACAATCGTTACATGGTTGTCCGTATTGAATTGCACGCGTGTACACGATTGTCCGTCTAAATTAAATAGATAATAGGAGTTAGTTCTATTATTTATCGGGGACAATCGACCGATGTGCATGCTTTTCAATGGATGGACAAACGCTACGGTTGTCCATACTCTGATAGTACGAGGGCATGGTTCTGAATAAAAAGACGCTATCAGGCGTTACTATGAAAGGTGTATTGTGAATCAGTGCTAATTTCTAAAGCCGAAGATAATATGACTCTTGATTTGGCTTGATATTGCATAGATGCGCGATTAGCTCAATTGGTTAGCGCGTTGGCCTATTCATACTTACGGGGCAGAGACACGGGTTCAAATCCTCATGGTGGGAGCCATTGGTGTTTTTAATAATGTGTTAATATAAAATTTTCGTTATTCGCGTGGCTCATTAACTTGTTTATTTTACTCATCTGTTTGTCACATATTGTTTTTGGTTTTTCTCTCTTTTGGTTTTTGTTCTTCTTTATTTTTGAACTTTTTTCGGTGGTTGTTGTTTGTCTTTCTTTCTCTTTGTCTACCACATGTAAAATGACCAGTCCGTCACAATGCATTTCGTACTTTTAATGCATTTATCAAACACGGAAGATAAATAATAACCGTCACGTTAAGTAAATGCAAAGAAAATACAATCATTCCATGACTTCAATGGCAAATACAACGCTACAATAATTGACACAATAGTTATTACTTCATAGCGTCTATAATGCGGTTGTGACCGGTCCCTTATCAAAAAAGAAACGCATTGCGATAACAAAAAGGATTTTAATTGATTGTTGCATAATAAACTACTGTCATATAATTAGTTTAAATAATGAATTTCACCCGTTGCACCCTATGTAAGACTACGTGGAACACTCGCGCATTCCATGGGCCATAATCACGCATGAAATGACCAGTCCCTAACAATGTACATGTCGTATTTACTTTATCTTTACCATATATAATAAGTATATACATATCTTGCCACTCTCCAAATTAGAAGATTATGCAATGTATAGAAGACGAGTTATTCCCTATAGACAGTTGTCATATTGAGTGATGTACCATACAAACGGGCCATAATCACGCATAAAATGACCAGTCCCTAACAATGTAAATGTCGTATTTACTTTATCTTTACCGTATATAACAATTATATACACATCTTGCCACTCTCCAAATTAGAAGATTATGCAATGTATAGAAGACGAGTTATTCCCTATAGACAGTTGTCATATTGAGTGATTTACCATACAAACGGGCCATAATCATGCATAAAATGACCAGTCCCTAACAATGTAAATGTCGTATTTACTTTATCTTTACCGTATATAACAATAATATACATATCTTGCCACTCTCCAAATTAGAAGGTTATACAATGTATAGAACACGAGTTATTTCCTATAGACAGTTGTCATATTGAGCATTTACCAATAGCCTCAGACAATTCCGGAAATAACTGTTGAACCACTTTGAGGACTTCGTTGAAATCAACCCCCCAGTCCCCCCATTCAATGTTGTTCGGAACCGTTTCATCACCACGGTCGTTGGGACCCTCAACATTGATTGGTGGGGGCGGGGGAGGGATATCACTTAGTAGATAGCTCAAGCTCTCCACACAAGATTGTTGCAAAATCAACGCTTGAAAATAGTCCCTTAAAGTGGGATATTAGCAAAGAAATGGACCGTGTGGTCCAACACCAATTTTCCTGAATTGTCTGAATGAAATCCAAAAAAAATCATCTGATTTTACATTTTAGCCACAACTTTTTTATTTGTAAGTCTTTTTTGATCAAATTTTCAGTAAATAGTGATGCTATGAATCTCCTGATATACCATCATCAAGAGGTGTCTACCGTACTGAATTAGGGACTGGTCATATTAAATACCTAAACCTGCATATTTGCTCCTAAATTATTCAAGGAAGCCTGACTTATTTATTTTAAAACAGCATCTGATACCCCGATAAACACGAGAACATTATAAAATATGATTTGAATACAACTTTGACGGTTCGTGCGTGGCGCTCGACCCAATCCCATGCGTATCCCTTGGTTACAGCTTGCGCTACGCGTTTGCATAAACTTCGAGCATAGCACTCGACTTTGTTACCAAGAAATAACATGAACAATTAGATGGTAACTAACATTGCGGTTCATTACATATCAATACAGGCCAGATATGAATAGGTTCAGTCATTACATTCATCGTTCGTGTACAGATCATGATTAACAATATATACGTCTCGCGCGCAGCGCTCCACACGCCACGCGCACAGCGATCGACACTCTTCGTGCACATAGCGCACGACATTGCTCGCGTAGCATACCGCGGCAATCATTTATTACAGAATTATTACATTTATAACATTATAATAACAAGGCCAAAGCTAAAGACAGAGAATTATATTAAATAGCATCGTCCACAGTGGTATAAACATTACATTGTAGGTAATTCGCCGAACCCTGTCTTTGGAATTCTAATGACGCGGTGATGGACAATCGTTACATGGTTGTCCGTATTGAATTGCACGCGTGTACACGATTGTCCGTCTAAATTAAATAGATAATAGGAGTTAGTTCTATTATTTATCGGGGACAATCGACCGATGTGCATGCTTTTCAATGGATGGACAAACGCTACGGTTGTCCATACTCTGATAGTACGAGGGCATGGTTCTGAATAAAAAGACGCTATCAGGCGTTACTATGAAAGGTGTATTGTGAATCAGTGCTAATTTCTAAAGCCGAAGATAATATGACTCTTGATTTGGCTTGATATTGCATAGATGCGCGATTAGCTCAATTGGTTAGCGCGTTGGCCTATTCATACTTACGGGGCAGAGACACGGGTTCAAATCCTCATGGTGGGAGCCATTGGTGTTTTTAATAATGTGTTAATATAAAATTTTCGTTATTCGCGTGGCTCATTAACTTGTTTATTTTACTCATCTGTTTGTCACATATTGTTTTTGGTTTTTCTCTCTTTTGGTTTTTGTTCTTCTTTATTTTTGAACTTTTTTCGGTGGTTGTTGTTTGTCTTTCTTTCTCTTTGTCTACCACATGTAAAATGACCAGTCCGTCACAATGCATTTCGTACTTTTAATGCATTTATCAAACACGGAAGATAAATAATAACCGTCACGTTAAGTAAATGCAAAGAAAATACAATCATTCCATGACTTCAATGGCAAATACAACGCTACAATAATTGACACAATAGTTATTACTTTATAGCGTCTATAATGCGGTTGTGACCGGTCCCTTATCAAAAAAGAAACGCATTGCGATAACAAAAAGGATTTTAATTGATTGTTGCATAATAAACTACTGTCATATAATTAGTTTAAATAATGAATTTCACCCGTTGCACCCTATGTAAGACTACGTGGAACACTCGCGCATTCCATGGGCCATAATCACGCATGAAATGACCAGTCCCTAACAATGTACATGTCGTATTTACTTTATCTTTACCATATATAATAAGTATATACATATCTTGCCACTCTCCAAATTAGAAGATTATGCAATGTATAGAAGACGAGTTATTCCCTATAGACAGTTGTCATATTGAGTGATGTACCATACAAACGGGCCATAATCACGCATAAAATGACCAGTCCCTAACAATGTAAATGTCGTATTTACTTTATCTTTACCGTATATAACAATTATATACATATCTTGCCACTCTCCAAATTAGAAGATTATGCAATGTATAGAAGACGAGTTATTCCCTATAGACAGTTGTCATATTGAGTGATTTACCATACAAACGGGCCATAATCATGCATAAAATGACCAGTCCCTAACAATGTAAATGTCGTATTTACTTTATCTTTACCGTATATAACAATAATATACATATCTTGCCACTCTCCAAATTAGAAGGTTATACAATGTATAGAACACGAGTTATTTCCTATAGACAGTTGTCATATTGAGCATTTACCAATAGCCTCAGACATGTCTGAATGAAATCCAAAAAAAATCATCTGATTTTACATTTTTAGCCACAACTTTTTTATTTGTAAGTCTTTTTTGATCAAATTTTCAGTAAATAGTGATGCTATGAATCTCCTGATATACCATCATCAAGAGGTGTCTACCGTACTGAATTAGGGACTGGTCATATTAAATACCTAAACCTGCATATTTGCTCCTAAATTATTCAAGGAAGCCTGACTTATTTATTTTAAAACAGCATCTGATACCCCGATAAACACGAGAACATTATAAAATATGATTTAAATACAACTTTGACGGTTCGTGCGTGGCGCTCGACCCAATCCCATGCGTATCCCTTGGTTACAGCTTGCGCTACGCGTTTGCATAAACTTCGAGCATAGCACTCGACTTTGTTACCAAGAAATAACATGAACAATTAGATGGTAACTAACATTGCGGTTCATTACATATCAATACAGGCCAGATATGAATAGGTTCAGTCATTACATTCATCGTTCGTGTACAGATCATGATTAACAATATATACGTCTCGCGCGCAGCGCTCCACACGCCACGCGCACAGCGATCGACACTCTTCGTGCACAAAGCGCACGACATTGCTCGCGTAGCATACCGCGGCAATCATTTATTACAGAATTATTACATTTATAACATTATAATAACAAGGCCAAAGCTAAAGACAGAGAATTATATTAAATAGCATCGTCCACAGTGGTATAAACATTACATTGTAGGTAATTCGCCGAACCCTGTCTTTGGAATTCTAATGACGCGGTGATGGACAATCGTTACATGGTTGTCCGTATTGAATTGCACGCGTGTACACGATTGTCCGTCTAAATTAAATAGATAATAGGAGTTAGTTCTATTATTTATCGGGGACAATCGACCGATGTGCATGCTTTTCAATGGATGGACAAACGCTACGGTTGTCCATACTCTGATAGTACGAGGGCATGGTTCTGAATAAAAAGACGCTATCAGGCGTTACTATGAAAGGTGTATTGTGAATCAGTGCTAATTTCTAAAGCCGAAGATAATATGACTCTTGATTTGGCTTGATATTGCATAGATGCGCGATTAGCTCAATTGGTTAGCGCGTTGGCCTATTCATACTTACGGGGCAGAGACACGGGTTCAAATCCTCATGGTGGGAGCCATTGGTGTTTTTAATAATGTGTTAATATAAAATTTTCGTTATTCGCGTGGCTCATTAACTTGTTTATTTTACTCATCTGTTTGTCACATATTGTTTTTGGTTTTTCTCTCTTTTGGTTTTTGTTCTTCTTTATTTTTGAACTTTTTTCGGTGGTTGTTGTTTGTCTTTCTTTCTCTTTGTCTACCACATGTAAAATGACCAGTCCGTCACAATGCATTTCGTACTTTTAATGCATTTATCAAACACGGAAGATAAATAATAACCGTCACGTTAAGTAAATGCAAAGAAAATACAATCATTCCATGACTTCAATGGCAAATACAACGCTACAATAATTGACACAATAGTTATTACTTCATAGCGTCTATAATGCGGTTGTGACCGGTCCCTTATCAAAAAAGAAACGCATTGCGATAACAAAAAGGATTTTAATTGATTGTTGCATAATAAACTACTGTCATATAATTAGTTTAAATAATGAATTTCACCCGTTGCACCCTATGTAAGACTACGTGGAACACTCGCGCATTCCATGGGCCATAATCACGCATGAAATGACCAGTCCCTAACAATGTACATGTCGTATTTACTTTATCTTTACCATATATAATAAGTATATACATATCTTGCCACTCTCCAAATTAGAAGATTATGCAATGTATAGAAGACGAGTTATTCCCTATAGACAGTTGTCATATTGAGTGATGTACCATACAAACGGGCCATAATCACGCATAAAATGACCAGTCCCTAACAATGTAAATGTCGTATTTACTTTATCTTTACCGTATATAACAATTATATACACATCTTGCCACTCTCCAAATTAGAAGATTATGCAATGTATAGAAGACGAGTTATTCCCTATAGACAGTTGTCATATTGAGTGATTTACCATACAAACGGGCCATAATCATGCATAAAATGACCAGTCCCTAACAATGTAAATGTCGTATTTACTTTATCTTTACCGTATATAACAATAATATACATATCTTGCCACTCTCCAAATTAGAAGGTTATACAATGTATAGAACACGAGTTATTTCCTATAGACAGTTGTCATATTGAGCATTTACCAATAGCCTCAGACAATTCCGGAAATAACTGTTGAACCACTTTGAGGACTTCGTTGAAATCAACCCCCCAGTCCCCCCATTCAATGTTGTTCGGAACCGTTTCATCACCACGGTCGTTGGGACCCTCAACATTGATTGGTGGGGGCGGGGGAGGGATATCACTTAGTAGATAGCTCAAGCTCTCCACACAAGATTGTTGCAAAATCAACGCTTGAAAATAGTCCCTTAAAGTGGGATATTAGCAAAGAAATGGACCGTGTGGTCCAACACCAATTTTCCTGAATTGTCTGAATGAAATCCAAAAAAAATCATCTGATTTTACATTTTAGCCACAACTTTTTTATTTGTAAGTCTTTTTTGATCAAATTTTCAGTAAATAGTGATGCTATGAATCTCCTGATATACCATCATCAAGAGGTGTCTACCGTACTGAATTAGGGACTGGTCATATTAAATACCTAAACCTGCATATTTGCTCCTAAATTATTCAAGGAAGCCTGACTTATTTATTTTAAAACAGCATCTGATACCCCGATAAACACGAGAACATTATAAAATATGATTTGAATACAACTTTGACGGTTCGTGCGTGGCGCTCGACCCAATCCCATGCGTATCCCTTGGTTACAGCTTGCGCTACGCGTTTGCATAAACTTCGAGCATAGCACTCGACTTTGTTACCAAGAAATAACATGAACAATTAGATGGTAACTAACATTGCGGTTCATTACATATCAATACAGGCCAGATATGAATAGGTTCAGTCATTACATTCATCGTTCGTGTACAGATCATGATTAACAATATATACGTCTCGCGCGCAGCGCTCCACACGCCACGCGCACAGCGATCGACACTCTTCGTGCACATAGCGCACGACATTGCTCGCGTAGCATACCGCGGCAATCATTTATTACAGAATTATTACATTTATAACATTATAATAACAAGGCCAAAGCTAAAGACAGAGAATTATATTAAATAGCATCGTCCACAGTGGTATAAACATTACATTGTAGGTAATTCGCCGAACCCTGTCTTTGGAATTCTAATGACGCGGTGATGGACAATCGTTACATGGTTGTCCGTATTGAATTGCACGCGTGTACACGATTGTCCGTCTAAATTAAATAGATAATAGGAGTTAGTTCTATTATTTATCGGGGACAATCGACCGATGTGCATGCTTTTCAATGGATGGACAAACGCTACGGTTGTCCATACTCTGATAGTACGAGGGCATGGTTCTGAATAAAAAGACGCTATCAGGCGTTACTATGAAAGGTGTATTGTGAATCAGTGCTAATTTCTAAAGCCGAAGATAATATGACTCTTGATTTGGCTTGATATTGCATAGATGCGCGATTAGCTCAATTGGTTAGCGCGTTGGCCTATTCATACTTACGGGGCAGAGACACGGGTTCAAATCCTCATGGTGGGAGCCATTGGTGTTTTTAATAATGTGTTAATATAAAATTTTCGTTATTCGCGTGGCTCATTAACTTGTTTATTTTACTCATCTGTTTGTCACATATTGTTTTTGGTTTTTCTCTCTTTTGGTTTTTGTTCTTCTTTATTTTTGAACTTTTTTCGGTGGTTGTTGTTTGTCTTTCTTTCTCTTTGTCTACCACATGTAAAATGACCAGTCCGTCACAATGCATTTCGTACTTTTAATGCATTTATCAAACACGGAAGATAAATAATAACCGTCACGTTAAGTAAATGCAAAGAAAATACAATCATTCCATGACTTCAATGGCAAATACAACGCTACAATAATTGACACAATAGTTATTACTTTATAGCGTCTATAATGCGGTTGTGACCGGTCCCTTATCAAAAAAGAAACGCATTGCGATAACAAAAAGGATTTTAATTGATTGTTGCATAATAAACTACTGTCATATAATTAGTTTAAATAATGAATTTCACCCGTTGCACCCTATGTAAGACTACGTGGAACACTCGCGCATTCCATGGGCCATAATCACGCATGAAATGACCAGTCCCTAACAATGTACATGTCGTATTTACTTTATCTTTACCATATATAATAAGTATATACATATCTTGCCACTCTCCAAATTAGAAGATTATGCAATGTATAGAAGACGAGTTATTCCCTATAGACAGTTGTCATATTGAGTGATGTACCATACAAACGGGCCATAATCACGCATAAAATGACCAGTCCCTAACAATGTAAATGTCGTATTTACTTTATCTTTACCGTATATAACAATTATATACATATCTTGCCACTCTCCAAATTAGAAGATTATGCAATGTATAGAAGACGAGTTATTCCCTATAGACAGTTGTCATATTGAGTGATTTACCATACAAACGGGCCATAATCATGCATAAAATGACCAGTCCCTAACAATGTAAATGTCGTATTTACTTTATCTTTACCGTATATAACAATAATATACATATCTTGCCACTCTCCAAATTAGAAGGTTATACAATGTATAGAACACGAGTTATTTCCTATAGACAGTTGTCATATTGAGCATTTACCAATAGCCTCAGACATGTCTGAATGAAATCCAAAAAAAATCATCTGATTTTACATTTTTAGCCACAACTTTTTTATTTGTAAGTCTTTTTTGATCAAATTTTCAGTAAATAGTGATGCTATGAATCTCCTGATATACCATCATCAAGAGGTGTCTACCGTACTGAATTAGGGACTGGTCATATTAAATACCTAAACCTGCATATTTGCTCCTAAATTATTCAAGGAAGCCTGACTTATTTATTTTAAAACAGCATCTGATACCCCGATAAACACGAGAACATTATAAAATATGATTTAAATACAACTTTGACGGTTCGTGCGTGGCGCTCGACCCAATCCCATGCGTATCCCTTGGTTACAGCTTGCGCTACGCGTTTGCATAAACTTCGAGCATAGCACTCGACTTTGTTACCAAGAAATAACATGAACAATTAGATGGTAACTAACATTGCGGTTCATTACATATCAATACAGGCCAGATATGAATAGGTTCAGTCATTACATTCATCGTTCGTGTACAGATCATGATTAACAATATATACGTCTCGCGCGCAGCGCTCCACACGCCACGCGCACAGCGATCGACACTCTTCGTGCACAAAGCGCACGACATTGCTCGCGTAGCATACCGCGGCAATCATTTATTACAGAATTATTACATTTATAACATTATAATAACAAGGCCAAAGCTAAAGACAGAGAATTATATTAAATAGCATCGTCCACAGTGGTATAAACATTACATTGTAGGTAATTCGCCGAACCCTGTCTTTGGAATTCTAATGACGCGGTGATGGACAATCGTTACATGGTTGTCCGTATTGAATTGCACGCGTGTACACGATTGTCCGTCTAAATTAAATAGATAATAGGAGTTAGTTCTATTATTTATCGGGGACAATCGACCGATGTGCATGCTTTTCAATGGATGGACAAACGCTACGGTTGTCCATACTCTGATAGTACGAGGGCATGGTTCTGAATAAAAAGACGCTATCAGGCGTTACTATGAAAGGTGTATTGTGAATCAGTGCTAATTTCTAAAGCCGAAGATAATATGACTCTTGATTTGGCTTGATATTGCATAGATGCGCGATTAGCTCAATTGGTTAGCGCGTTGGCCTATTCATACTTACGGGGCAGAGACACGGGTTCAAATCCTCATGGTGGGAGCCATTGGTGTTTTTAATAATGTGTTAATATAAAATTTTCGTTATTCGCGTGGCTCATTAACTTGTTTATTTTACTCATCTGTTTGTCACATATTGTTTTTGGTTTTTCTCTCTTTTGGTTTTTGTTCTTCTTTATTTTTGAACTTTTTTCGGTGGTTGTTGTTTGTCTTTCTTTCTCTTTGTCTACCACATGTAAAATGACCAGTCCGTCACAATGCATTTCGTACTTTTAATGCATTTATCAAACACGGAAGATAAATAATAACCGTCACGTTAAGTAAATGCAAAGAAAATACAATCATTCCATGACTTCAATGGCAAATACAACGCTACAATAATTGACACAATAGTTATTACTTCATAGCGTCTATAATGCGGTTGTGACCGGTCCCTTATCAAAAAAGAAACGCATTGCGATAACAAAAAGGATTTTAATTGATTGTTGCATAATAAACTACTGTCATATAATTAGTTTAAATAATGAATTTCACCCGTTGCACCCTATGTAAGACTACGTGGAACACTCGCGCATTCCATGGGCCATAATCACGCATGAAATGACCAGTCCCTAACAATGTACATGTCGTATTTACTTTATCTTTACCATATATAATAAGTATATACATATCTTGCCACTCTCCAAATTAGAAGATTATGCAATGTATAGAAGACGAGTTATTCCCTATAGACAGTTGTCATATTGAGTGATGTACCATACAAACGGGCCATAATCACGCATAAAATGACCAGTCCCTAACAATGTAAATGTCGTATTTACTTTATCTTTACCGTATATAACAATTATATACACATCTTGCCACTCTCCAAATTAGAAGATTATGCAATGTATAGAAGACGAGTTATTCCCTATAGACAGTTGTCATATTGAGTGATTTACCATACAAACGGGCCATAATCATGCATAAAATGACCAGTCCCTAACAATGTAAATGTCGTATTTACTTTATCTTTACCGTATATAACAATAATATACATATCTTGCCACTCTCCAAATTAGAAGGTTATACAATGTATAGAACACGAGTTATTTCCTATAGACAGTTGTCATATTGAGCATTTACCAATAGCCTCAGACAATTCCGGAAATAACTGTTGAACCACTTTGAGGACTTCGTTGAAATCAACCCCCCAGTCCCCCCATTCAATGTTGTTCGGAACCGTTTCATCACCACGGTCGTTGGGACCCTCAACATTGATTGGTGGGGGCGGGGGAGGGATATCACTTAGTAGATAGCTCAAGCTCTCCACACAAGATTGTTGCAAAATCAACGCTTGAAAATAGTCCCTTAAAGTGGGATATTAGCAAAGAAATGGACCGTGTGGTCCAACACCAATTTTCCTGAATTGTCTGAATGAAATCCAAAAAAAATCATCTGATTTTACATTTTAGCCACAACTTTTTTATTTGTAAGTCTTTTTTGATCAAATTTTCAGTAAATAGTGATGCTATGAATCTCCTGATATACCATCATCAAGAGGTGTCTACCGTACTGAATTAGGGACTGGTCATATTAAATACCTAAACCTGCATATTTGCTCCTAAATTATTCAAGGAAGCCTGACTTATTTATTTTAAAACAGCATCTGATACCCCGATAAACACGAGAACATTATAAAATATGATTTGAATACAACTTTGACGGTTCGTGCGTGGCGCTCGACCCAATCCCATGCGTATCCCTTGGTTACAGCTTGCGCTACGCGTTTGCATAAACTTCGAGCATAGCACTCGACTTTGTTACCAAGAAATAACATGAACAATTAGATGGTAACTAACATTGCGGTTCATTACATATCAATACAGGCCAGATATGAATAGGTTCAGTCATTACATTCATCGTTCGTGTACAGATCATGATTAACAATATATACGTCTCGCGCGCAGCGCTCCACACGCCACGCGCACAGCGATCGACACTCTTCGTGCACATAGCGCACGACATTGCTCGCGTAGCATACCGCGGCAATCATTTATTACAGAATTATTACATTTATAACATTATAATAACAAGGCCAAAGCTAAAGACAGAGAATTATATTAAATAGCATCGTCCACAGTGGTATAAACATTACATTGTAGGTAATTCGCCGAACCCTGTCTTTGGAATTCTAATGACGCGGTGATGGACAATCGTTACATGGTTGTCCGTATTGAATTGCACGCGTGTACACGATTGTCCGTCTAAATTAAATAGATAATAGGAGTTAGTTCTATTATTTATCGGGGACAATCGACCGATGTGCATGCTTTTCAATGGATGGACAAACGCTACGGTTGTCCATACTCTGATAGTACGAGGGCATGGTTCTGAATAAAAAGACGCTATCAGGCGTTACTATGAAAGGTGTATTGTGAATCAGTGCTAATTTCTAAAGCCGAAGATAATATGACTCTTGATTTGGCTTGATATTGCATAGATGCGCGATTAGCTCAATTGGTTAGCGCGTTGGCCTATTCATACTTACGGGGCAGAGACACGGGTTCAAATCCTCATGGTGGGAGCCATTGGTGTTTTTAATAATGTGTTAATATAAAATTTTCGTTATTCGCGTGGCTCATTAACTTGTTTATTTTACTCATCTGTTTGTCACATATTGTTTTTGGTTTTTCTCTCTTTTGGTTTTTGTTCTTCTTTATTTTTGAACTTTTTTCGGTGGTTGTTGTTTGTCTTTCTTTCTCTTTGTCTACCACATGTAAAATGACCAGTCCGTCACAATGCATTTCGTACTTTTAATGCATTTATCAAACACGGAAGATAAATAATAACCGTCACGTTAAGTAAATGCAAAGAAAATACAATCATTCCATGACTTCAATGGCAAATACAACGCTACAATAATTGACACAATAGTTATTACTTTATAGCGTCTATAATGCGGTTGTGACCGGTCCCTTATCAAAAAAGAAACGCATTGCGATAACAAAAAGGATTTTAATTGATTGTTGCATAATAAACTACTGTCATATAATTAGTTTAAATAATGAATTTCACCCGTTGCACCCTATGTAAGACTACGTGGAACACTCGCGCATTCCATGGGCCATAATCACGCATGAAATGACCAGTCCCTAACAATGTACATGTCGTATTTACTTTATCTTTACCATATATAATAAGTATATACATATCTTGCCACTCTCCAAATTAGAAGATTATGCAATGTATAGAAGACGAGTTATTCCCTATAGACAGTTGTCATATTGAGTGATGTACCATACAAACGGGCCATAATCACGCATAAAATGACCAGTCCCTAACAATGTAAATGTCGTATTTACTTTATCTTTACCGTATATAACAATTATATACATATCTTGCCACTCTCCAAATTAGAAGATTATGCAATGTATAGAAGACGAGTTATTCCCTATAGACAGTTGTCATATTGAGTGATTTACCATACAAACGGGCCATAATCATGCATAAAATGACCAGTCCCTAACAATGTAAATGTCGTATTTACTTTATCTTTACCGTATATAACAATAATATACATATCTTGCCACTCTCCAAATTAGAAGGTTATACAATGTATAGAACACGAGTTATTTCCTATAGACAGTTGTCATATTGAGCATTTACCAATAGCCTCAGACATGTCTGAATGAAATCCAAAAAAAATCATCTGATTTTACATTTTTAGCCACAACTTTTTTATTTGTAAGTCTTTTTTGATCAAATTTTCAGTAAATAGTGATGCTATGAATCTCCTGATATACCATCATCAAGAGGTGTCTACCGTACTGAATTAGGGACTGGTCATATTAAATACCTAAACCTGCATATTTGCTCCTAAATTATTCAAGGAAGCATGACTTATTTATTTTAAAACAGCATCTGATACCCCGATAAACACGAGAACATTATAAAATATGATTTAAATACAACTTTGACGGTTCGTGCGTGGCGCTCGACCCAATCCCATGCGTATCCCTTGGTTACAGCTTGCGCTACGCGTTTGCATAAACTTCGAGCATAGCACTCGACTTTGTTACCAAGAAATAACATGAACAATTAGATGGTAACTAACATTGCGGTTCATTACATATCAATACAGGCCAGATATGAATAGGTTCAGTCATTACATTTATCGTTCGTGTACAGATCATGATTAACAATATATACGTCTCGCGCGCAGCGCTCCACACGCCACGCGCACAGCGATCGACACTCTTCGTGCACATAGCGCACGACATTGCTCGCGTAGCATACCGCGGCAATCATTTATTACAGAATTATTACATTTATAACATTATAATAACAAGGCCAAAGCTAAAGACAGAGAATTATATTAAATAGCATCGTCCACAGTGGTATAAACATTACATTGTAGGTAATTCGCCGAACCCTGTCTTTGGAATTCTAATGACGCGGTGATGGACAATCGTTACATGGTTGTCCGTATTGAATTGCACGCGTGTACACGATTGTCCGTCTAAATTAAATAGATAATAGGAGTTAGTTCTATTATTTATCGGGGACAATCGACCGATGTGCATGCTTTTCAATGGATGGACAAACGCTACGGTTGTCCATACTCTGATAGTACGAGGGCATGGTTCTGAATAAAAAGACGCTATCAGGCGTTACTATGAAAGGTGTATTGTGAATCAGTGCTAATTTCTAAAGCCGAAGATAATATGACTCTTGATTTGGCTTGATATTGCATAGATGCGCGATTAGCTCAATTGGTTAGCGCGTTGGCCTATTCATACTTACGGGGCAGAGACACGGGTTCAAATCCTCATGGTGGGAGCCATTGGTGTTTTTAATAATGTGTTAATATAAAATTTTCGTTATTCGCGTGGCTCATTAACTTGTTTATTTTACTCATCTGTTTGTCACATATTGTTTTTGGTTTTTCTCTCTTTTGGTTTTTGTTCTTCTTTATTTTTGAACTTTTTTCGGTGGTTGTTGTTTGTCTTTCTTTCTCTTTGTCTACCACATGTAAAATGACCAGTCCGTCACAATGCATTTCGTACTTTTAATGCATTTATCAAACACGGAAGATAAATAATAACCGTCACGTTAAGTAAATGCAAAGAAAATACAATCATTCCATGACTTCAATGGCAAATACAACGCTACAATAATTGACACAATAGTTATTACTTCATAGCGTCTATAATGCGGTTGTGACCGGTCCCTTATCAAAAAAGAAACGCATTGCGATAACAAAAAGGATTTTAATTGATTGTTGCATAATAAACTACTGTCATATAATTAGTTTAAATAATGAATTTCACCCGTTGCACCCTATGTAAGACTACGTGGAACACTCGCGCATTCCATGGGCCATAATCACGCATGAAATGACCAGTCCCTAACAATGTACATGTCGTATTTACTTTATCTTTACCATATATAATAAGTATATACATATCTTGCCACTCTCCAAATTAGAAGATTATGCAATGTATAGAAGACGAGTTATTCCCTATAGACAGTTGTCATATTGAGTGATGTACCATACAAACGGGCCATAATCACGCATAAAATGACCAGTCCCTAACAATGTAAATGTCGTATTTACTTTATCTTTACCGTATATAACAATTATATACACATCTTGCCACTCTCCAAATTAGAAGATTATGCAATGTATAGAAGACGAGTTATTCCCTATAGACAGTTGTCATATTGAGTGATTTACCATACAAACGGGCCATAATCATGCATAAAATGACCAGTCCCTAACAATGTAAATGTCGTATTTACTTTATCTTTACCGTATATAACAATAATATACATATCTTGCCACTCTCCAAATTAGAAGGTTATACAATGTATAGAACACGAGTTATTTCCTATAGACAGTTGTCATATTGAGCATTTACCAATAGCCTCAGACAATTCCGGAAATAACTGTTGAACCACTTTGAGGACTTCGTTGAAATCAACCCCCCAGTCCCCCCATTCAATGTTGTTCGGAACCGTTTCATCACCACGGTCGTTGGGACCCTCAACATTGATTGGTGGGGGCGGGGGAGGGATATCACTTAGTAGATAGCTCAAGCTCTCCACACAAGATTGTTGCAAAATCAACGCTTGAAAATAGTCCCTTAAAGTGGGATATTAGCAAAGAAATGGACCGTGTGGTCCAACACCAATTTTCCTGAATTGTCTGAATGAAATCCAAAAAAAATCATCTGATTTTACATTTTAGCCACAACTTTTTTATTTGTAAGTCTTTTTTGATCAAATTTTCAGTAAATAGTGATGCTATGAATCTCCTGATATACCATCATCAAGAGGTGTCTACCGTACTGAATTAGGGACTGGTCATATTAAATACCTAAACCTGCATATTTGCTCCTAAATTATTCAAGGAAGCCTGACTTATTTATTTTAAAACAGCATCTGATACCCCGATAAACACGAGAACATTATAAAATATGATTTGAATACAACTTTGACGGTTCGTGCGTGGCGCTCGACCCAATCCCATGCGTATCCCTTGGTTACAGCTTGCGCTACGCGTTTGCATAAACTTCGAGCATAGCACTCGACTTTGTTACCAAGAAATAACATGAACAATTAGATGGTAACTAACATTGCGGTTCATTACATATCAATACAGGCCAGATATGAATAGGTTCAGTCATTACATTCATCGTTCGTGTACAGATCATGATTAACAATATATACGTCTCGCGCGCAGCGCTCCACACGCCACGCGCACAGCGATCGACACTCTTCGTGCACATAGCGCACGACATTGCTCGCGTAGCATACCGCGGCAATCATTTATTACAGAATTATTACATTTATAACATTATAATAACAAGGCCAAAGCTAAAGACAGAGAATTATATTAAATAGCATCGTCCACAGTGGTATAAACATTACATTGTAGGTAATTCGCCGAACCCTGTCTTTGGAATTCTAATGACGCGGTGATGGACAATCGTTACATGGTTGTCCGTATTGAATTGCACGCGTGTACACGATTGTCCGTCTAAATTAAATAGATAATAGGAGTTAGTTCTATTATTTATCGGGGACAATCGACCGATGTGCATGCTTTTCAATGGATGGACAAACGCTACGGTTGTCCATACTCTGATAGTACGAGGGCATGGTTCTGAATAAAAAGACGCTATCAGGCGTTACTATGAAAGGTGTATTGTGAATCAGTGCTAATTTCTAAAGCCGAAGATAATATGACTCTTGATTTGGCTTGATATTGCATAGATGCGCGATTAGCTCAATTGGTTAGCGCGTTGGCCTATTCATACTTACGGGGCAGAGACACGGGTTCAAATCCTCATGGTGGGAGCCATTGGTGTTTTTAATAATGTGTTAATATAAAATTTTCGTTATTCGCGTGGCTCATTAACTTGTTTATTTTACTCATCTGTTTGTCACATATTGTTTTTGGTTTTTCTCTCTTTTGGTTTTTGTTCTTCTTTATTTTTGAACTTTTTTCGGTGGTTGTTGTTTGTCTTTCTTTCTCTTTGTCTACCACATGTAAAATGACCAGTCCGTCACAATGCATTTCGTACTTTTAATGCATTTATCAAACACGGAAGATAAATAATAACCGTCACGTTAAGTAAATGCAAAGAAAATACAATCATTCCATGACTTCAATGGCAAATACAACGCTACAATAATTGACACAATAGTTATTACTTTATAGCGTCTATAATGCGGTTGTGACCGGTCCCTTATCAAAAAAGAAACGCATTGCGATAACAAAAAGGATTTTAATTGATTGTTGCATAATAAACTACTGTCATATAATTAGTTTAAATAATGAATTTCACCCGTTGCACCCTATGTAAGACTACGTGGAACACTCGCGCATTCCATGGGCCATAATCACGCATGAAATGACCAGTCCCTAACAATGTACATGTCGTATTTACTTTATCTTTACCATATATAATAAGTATATACATATCTTGCCACTCTCCAAATTAGAAGATTATGCAATGTATAGAAGACGAGTTATTCCCTATAGACAGTTGTCATATTGAGTGATGTACCATACAAACGGGCCATAATCACGCATAAAATGACCAGTCCCTAACAATGTAAATGTCGTATTTACTTTATCTTTACCGTATATAACAATTATATACACATCTTGCCACTCTCCAAATTAGAAGATTATGCAATGTATAGAAGACGAGTTATTCCCTATAGACAGTTGTCATATTGAGTGATTTACCATACAAACGGGCCATAATCATGCATAAAATGACCAGTCCCTAACAATGTAAATGTCGTATTTACTTTATCTTTACCGTATATAACAATAATATACATATCTTGCCACTCTCCAAATTAGAAGGTTATACAATGTATAGAACACGAGTTATTTCCTATAGACAGTTGTCATATTGAGCATTTACCAATAGCCTCAGACATGTCTGAATGAAATCCAAAAAAAATCATCTGATTTTACATTTTTAGCCACAACTTTTTTATTTGTAAGTCTTTTTTGATCAAATTTTCAGTAAATAGTGATGCTATGAATCTCCTGATATACCATCATCAAGAGGTGTCTACCGTACTGAATTAGGGACTGGTCATATTAAATACCTAAACCTGCATATTTGCTCCTAAATTATTCAAGGAAGCCTGACTTATTTATTTTAAAACAGCATCTGATACCCCGATAAACACGAGAACATTATAAAATATGATTTGAATACAACTTTGACGGTTCGTGCGTGGCGCTCGACCCAATCCCATGCGTATCCCTTGGTTACAGCTTGCGCTACGCGTTTGCATAAACTTCGAGCATAGCACTCGACTTTGTTACCAAGAAATAACATGAACAATTAGATGGTAACTAACATTGCGGTTCATTACATATCAATACAGGCCAGATATGAATAGGTTCAGTCATTACATTCATCGTTCGTGTACAGATCATGATTAACAATATATACGTCTCGCGCGCAGCGCTCCACACGCCACGCGCACAGCGATCGACACTCTTCGTGCACATAGCGCACGACATTGCTCGCGTAGCATACCGCGCCAATCATTTATTACAGAATTATTACATTTATAACATTATAATAACAAGGCCAAAGCTAAAGACAGAGAATTATATTAAATAGCATCGTCCACAGTGGTATAAACATTACATTGTAGGTAATTCGCCGAACCCTGTCTTTGGAATTCTAATGACGCGGTGATGGACAATCGTTACATGGTTGTCCGTATTGAATTGCACGCGTGTACACGATTGTCCGTCTAAATTAAATAGATAATAGGAGTTAGTTCTATTATTTATCGGGGACAATCGACCGATGTGCATGCTTTTCAATGGATGGACAAACGCTACGGTTGTCCATACTCTGATAGTACGAGGGCATGGTTCTGAATAAAAAGACGCTATCAGGCGTTACTATGAAAGGTGTATTGTGAATCAGTGCTAATTTCTAAAGCCGAAGATAATATGACTCTTGATTTGGCTTGATATTGCATAGATGCGCGATTAGCTCAATTGGTTAGCGCGTTGGCCTATTCATACTTACGGGGCAGAGACACGGGTTCAAATCCTCATGGTGGGAGCCATTGGTGTTTTTAATAATGTGTTAATATAAAATTTTCGTTATTCGCGTGGCTCATTAACTTGTTTATTTTACTCATCTGTTTGTCACATATTGTTTTTGGTTTTTCACTCTTTTGGTTTTTGTTCTTCTTTATTTTTGAACTTTTTTCGGTGGTTGTTGTTTGTCTTTCTTTCTCTTTGTCTACCACATGTAAAATGACCAGTCCGTCACAATGCATTTCGTACTTTTAATGCATTTATTAAACACGGAAGATAAATAATAACCGTCACGTTAAGTAAATGCAAAGAAAATACAATCATTCCATGACTTCAATGGCAAATACAACGCTACAATAATTGACACAATAGTTATTACTTTATAGCGTCTATAATGCGGTTGTGACCGGTCCCTTATCAAAAAAGAAACGCATTGCGATAACAAAAAGGATTTTAATTGATTGTTGCATAATAAACTACTGTCATATAATTAGTTTAAATAATGAATTTCACCCGTTGCACCCTATGTAAGACTACGTGGAACACTCGCGCATTCCATGGGCCATAATCACGCATGAAATGACCAGTCCCTAACAATGTACATGTCGTATTTACTTTATCTTTACCATATATAATAAGTATATACATATCTTGCCACTCTCCAAATTAGAAGATTATGCAATGTATAGAAGACGAGTTATTCCCTATAGACAGTTGTCATATTGAGTGATGTACCATACAAACGGGCCATAATCACGCATAAAATGACCAGTCCCTAACAATGTAAATGTCGTATTTACTTTATCTTTACCGTATATAACAATTATATACATATCTTGCCACTCTCCAAATTAGAAGATTATGCAATGTATAGAAGACGAGTTATTCCCTATAGACAGTTGTCATATTGAGTGATTTACCATACAAACGGGCCATAATCATGCATAAAATGACCAGTCCCTAACAATGTAAATGTCGTATTTACTTTATCTTTACCGTATATAACAATAATATACATATCTTGCCACTCTCCAAATTAGAAGGTTATACAATGTATAGAACACGAGTTATTTCCTATAGACAGTTGTCATATTGAGCATTTACCAATAGCCTCAGACAATTCCGGAAATAACTGTTGAACCACTTTGAGGACTTCGTTGAAATCAACCCCCCAGTCCCCCCATTCAATGTTGTTCGGAACCGTTTCATCACCACGGTCGTTGGGACCCTCAACATTGATTGGTGGGGGCGGGGGAGGGATATCACTTAGTAGATAGCTCAAGCTCTCCACACAAGATTGTTGCAAAATCAACGCTTGAAAATAGTCCCTTAAAGTGGGATATTAGCAAAGAAATGGACCGTGTGGTCCAACACCAATTTTCCTGAATTGTCTGAATGAAATCCAAAAAAAATCATCTGATTTTACATTTTAGCCACAACTTTTTTATTTGTAAGTCTTTTTTGATCAAATTTTCAGTAAATAGTGATGCTATGAATCTCCTGATATACCATCATCAAGAGGTGTCTACCGTACTGAATTAGGGACTGGTCATATTAAATACCTAAACCTGCATATTTGCTCCTAAATTATTCAAGGAAGCCTGACTTATTTATTTTAAAACAGCATCTGATACCCCGATAAACACGAGAACATTATAAAATATGATTTGAATACAACTTTGACGGTTCGTGCGTGGCGCTCGACCCAATCCCATGCGTATCCCTTGGTTACAGCTTGCGCTACGCGTTTGCATAAACTTCGAGCATAGCACTCGACTTTGTTACCAAGAAATAACATGAACAATTAGATGGTAACTAACATTGCGGTTCATTACATATCAATACAGGCCAGATATGAATAGGTTCAGTCATTACATTCATCGTTCGTGTACAGATCATGATTAACAATATATACGTCTCGCGCGCAGCGCTCCACACGCCACGCGCACAGCGATCGACACTCTTCGTGCACATAGCGCACGACATTGCTCGCGTAGCATACCGCGGCAATCATTTATTACAGAATTATTACATTTATAACATTATAATAACAAGGCCAAAGCTAAAGACAGAGAATTATATTAAATAGCATCGTCCACAGTGGTATAAACATTACATTGTAGGTAATTCGCCGAACCCTGTCTTTGGAATTCTAATGACGCGGTGATGGACAATCGTTACATGGTTGTCCGTATTGAATTGCACGCGTGTACACGATTGTCCGTCTAAATTAAATAGATAATAGGAGTTAGTTCTATTATTTATCGGGGACAATCGACCGATGTGCATGCTTTTCAATGGATGGACAAACGCTACGGTTGTCCATACTCTGATAGTACGAGGGCATGGTTCTGAATAAAAAGACGCTATCAGGCGTTACTATGAAAGGTGTATTGTGAATCAGTGCTAATTTCTAAAGCCGAAGATAATATGACTCTTGATTTGGCTTGATATTGCATAGATGCGCGATTAGCTCAATTGGTTAGCGCGTTGGCCTATTCATACTTACGGGGCAGAGACACGGGTTCAAATCCTCATGGTGGGAGCCATTGGTGTTTTTAATAATGTGTTAATATAAAATTTTCGTTATTCGCGTGGCTCATTAACTTGTTTATTTTACTCATCTGTTTGTCACATATTGTTTTTGGTTTTTCTCTCTTTTGGTTTTTGTTCTTCTTTATTTTTGAACTTTTTTCGGTGGTTGTTGTTTGTCTTTCTTTCTCTTTGTCTACCACATGTAAAATGACCAGTCCGTCACAATGCATTTCGTACTTTTAATGCATTTATCAAACACGGAAGATAAATAATAACCGTCACGTTAAGTAAATGCAAAGAAAATACAATCATTCCATGACTTCAATGGCAAATACAACGCTACAATAATTGACACAATAGTTATTACTTTATAGCGTCTATAATGCGGTTGTGACCGGTCCCTTATCAAAAAAGAAACGCATTGCGATAACAAAAAGGATTTTAATTGATTGTTGCATAATAAACTACTGTCATATAATTAGTTTAAATAATGAATTTCACCCGTTGCACCCTATGTAAGACTACGTGGAACACTCGCGCATTCCATGGGCCATAATCACGCATGAAATGACCAGTCCCTAACAATGTACATGTCGTATTTACTTTATCTTTACCATATATAATAAGTATATACATATCTTGCCACTCTCCAAATTAGAAGATTATGCAATGTATAGAAGACGAGTTATTCCCTATAGACAGTTGTCATATTGAGTGATGTACCATACAAACGGGCCATAATCACGCATAAAATGACCAGTCCCTAACAATGTAAATGTCGTATTTACTTTATCTTTACCGTATATAACAATTATATACACATCTTGCCACTCTCCAAATTAGAAGATTATGCAATGTATAGAAGACGAGTTATTCCCTATAGACAGTTGTCATATTGAGTGATTTACCATACAAACGGGCCATAATCATGCATAAAATGACCAGTCCCTAACAATGTAAATGTCGTATTTACTTTATCTTTACCGTATATAACAATAATATACATATCTTGCCACTCTCCAAATTAGAAGGTTATACAATGTATAGAACACGAGTTATTTCCTATAGACAGTTGTCATATTGAGCATTTACCAATAGCCTCAGACATGTCTGAATGAAATCCAAAAAAAATCATCTGATTTTACATTTTTAGCCACAACTTTTTTATTTGTAAGTCTTTTTTGATCAAATTTTCAGTAAATAGTGATGCTATGAATCTCCTGATATACCATCATCAAGAGGTGTCTACCGTACTGAATTAGGGACTGGTCATATTAAATACCTAAACCTGCATATTTGCTCCTAAATTATTCAAGGAAGCCTGACTTATTTATTTTAAAACAGCATCTGATACCCCGATAAACACGAGAACATTATAAAATATGATTTGAATACAACTTTGACGGTTCGTGCGTGGCGCTCGACCCAATCCCATGCGTATCCCTTGGTTACAGCTTGCGCTACGCGTTTGCATAAACTTCGAGCATAGCACTCGACTTTGTTACCAAGAAATAACATGAACAATTAGATGGTAACTAACATTGCGGTTCATTACATATCAATACAGGCCAGATATGAATAGGTTCAGTCATTACATTCATCGTTCGTGTACAGATCATGATTAACAATATATACGTCTCGCGCGCAGCGCTCCACACGCCACGCGCACAGCGATCGACACTCTTCGTGCACATAGCGCACGACATTGCTCGCGTAGCATACCGCGCCAATCATTTATTACAGAATTATTACATTTATAACATTATAATAACAAGGCCAAAGCTAAAGACAGAGAATTATATTAAATAGCATCGTCCACAGTGGTATAAACATTACATTGTAGGTAATTCGCCGAACCCTGTCTTTGGAATTCTAATGACGCGGTGATGGACAATCGTTACATGGTTGTCCGTATTGAATTGCACGCGTGTACACGATTGTCCGTCTAAATTAAATAGATAATAGGAGTTAGTTCTATTATTTATCGGGGACAATCGACCGATGTGCATGCTTTTCAATGGATGGACAAACGCTACGGTTGTCCATACTCTGATAGTACGAGGGCATGGTTCTGAATAAAAAGACGCTATCAGGCGTTACTATGAAAGGTGTATTGTGAATCAGTGCTAATTTCTAAAGCCGAAGATAATATGACTCTTGATTTGGCTTGATATTGCATAGATGCGCGATTAGCTCAATTGGTTAGCGCGTTGGCCTATTCATACTTACGGGGCAGAGACACGGGTTCAAATCCTCATGGTGGGAGCCATTGGTGTTTTTAATAATGTGTTAATATAAAATTTTCGTTATTCGCGTGGCTCATTAACTTGTTTATTTTACTCATCTGTTTGTCACATATTGTTTTTGGTTTTTCACTCTTTTGGTTTTTGTTCTTCTTTATTTTTGAACTTTTTTCGGTGGTTGTTGTTTGTCTTTCTTTCTCTTTGTCTACCACATGTAAAATGACCAGTCCGTCACAATGCATTTCGTACTTTTAATGCATTTATTAAACACGGAAGATAAATAATAACCGTCACGTTAAGTAAATGCAAAGAAAATACAATCATTCCATGACTTCAATGGCAAATACAACGCTACAATAATTGACACAATAGTTATTACTTTATAGCGTCTATAATGCGGTTGTGACCGGTCCCTTATCAAAAAAGAAACGCATTGCGATAACAAAAAGGATTTTAATTGATTGTTGCATAATAAACTACTGTCATATAATTAGTTTAAATAATGAATTTCACCCGTTGCACCCTATGTAAGACTACGTGGAACACTCGCGCATTCCATGGGCCATAATCACGCATGAAATGACCAGTCCCTAACAATGTACATGTCGTATTTACTTTATCTTTACCATATATAATAAGTATATACATATCTTGCCACTCTCCAAATTAGAAGATTATGCAATGTATAGAAGACGAGTTATTCCCTATAGACAGTTGTCATATTGAGTGATGTACCATACAAACGGGCCATAATCACGCATAAAATGACCAGTCCCTAACAATGTAAATGTCGTATTTACTTTATCTTTACCGTATATAACAATTATATACATATCTTGCCACTCTCCAAATTAGAAGATTATGCAATGTATAGAAGACGAGTTATTCCCTATAGACAGTTGTCATATTGAGTGATTTACCATACAAACGGGCCATAATCATGCATAAAATGACCAGTCCCTAACAATGTAAATGTCGTATTTACTTTATCTTTACCGTATATAACAATAATATACATATCTTGCCACTCTCCAAATTAGAAGGTTATACAATGTATAGAACACGAGTTATTTCCTATAGACAGTTGTCATATTGAGCATTTACCAATAGCCTCAGACAATTCCGGAAATAACTGTTGAACCACTTTGAGGACTTCGTTGAAATCAACCCCCCAGTCCCCCCATTCAATGTTGTTCGGAACCGTTTCATCACCACGGTCGTTGGGACCCTCAACATTGATTGGTGGGGGCGGGGGAGGGATATCACTTAGTAGATAGCTCAAGCTCTCCACACAAGATTGTTGCAAAATCAACGCTTGAAAATAGTCCCTTAAAGTGGGATATTAGCAAAGAAATGGACCGTGTGGTCCAACACCAATTTTCCTGAATTGTCTGAATGAAATCCAAAAAAAATCATCTGATTTTACATTTTAGCCACAACTTTTTTATTTGTAAGTCTTTTTTGATCAAATTTTCAGTAAATAGTGATGCTATGAATCTCCTGATATACCATCATCAAGAGGTGTCTACCGTACTGAATTAGGGACTGGTCATATTAAATACCTAAACCTGCATATTTGCTCCTAAATTATTCAAGGAAGCCTGACTTATTTATTTTAAAACAGCATCTGATACCCCGATAAACACGAGAACATTATAAAATATGATTTGAATACAACTTTGACGGTTCGTGCGTGGCGCTCGACCCAATCCCATGCGTATCCCTTGGTTACAGCTTGCGCTACGCGTTTGCATAAACTTCGAGCATAGCACTCGACTTTGTTACCAAGAAATAACATGAACAATTAGATGGTAACTAACATTGCGGTTCATTACATATCAATACAGGCCAGATATGAATAGGTTCAGTCATTACATTCATCGTTCGTGTACAGATCATGATTAACAATATATACGTCTCGCGCGCAGCGCTCCACACGCCACGCGCACAGCGATCGACACTCTTCGTGCACATAGCGCACGACATTGCTCGCGTAGCATACCGCGGCAATCATTTATTACAGAATTATTACATTTATAACATTATAATAACAAGGCCAAAGCTAAAGACAGAGAATTATATTAAATAGCATCGTCCACAGTGGTATAAACATTACATTGTAGGTAATTCGCCGAACCCTGTCTTTGGAATTCTAATGACGCGGTGATGGACAATCGTTACATGGTTGTCCGTATTGAATTGCACGCGTGTACACGATTGTCCGTCTAAATTAAATAGATAATAGGAGTTAGTTCTATTATTTATCGGGGACAATCGACCGATGTGCATGCTTTTCAATGGATGGACAAACGCTACGGTTGTCCATACTCTGATAGTACGAGGGCATGGTTCTGAATAAAAAGACGCTATCAGGCGTTACTATGAAAGGTGTATTGTGAATCAGTGCTAATTTCTAAAGCCGAAGATAATATGACTCTTGATTTGGCTTGATATTGCATAGATGCGCGATTAGCTCAATTGGTTAGCGCGTTGGCCTATTCATACTTACGGGGCAGAGACACGGGTTCAAATCCTCATGGTGGGAGCCATTGGTGTTTTTAATAATGTGTTAATATAAAATTTTCGTTATTCGCGTGGCTCATTAACTTGTTTATTTTACTCATCTGTTTGTCACATATTGTTTTTGGTTTTTCTCTCTTTTGGTTTTTGTTCTTCTTTATTTTTGAACTTTTTTCGGTGGTTGTTGTTTGTCTTTCTTTCTCTTTGTCTACCACATGTAAAATGACCAGTCCGTCACAATGCATTTCGTACTTTTAATGCATTTATCAAACACGGAAGATAAATAATAACCGTCACGTTAAGTAAATGCAAAGAAAATACAATCATTCCATGACTTCAATGGCAAATACAACGCTACAATAATTGACACAATAGTTATTACTTTATAGCGTCTATAATGCGGTTGTGACCGGTCCCTTATCAAAAAAGAAACGCATTGCGATAACAAAAAGGATTTTAATTGATTGTTGCATAATAAACTACTGTCATATAATTAGTTTAAATAATGAATTTCACCCGTTGCACCCTATGTAAGACTACGTGGAACACTCGCGCATTCCATGGGCCATAATCACGCATGAAATGACCAGTCCCTAACAATGTACATGTCGTATTTACTTTATCTTTACCATATATAATAAGTATATACATATCTTGCCACTCTCCAAATTAGAAGATTATGCAATGTATAGAAGACGAGTTATTCCCTATAGACAGTTGTCATATTGAGTGATGTACCATACAAACGGGCCATAATCACGCATAAAATGACCAGTCCCTAACAATGTAAATGTCGTATTTACTTTATCTTTACCGTATATAACAATTATATACACATCTTGCCACTCTCCAAATTAGAAGATTATGCAATGTATAGAAGACGAGTTATTCCCTATAGACAGTTGTCATATTGAGTGATTTACCATACAAACGGGCCATAATCATGCATAAAATGACCAGTCCCTAACAATGTAAATGTCGTATTTACTTTATCTTTACCGTATATAACAATAATATACATATCTTGCCACTCTCCAAATTAGAAGGTTATACAATGTATAGAACACGAGTTATTTCCTATAGACAGTTGTCATATTGAGCATTTACCAATAGCCTCAGACAATTCCGGAAATAACTGTTGAACCACTTTGAGGACTTCGTTGAAATCAACCCCCCAGTCCCCCCATTCAATGTTGTTCGGAACCGTTTCATCACCACGGTCGTTGGGACCCTCAACATTGATTGGTGGGGGCGGGGGAGGGATATCACTTAGTAGATAGCTCAAGCTCTCCACACAAGATTGTTGCAAAATCAACGCTTGAAAATAGTCCCTTAAAGTGGGATATTAGCAAAGAAATGGACCGTGTGGTCCAACACCAATTTTCCTGAATTGTCTGAATGAAATCCAAAAAAAATCATCTGATTTTACATTTTAGCCACAACTTTTTTATTTGTAAGTCTTTTTTGATCAAATTTTCAGTAAATAGTGATGCTATGAATCTCCTGATATACCATCATCAAGAGGTGTCTACCGTACTGAATTAGGGACTGGTCATATTAAATACCTAAACCTGCATATTTGCTCCTAAATTATTCAAGGAAGCCTGACTTATTTATTTTAAAACAGCATCTGATACCCCGATAAACACGAGAACATTATAAAATATGATTTGAATACAACTTTGACGGTTCGTGCGTGGCGCTCGACCCAATCCCATGCGTATCCCTTGGTTACAGCTTGCGCTACGCGTTTGCATAAACTTCGAGCATAGCACTCGACTTTGTTACCAAGAAATAACATGAACAATTAGATGGTAACTAACATTGCGGTTCATTACATATCAATACAGGCCAGATATGAATAGGTTCAGTCATTACATTCATCGTTCGTGTACAGATCATGATTAACAATATATACGTCTCGCGCGCAGCGCTCCACACGCCACGCGCACAGCGATCGACACTCTTCGTGCACATAGCGCACGACATTGCTCGCGTAGCATACCGCGGCAATCATTTATTACAGAATTATTACATTTATAACATTATAATAACAAGGCCAAAGCTAAAGACAGAGAATTATATTAAATAGCATCGTCCACAGTGGTATAAACATTACATTGTAGGTAATTCGCCGAACCCTGTCTTTGGAATTCTAATGACGCGGTGATGGACAATCGTTACATGGTTGTCCGTATTGAATTGCACGCGTGTACACGATTGTCCGTCTAAATTAAATAGATAATAGGAGTTAGTTCTATTATTTATCGGGGACAATCGACCGATGTGCATGCTTTTCAATGGATGGACAAACGCTACGGTTGTCCATACTCTGATAGTACGAGGGCATGGTTCTGAATAAAAAGACGCTATCAGGCGTTACTATGAAAGGTGTATTGTGAATCAGTGCTAATTTCTAAAGCCGAAGATAATATGACTCTTGATTTGGCTTGATATTGCATAGATGCGCGATTAGCTCAATTGGTTAGCGCGTTGGCCTATTCATACTTACGGGGCAGAGACACGGGTTCAAATCCTCATGGTGGGAGCCATTGGTGTTTTTAATAATGTGTTAATATAAAATTTTCGTTATTCGCGTGGCTCATTAACTTGTTTATTTTACTCATCTGTTTGTCACATATTGTTTTTGGTTTTTCTCTCTTTTGGTTTTTGTTCTTCTTTATTTTTGAACTTTTTTCGGTGGTTGTTGTTTGTCTTTCTTTCTCTTTGTCTACCACATGTAAAATGACCAGTCCGTCACAATGCATTTCGTACTTTTAATGCATTTATCAAACACGGAAGATAAATAATAACCGTCACGTTAAGTAAATGCAAAGAAAATACAATCATTCCATGACTTCAATGGCAAATACAACGCTACAATAATTGACACAATAGTTATTACTTTATAGCGTCTATAATGCGGTTGTGACCGGTCCCTTATCAAAAAAGAAACGCATTGCGATAACAAAAAGGATTTTAATTGATTGTTGCATAATAAACTACTGTCATATAATTAGTTTAAATAATGAATTTCACCCGTTGCACCCTATGTAAGACTACGTGGAACACTCGCGCATTCCATGGGCCATAATCACGCATGAAATGACCAGTCCCTAACAATGTACATGTCGTATTTACTTTATCTTTACCATATATAATAAGTATATACATATCTTGCCACTCTCCAAATTAGAAGATTATGCAATGTATAGAAGACGAGTTATTCCCTATAGACAGTTGTCATATTGAGTGATGTACCATACAAACGGGCCATAATCACGCATAAAATGACCAGTCCCTAACAATGTAAATGTCGTATTTACTTTATCTTTACCGTATATAACAATTATATACACATCTTGCCACTCTCCAAATTAGAAGATTATGCAATGTATAGAAGACGAGTTATTCCCTATAGACAGTTGTCATATTGAGTGATTTACCATACAAACGGGCCATAATCATGCATAAAATGACCAGTCCCTAACAATGTAAATGTCGTATTTACTTTATCTTTACCGTATATAACAATAATATACATATCTTGCCACTCTCCAAATTAGAAGGTTATACAATGTATAGAACACGAGTTATTTCCTATAGACAGTTGTCATATTGAGCATTTACCAATAGCCTCAGACATGTCTGAATGAAATCCAAAAAAAATCATCTGATTTTACATTTTTAGCCACAACTTTTTTATTTGTAAGTCTTTTTTGATCAAATTTTCAGTAAATAGTGATGCTATGAATCTCCTGATATACCATCATCAAGAGGTGTCTACCGTACTGAATTAGGGACTGGTCATATTAAATACCTAAACCTGCATATTTGCTCCTAAATTATTCAAGGAAGCCTGACTTATTTATTTTAAAACAGCATCTGATACCCCGATAAACACGAGAACATTATAAAATATGATTTGAATACAACTTTGACGGTTCGTGCGTGGCGCTCGACCCAATCCCATGCGTATCCCTTGGTTACAGCTTGCGCTACGCGTTTGCATAAACTTCGAGCATAGCACTCGACTTTGTTACCAAGAAATAACATGAACAATTAGATGGTAACTAACATTGCGGTTCATTACATATCAATACAGGCCAGATATGAATAGGTTCAGTCATTACATTCATCGTTCGTGTACAGATCATGATTAACAATATATACGTCTCGCGCGCAGCGCTCCACACGCCACGCGCACAGCGATCGACACTCTTCGTGCACATAGCGCACGACATTGCTCGCGTAGCATACCGCGCCAATCATTTATTACAGAATTATTACATTTATAACATTATAATAACAAGGCCAAAGCTAAAGACAGAGAATTATATTAAATAGCATCGTCCACAGTGGTATAAACATTACATTGTAGGTAATTCGCCGAACCCTGTCTTTGGAATTCTAATGACGCGGTGATGGACAATCGTTACATGGTTGTCCGTATTGAATTGCACGCGTGTACACGATTGTCCGTCTAAATTAAATAGATAATAGGAGTTAGTTCTATTATTTATCGGGGACAATCGACCGATGTGCATGCTTTTCAATGGATGGACAAACGCTACGGTTGTCCATACTCTGATAGTACGAGGGCATGGTTCTGAATAAAAAGACGCTATCAGGCGTTACTATGAAAGGTGTATTGTGAATCAGTGCTAATTTCTAAAGCCGAAGATAATATGACTCTTGATTTGGCTTGATATTGCATAGATGCGCGATTAGCTCAATTGGTTAGCGCGTTGGCCTATTCATACTTACGGGGCAGAGACACGGGTTCAAATCCTCATGGTGGGAGCCATTGGTGTTTTTAATAATGTGTTAATATAAAATTTTCGTTATTCGCGTGGCTCATTAACTTGTTTATTTTACTCATCTGTTTGTCACATATTGTTTTTGGTTTTTCACTCTTTTGGTTTTTGTTCTTCTTTATTTTTGAACTTTTTTCGGTGGTTGTTGTTTGTCTTTCTTTCTCTTTGTCTACCACATGTAAAATGACCAGTCCGTCACAATGCATTTCGTACTTTTAATGCATTTATTAAACACGGAAGATAAATAATAACCGTCACGTTAAGTAAATGCAAAGAAAATACAATCATTCCATGACTTCAATGGCAAATACAACGCTATAATAATTGACACAATAGTTATTACTTTATAGCGTCTATAATGCGGTTGTGACCGGTCCCTTATCAAAAAAGAAACGCATTGCGATAACAAAAAGGATTTTAATTGATTGTTGCATAATAAACTACTGTCATATAATTAGTTTAAATAATGAATTTCACCCGTTGCACCCTATGTAAGACTACGTGGAACACTCGCGCATTCCATGGGCCATAATCACGCATGAAATGACCAGTCCCTAACAATGTACATGTCGTATTTACTTTATCTTTACCATATATAATAAGTATATACATATCTTGCCACTCTCCAAATTAGAAGATTATGCAATGTATAGAAGACGAGTTATTCCCTATAGACAGTTGTCATATTGAGTGATGTACCATACAAACGGGCCATAATCACGCATAAAATGACCAGTCCCTAACAATGTAAATGTCGTATTTACTTTATCTTTACCGTATATAACAATTATATACATATCTTGCCACTCTCCAAATTAGAAGATTATGCAATGTATAGAAGACGAGTTATTCCCTATAGACAGTTGTCATATTGAGTGATTTACCATACAAACGGGCCATAATCATGCATAAAATGACCAGTCCCTAACAATGTAAATGTCGTATTTACTTTATCTTTACCGTATATAACAATAATATACATATCTTGCCACTCTCCAAATTAGAAGGTTATACAATGTATAGAACACGAGTTATTTCCTATAGACAGTTGTCATATTGAGCATTTACCAATAGCCTCAGACAATTCCGGAAATAACTGTTGAACCACTTTGAGGACTTCGTTGAAATCAACCCCCCAGTCCCCCCATTCAATGTTGTTCGGAACCGTTTCATCACCACGGTCGTTGGGACCCTCAACATTGATTGGTGGGGGCGGGGGAGGGATATCACTTAGTAGATAGCTCAAGCTCTCCACACAAGATTGTTGCAAAATCAACGCTTGAAAATAGTCCCTTAAAGTGGGATATTAGCAAAGAAATGGACCGTGTGGTCCAACACCAATTTTCCTGAATTGTCTGAATGAAATCCAAAAAAAATCATCTGATTTTACATTTTAGCCACAACTTTTTATTTGTAAGTCTTTTTTGATCAAATTTTCAGTAAATAGTGATGCTATGAATCTCCTGATATACCATCATCAAGAGGTGTCTACCGTACTGAATTAGGGACTGGTCATATTAAATACCTAAACCTGCATATTTGCTCCTAAATTATTCAAGGAAGCCTGACTTATTTATTTTAAAACAGCATCTGATACCCCGATAAACACGAGAACATTATAAAATATGATTTGAATACAACTTTGACGGTTCGTGCGTGGCGCTCGACCCAATCCCATGCGTATCCCTTGGTTACAGCTTGCGCTACGCGTTTGCATAAACTTCGAGCATAGCACTCGACTTTGTTACCAAGAAATAACATGAACAATTAGATGGTAACTAACATTGCGGTTCATTACATATCAATACAGGCCAGATATGAATAGGTTCAGTCATTACATTCATCGTTCGTGTACAGATCATGATTAACAATATATACGTCTCGCGCGCAGCGCTCCACACGCCACGCGCACAGCGATCGACACTCTTCGTGCACATAGCGCACGACATTGCTCGCGTAGCATACCGCGGCAATCATTTATTACAGAATTATTACATTTATAACATTATAATAACAAGGCCAAAGCTAAAGACAGAGAATTATATTAAATAGCATCGTCCACAGTGGTATAAACATTACATTGTAGGTAATTCGCCGAACCCTGTCTTTGGAATTCTAATGACGCGGTGATGGACAATCGTTACATGGTTGTCCGTATTGAATTGCACGCGTGTACACGATTGTCCGTCTAAATTAAATAGATAATAGGAGTTAGTTCTATTATTTATCGGGGACAATCGACCGATGTGCATGCTTTTCAATGGATGGACAAACGCTACGGTTGTCCATACTCTGATAGTACGAGGGCATGGTTCTGAATAAAAAGACGCTATCAGGCGTTACTATGAAAGGTGTATTGTGAATCAGTGCTAATTTCTAAAGCCGAAGATAATATGACTCTTGATTTGGCTTGATATTGCATAGATGCGCGATTAGCTCAATTGGTTAGCGCGTTGGCCTATTCATACTTACGGGGCAGAGACACGGGTTCAAATCCTCATGGTGGGAGCCATTGGTGTTTTTAATAATGTGTTAATATAAAATTTTCGTTATTCGCGTGGCTCATTAACTTGTTTATTTTACTCATCTGTTTGTCACATATTGTTTTTGGTTTTTCTCTCTTTTGGTTTTTGTTCTTCTTTATTTTTGAACTTTTTTCGGTGGTTGTTGTTTGTCTTTCTTTCTCTTTGTCTACCACATGTAAAATGACCAGTCCGTCACAATGCATTTCGTACTTTTAATGCATTTATCAAACACGGAAGATAAATAATAACCGTCACGTTAAGTAAATGCAAAGAAAATACAATCATTCCATGACTTCAATGGCAAATACAACGCTACAATAATTGACACAATAGTTATTACTTTATAGCGTCTATAATGCGGTTGTGACCGGTCCCTTATCAAAAAAGAAACGCATTGCGATAACAAAAAGGATTTTAATTGATTGTTGCATAATAAACTACTGTCATATAATTAGTTTAAATAATGAATTTCACCCGTTGCACCCTATGTAAGACTACGTGGAACACTCGCGCATTCCATGGGCCATAATCACGCATGAAATGACCAGTCTCTAACAATGTACATGTCGTATTTACTTTATCTTTACCATATATAATAAGTATATACATATCTTGCCACTCTCCAAATTAGAAGATTATGCAATGTATAGAAGACGAGTTATTCCCTATAGACAGTTGTCATATTGAGTGATGTACCATACAAACGGGCCATAATCACGCATAAAATGACCAGTCCCTAACAATGTAAATGTCGTATTTACTTTATCTTTACCGTATATAACAATTATATACATATCTTGCCACTCTCCAAATTAGAAGATTATGCAATGTATAGAAGACGAGTTATTCCCTATAGACAGTTGTCATATTGAGTGATTTACCATACAAACGGGCCATAATCATGCATAAAATGACCAGTCCCTAACAATGTAAATGTCGTATTTACTTTATCTTTACCGTATATAACAATAATATACATATCTTGCCACTCTCCAAATTAGAAGGTTATACAATGTATAGAACACGAGTTATTTCCTATAGACAGTTGTCATATTGAGCATTTACCAATAGCCTCAGACATGTCTGAATGAAATCCAAAACAAATCATCTGATTTTACATTTTTAGCCACAACTTTTTTATTTGTAAGTCTTTTTTGATCAAATTTTCAGTAAATAGTGATGCTATGAATCTCCTGATATACCATCATCAAGAGGTGTCTACCGTACTGAATTAGGGACTGGTCATATTAAATACCTAAACCTGCATATTTGCTCCTAAATTATTCAAGGAAGCCTGACTTATTTATTTTAAAACAGCATCTGATACCCCGATAAACACGAGAACATTATAAAATATGATTTAAATACAACTTTGACGGTTCGTGCGTGGCGCTCGACCCAATCCCATGCGTATCCCTTGGTTACAGCTTGCGCTACGCGTTTGCATAAACTTCGAGCATAGCACTCGACTTTGTTACCAAGAAATAACATGAACAATTAGATGGTAACTAACATTGCGGTTCATTACATATCAATACAGGCCAGATATGAATAGGTTCAGTCATTACATTCATCGTTCGTGTACAGATCATGATTAACAATATATACGTCTCGCGCGCAGCGCTCCACACGCCACGCGCACAGCGATCGACACTCTTCGTGCACAAAGCGCACGACATTGCTCGCGTAGCATACCGCGGCAATCATTTATTACAGAATTATTACATTTATAACATTATAATAACAAGGCCAAAGCTAAAGACAGAGAATTATATTAAATAGCATCGTCCACAGTGGTATAAACATTACATTGTAGGTAATTCGCCGAACCCTGTCTTTGGAATTCTAATGACGCGGTGATGGACAATCGTTACATGGTTGTCCGTATTGAATTGCACGCGTGTACACGATTGTCCGTCTAAATTAAATAGATAATAGGAGTTAGTTCTATTATTTATCGGGGACAATCGACCGATGTGCATGCTTTTCAATGGATGGACAAACGCTACGGTTGTCCATACTCTGATAGTACGAGGGCATGGTTCTGAATAAAAAGACGCTATCAGGCGTTACTATGAAAGGTGTATTGTGAATCAGTGCTAATTTCTAAAGCCGAAGATAATATGACTCTTGATTTGGCTTGATATTGCATAGATGCGCGATTAGCTCAATTGGTTAGCGCGTTGGCCTATTCATACTTACGGGGCAGAGACACGGGTTCAAATCCTCATGGTGGGAGCCATTGGTGTTTTTAATAATGTGTTAATATAAAATTTTCGTTATTCGCGTGGCTCATTAACTTGTTTATTTTACTCATCTGTTTGTCACATATTGTTTTTGGTTTTTCTCTCTTTTGGTTTTTGTTCTTCTTTATTTTTGAACTTTTTCGGTGGTTGTTGTTTGTCTTTCTTTCTCTTTGTCTACCACATGTAAAATGACCAGTCCGTCACAATGCATTTCGTACTTTTAATGCATTTATCAAACACGGAAGATAAATAATAACCGTCACGTTAAGTAAATGCAAAGAAAATACAATCATTCCATGACTTCAATGGCAAATACAACGCTACAATAATTGACACAATAGTTATTACTTTATAGCGTCTATAATGCGGTTGTGACCGGTCCCTTATCAAAAAAGAAACGCATTGCGATAACAAAAAGGATTTTAATTGATTGTTGCATAATAAACTACTGTCATATAATTAGTTTAAATAATGAATTTCACCCGTTGCACCCTATGTAAGACTACGTGGAACACTCGCGCATTCCATGGGCCATAATCACGCATGAAATGACCAGTCCCTAACAATGTACATGTCGTATTTACTTTATCTTTACCATATATAATAAGTATATACATATCTTGCCACTCTCCAAATTAGAAGATTATGCAATGTATAGAAGACGAGTTATTCCCTATAGACAGTTGTCATATTGAGTGATGTACCATACAAACGGGCCATAACCACGCATAAAATGACCAGTCCCTAACAATGTAAATGTCGTATTTACTTTATCTTTACCGTATATAACAATTATATACACATCTTGCCACTCTCCAAATTAGAAGATTATGCAATGTATAGAAGACGAGTTATTCCCTATAGACAGTTGTCATATTGAGTGATTTACCATACAAACGGGCCATAATCATGCATAAAATGACCAGTCCCTAACAATGTAAATGTCGTATTTACTTTATCTTTACCGTATATAACAATAATATACATATCTTGCCACTCTCCAAATTAGAAGGTTATACAATGTATAGAACACGAGTTATTTCCTATAGACAGTTGTCATATTGAGCATTTACCAATAGCCTCAGACATGTCTGAATGAAATCCAAAAAAAATCATCTGATTTTACATTTTTAGCCACAACTTTTTTATTTGTAAGTCTTTTTTGATCAAATTTTCAGTAAATAGTGATGCTATGAATCTCCTGATATACCATCATCAAGAGGTGTCTACCGTACTGAATTAGGGACTGGTCATATTAAATACCTAAACCTGCATATTTGCTCCTAAATTATTCAAGGAAGCCTGACTTATTTATTTTAAAACAGCATCTGATACCCCGATAAACACGAGAACATTATAAAATATGATTTGAATACAACTTTGACGGTTCGTGCGTGGCGCTCGACCCAATCCCATGCGTATCCCTTGGTTACAGCTTGCGCTACGCGTTTGCATAAACTTCGAGCATAGCACTCGACTTTGTTACCAAGAAATAACATGAACAATTAGATGGTAACTAACATTGCGGTTCATTACATATCAATACAGGCCAGATATGAATAGGTTCAGTCATTACATTCATCGTTCGTGTACAGATCATGATTAACAATATATACGTCTCGCGCGCAGCGCTCCACACGCCACGCGCACAGCGATCGACACTCTTCGTGCACATAGCGCACGACATTGCTCGCGTAGCATACCGCGCCAATCATTTATTACAGAATTATTACATTTATAACATTATAATAACAAGGCCAAAGCTAAAGACAGAGAATTATATTAAATAGCATCGTCCACAGTGGTATAAACATTACATTGTAGGTAATTCGCCGAACCCTGTCTTTGGAATTCTAATGACGCGGTGATGGACAATCGTTACATGGTTGTCCGTATTGAATTGCACGCGTGTACACGATTGTCCGTCTAAATTAAATAGATAATAGGAGTTAGTTCTATTATTTATCGGGGACAATCGACCGATGTGCATGCTTTTCAATGGATGGACAAACGCTACGGTTGTCCATACTCTGATAGTACGAGGGCATGGTTCTGAATAAAAAGACGCTATCAGGCGTTACTATGAAAGGTGTATTGTGAATCAGTGCTAATTTCTAAAGCCGAAGATAATATGACTCTTGATTTGGCTTGATATTGCATAGATGCGCGATTAGCTCAATTGGTTAGCGCGTTGGCCTATTCATACTTACGGGGCAGAGACACGGGTTCAAATCCTCATGGTGGGAGCCATTGGTGTTTTTAATAATGTGTTAATATAAAATTTTCGTTATTCGCGTGGCTCATTAACTTGTTTATTTTACTCATCTGTTTGTCACATATTGTTTTTGGTTTTTCACTCTTTTGGTTTTTGTTCTTCTTTATTTTTGAACTTTTTTCGGTGGTTGTTGTTTGTCTTTCTTTCTCTTTGTCTACCACATGTAAAATGACCAGTCCGTCACAATGCATTTCGTACTTTTAATGCATTTATTAAACACGGAAGATAAATAATAACCGTCACGTTAAGTAAATGCAAAGAAAATACAATCATTCCATGACTTCAATGGCAAATACAACGCTACAATAATTGACACAATAGTTATTACTTTATAGCGTCTATAATGCGGTTGTGACCGGTCCCTTATCAAAAAAGAAACGCATTGCGATAACAAAAAGGATTTTAATTGATTGTTGCATAATAAACTACTGTCATATAATTAGTTTAAATAATGAATTTCACCCGTTGCACCCTATGTAAGACTACGTGGAACACTCGCGCATTCCATGGGCCATAATCACGCATGAAATGACCAGTCCCTAACAATGTACATGTCGTATTTACTTTATCTTTACCATATATAATAAGTATATACATATCTTGCCACTCTCCAAATTAGAAGATTATGCAATGTATAGAAGACGAGTTATTCCCTATAGACAGTTGTCATATTGAGTGATGTACCATACAAACGGGCCATAATCACGCATAAAATGACCAGTCCCTATCAATGTAAATGTCGTATTTACTTTATCTTTACCGTATATAACAATTATATACATATCTTGCCACTCTCCAAATTAGAAGATTATGCAATGTATAGAAGACGAGTTATTCCCTATAGACAGTTGTCATATTGAGTGATTTACCATACAAACGGGCCATAATCATGCATAAAATGACCAGTCCCTAACAATGTAAATGTCGTATTTACTTTATCTTTACCGTATATAACAATAATATACATATCTTGCCACTCTCCAAATTAGAAGGTTATACAATGTATAGAACACGAGTTATTTCCTATAGACAGTTGTCATATTGAGCATTTACCAATAGCCTCAGACAATTCCGGAAATAACTGTTGAACCACTTTGAGGACTTCGTTGAAATCAACCCCCCAGTCCCCCCATTCAATGTTGTTCGGAACCGTTTCATCACCACGGTCGTTGGGACCCTCAACATTGATTGGTGGGGGCGGGGGAGGGATATCACTTAGTAGATAGCTCAAGCTCTCCACACAAGATTGTTGCAAAATCAACGCTTGAAAATAGTCCCTTAAAGTGGGATATTAGCAAAGAAATGGACCGTGTGGTCCAACACCAATTTTCCTGAATTGTCTGAATGAAATCCAAAAAAAATCATCTGATTTTACATTTTAGCCACAACTTTTTTATTTGTAAGTCTTTTTTGATCAAATTTTCAGTAAATAGTGATGCTATGAATCTCCTGATATACCATCATCAAGAGGTGTCTACCGTACTGAATTAGGGACTGGTCATATTAAATACCTAAACCTGCATATTTGCTCCTAAATTATTCAAGGAAGCCTGACTTATTTATTTTAAAACAGCATCTGATACCCCGATAAACACGAGAACATTATAAAATATGATTTGAATACAACTTTGACGGTTCGTGCGTGGCGCTCGACCCAATCCCATGCGTATCCCTTGGTTACAGCTTGCGCTACGCGTTTGCATAAACTTCGAGCATAGCACTCGACTTTGTTACCAAGAAATAACATGAACAATTAGATGGTAACTAACATTGCGGTTCATTACATATCAATACAGGCCAGATATGAATAGGTTCAGTCATTACATTCATCGTTCGTGTACAGATCATGATTAACAATATATACGTCTCGCGCGCAGCGCTCCACACGCCACGCGCACAGCGATCGACACTCTTCGTGCACATAGCGCACGACATTGCTCGCGTAGCATACCGCGGCAATCATTTATTACAGAATTATTACATTTATAACATTATAATAACAAGGCCAAAGCTAAAGACAGAGAATTATATTAAATAGCATCGTCCACAGTGGTATAAACATTACATTGTAGGTAATTCGCCGAACCCTGTCTTTGGAATTCTAATGACGCGGTGATGGACAATCGTTACATGGTTGTCCGTATTGAATTGCACGCGTGTACACGATTGTCCGTCTAAATTAAATAGATAATAGGAGTTAGTTCTATTATTTATCGGGGACAATCGACCGATGTGCATGCTTTTCAATGGATGGACAAACGCTACGGTTGTCCATACTCTGATAGTACGAGGGCATGGTTCTGAATAAAAAGACGCTATCAGGCGTTACTATGAAAGGTGTATTGTGAATCAGTGCTAATTTCTAAAGCCGAAGATAATATGACTCTTGATTTGGCTTGATATTGCATAGATGCGCGATTAGCTCAATTGGTTAGCGCGTTGGCCTATTCATACTTACGGGGCAGAGACACGGGTTCAAATCCTCATGGTGGGAGCCATTGGTGTTTTTAATAATGTGTTAATATAAAATTTTCGTTATTCGCGTGGCTCATTAACTTGTTTATTTTACTCATCTGTTTGTCACATATTGTTTTTGGTTTTTCTCTCTTTTGGTTTTTGTTCTTCTTTATTTTTGAACTTTTTTCGGTGGTTGTTGTTTGTCTTTCTTTCTCTTTGTCTACCACATGTAAAATGACCAGTCCGTCACAATGCATTTCGTACTTTTAATGCATTTATCAAACACGGAAGATAAATAATAACCGTCACGTTAAGTAAATGCAAAGAAAATACAATCATTCCATGACTTCAATGGCAAATACAACGCTACAATAATTGACACAATAGTTATTACTTTATAGCGTCTATAATGCGGTTGTGACCGGTCCCTTATCAAAAAAGAAACGCATTGCGATAACAAAAAGGATTTTAATTGATTGTTGCATAATAAACTACTGTCATATAATTAGTTTAAATAATGAATTTCACCCGTTGCACCCTATGTAAGACTACGTGGAACACTCGCGCATTCCATGGGCCATAATCACGCATGAAATGACCAGTCCCTAACAATGTACATGTCGTATTTACTTTATCTTTACCATATATAATAAGTATATACATATCTTGCCACTCTCCAAATTAGAAGATTATGCAATGTATAGAAGACGAGTTATTCCCTATAGACAGTTGTCATATTGAGTGATGTACCATACAAACGGGCCATAATCACGCATAAAATGACCAGTCCCTAACAATGTAAATGTCGTATTTACTTTATCTTTACCGTATATAACAATTATATACATATCTTGCCACTCCTCAAATTAGAAGATTATGCAATGTATAGAAGACGAGTTATTCCCTATAGACAGTTGTCATATTGAGTGATTTACCATACAAACGGGCCATAATCATGCATAAAATGACCAGTCCCTAACAATGTAAATGTCGTATTTACTTTATCTTTACCGTATATAACAATAATATACATATCTTGCCACTCTCCAAATTAGAAGGTTATACAATGTATAGAACACGAGTTATTTCCTATAGACAGTTGTCATATTGAGCATTTACCAATAGCCTCAGACATGTCTGAATGAAATCCAAAACAAATCATCTGATTTTACATTTTTAGCCACAACTTTTTTATTTGTAAGTCTTTTTTGATCAAATTTTCAGTAAATAGTGATGCTATGAATCTCCTGATATACCATCATCAAGAGGTGTCTACCGTACTGAATTAGGGACTGGTCATATTAAATACCTAAACCTGCATATTTGCTCCTAAATTATTCAAGGAAGCCTGACTTATTTATTTTAAAACAGCATCTGATACCCCGATAAACACGAGAACATTATAAAATATGATTTAAATACAACTTTGACGGTTCGTGCGTGGCGCTCGACCCAATCCCATGCGTATCCCTTGGTTACAGCTTGCGCTACGCGTTTGCATAAACTTCGAGCATAGCACTCGACTTTGTTACCAAGAAATAACATGAACAATTAGATGGTAACTAACATTGCGGTTCATTACATATCAATACAGGCCAGATATGAATAGGTTCAGTCATTACATTTATCGTTCGTGTACAGATCATGATTAACAATATATACGTCTCGCGCGCAGCGCTCCACACGCCACGCGCACAGCGATCGACACTCTTCGTGCACATAGCGCACGACATTGCTCGCGTAGCATACCGCGGCAATCATTTATTACAGAATTATTACATTTATAACATTATAATAACAAGGCCAAAGCTAAAGACAGAGAATTATATTAAATAGCATCGTCCACAGTGGTATAAACATTACATTGTAGGTAATTCGCCGAACCCTGTCTTTGGAATTCTAATGACGCGGTGATGGACAATCGTTACATGGTTGTCCGTATTGAATTGCACGCGTGTACACGATTGTCCGTCTAAATTAAATAGATAATAGGAGTTAGTTCTATTATTTATCGGGGACAATCGACCGATGTGCATGCTTTTCAATGGATGGACAAACGCTACGGTTGTCCATACTCTGATAGTACGAGGGCATGGTTCTGAATAAAAAGACGCTATCAGGCGTTACTATGAAAGGTGTATTGTGAATCAGTGCTAATTTCTAAAGCCGAAGATAATATGACTCTTGATTTGGCTTGATATTGCATAGATGCGCGATTAGCTCAATTGGTTAGCGCGTTGGCCTATTCATACTTACGGGGCAGAGACACGGGTTCAAATCCTCATGGTGGGAGCCATTGGTGTTTTTAATAATGTGTTAATATAAAATTTTCGTTATTCGCGTGGCTCATTAACTTGTTTATTTTACTCATCTGTTTGTCACATATTGTTTTTGGTTTTTCTCTCTTTTGGTTTTTGTTCTTCTTTATTTTTGAACTTTTTTCGGTGGTTGTTGTTTGTCTTTCTTTCTCTTTGTCTACCACATGTAAAATGACCAGTCCGTCACAATGCATTTCGTACTTTTAATGCATTTATCAAACACGGAAGATAAATAATAACCGTCACGTTAAGTAAATGCAAAGAAAATACAATCATTCCATGACTTCAATGGCAAATACAACGCTACAATAATTGACACAATAGTTATTACTTTATAGCGTCTATAATGCGGTTGTGACCGGTCCCTTATCAAAAAAGAAACGCATTGCGATAACAAAAAGGATTTTAATTGATTGTTGCATAATAAACTACTGTCATATAATTAGTTTAAATAATGAATTTCACCCGTTGCACCCTATGTAAGACTACGTGGAACACTCGCGCATTCCATGGGCCATAATCACGCATGAAATGACCAGTCCCTAACAATGTACATGTCGTATTTACTTTATCTTTACCATATATAATAAGTATATACATATCTTGCCACTCTCCAAATTAGAAGATTATGCAATGTATAGAAGACGAGTTATTCCCTATAGACAGTTGTCATATTGAGTGATGTACCATACAAACGGGCCATAATCACGCATAAAATGACCAGTCCCTAACAATGTAAATGTCGTATTTACTTTATCTTTACCGTATATAACAATTATATACATATCTTGCCACTCTCCAAATTAGAAGATTATGCAATGTATAGAAGACGAGTTATTCTCTATAGACAGTTGTCATATTGAGTGATTTACCATACAAACGGGCCATAATCATGCATAAAATGACCAGTCCCTAACAATGTAAATGTCGTATTTACTTTATCTTTACCGTATATAACAATAATATACATATCTTGCCACTCTCCAAATTAGAAGGTTATACAATGTATAGAACACGAGTTATTTCCTATAGACAGTTGTCATATTGAGCATTTACCAATAGCCTCAGACATGTCTGAATGAAATCCAAAAAAAATCATCTGATTTTACATTTTTAGCCACAACTTTTTTATTTGTAAGTCTTTTTTGATCAAATTTTCAGTAAATAGTGATGCTATGAATCTCCTGATATACCATCATCAAGAGGTGTCTACCGTACTGAATTAGGGACTGGTCATATTAAATACCTAAACCTGCATATTTGCTCCTAAATTATTCAAGGAAGCCTGACTTATTTATTTTAAAACAGCATCTGATACCCCGATAAACACGAGAACATTATAAAATATGATTTAAATACAACTTTGACGGTTCGTGCGTGGCGCTCGACCCAATCCCATGCGTATCCCTTGGTTACAGCTTGCGCTACGCGTTTGCATAAACTTCGAGCATAGCACTCGACTTTGTTACCAAGAAATAACATGAACAATTAGATGGTAACTAACATTGCGGTTCATTACATATCAATACAGGCCAGATATGAATAGGTTCAGTCATTACATTCATCGTTCGTGTACAGATCATGATTAACAATATATACGTCTCGCGCGCAGCGCTCCACACGCCACGCGCACAGCGATCGACACTCTTCGTGCACAAAGCGCACGACATTGCTCGCGTAGCATACCGCGGCAATCATTTATTACAGAATTATTACATTTATAACATTATAATAACAAGGCCAAAGCTAAAGACAGAGAATTATATTAAATAGCATCGTCCACAGTGGTATAAACATTACATTGTAGGTAATTCGCCGAACCCTGTCTTTGGAATTCTAATGACGCGGTGATGGACAATCGTTACATGGTTGTCCGTATTGAATTGCACGCGTGTACACGATTGTCCGTCTAAATTAAATAGATAATAGGAGTTAGTTCTATTATTTATCGGGGACAATCGACCGATGTGCATGCTTTTCAATGGATGGACAAACGCTACGGTTGTCCATACTCTGATAGTACGAGGGCATGGTTCTGAATAAAAAGACGCTATCAGGCGTTACTATGAAAGGTGTATTGTGAATCAGTGCTAATTTCTAAAGCCGAAGATAATATGACTCTTGATTTGGCTTGATATTGCATAGATGCGCGATTAGCTCAATTGGTTAGCGCGTTGGCCTATTCATACTTACGGGGCAGAGACACGGGTTCAAATCCTCATGGTGGGAGCCATTGGTGTTTTTAATAATGTGTTAATATAAAATTTTCGTTATTCGCGTGGCTCATTAACTTGTTTATTTTACTCATCTGTTTGTCACATATTGTTTTTGGTTTTTCTCTCTTTTGGTTTTTGTTCTTCTTTATTTTTGAACTTTTTCGGTGGTTGTTGTTTGTCTTTCTTTCTCTTTGTCTACCACATGTAAAATGACCAGTCCGTCACAATGCATTTCGTACTTTTAATGCATTTATCAAACACGGAAGATAAATAATAACCGTCACGTTAAGTAAATGCAAAGAAAATACAATCATTCCATGACTTCAATGGCAAATACAACGCTACAATAATTGACACAATAGTTATTACTTTATAGCGTCTATAATGCGGTTGTGACCGGTCCCTTATCAAAAAAGAAACGCATTGCGATAACAAAAAGGATTTTAATTGATTGTTGCATAATAAACTACTGTCATATAATTAGTTTAAATAATGAATTTCACCCGTTGCACCCTATGTAAGACTACGTGGAACACTCGCGCATTCCATGGGCCATAATCACGCATGAAATGACCAGTCCCTAACAATGTACATGTCGTATTTACTTTATCTTTACCATATATAATAAGTATATACATATCTTGCCACTCTCCAAATTAGAAGATTATGCAATGTATAGAAGACGAGTTATTCCCTATAGACAGTTGTCATATTGAGTGATGTACCATACAAACGGGCCATAATCACGCATAAAATGACCAGTCCCTAACAATGTAAATGTCGTATTTACTTTATCTTTACCGTATATAACAATTATATACACATCTTGCCACTCTCCAAATTAGAAGATTATGCAATGTATAGAAGACGAGTTATTCCCTATAGACAGTTGTCATATTGAGTGATTTACCATACAAACGGGCCATAATCATGCATAAAATGACCAGTCCCTAACAATGTAAATGTCGTATTTACTTTATCTTTACCGTATATAACAATAATATACATATCTTGCCACTCTCCAAATTAGAAGGTTATACAATGTATAGAACACGAGTTATTTCCTATAGACAGTTGTCATATTGAGCATTTACCAATAGCCTCAGACATGTCTGAATGAAATCCAAAAAAAATCATCTGATTTTACATTTTTAGCCACAACTTTTTTATTTGTAAGTCTTTTTTGATCAAATTTTCAGTAAATAGTGATGCTATGAATCTCCTGATATACCATCATCAAGAGGTGTCTACCGTACTGAATTAGGGACTGGTCATATTAAATACCTAAACCTGCATATTTGCTCCTAAATTATTCAAGGAAGCCTGACTTATTTATTTTAAAACAGCATCTGATACCCCGATAAACACGAGAACATTATAAAATATGATTTGAATACAACTTTGACGGTTCGTGCGTGGCGCTCGACCCAATCCCATGCGTATCCCTTGGTTACAGCTTGCGCTACGCGTTTGCATAAACTTCGAGCATAGCACTCGACTTTGTTACCAAGAAATAACATGAACAATTAGATGGTAACTAACATTGCGGTTCATTACATATCAATACAGGCCAGATATGAATAGGTTCAGTCATTACATTCATCGTTCGTGTACAGATCATGATTAACAATATATACGTCTCGCGCGCAGCGCTCCACACGCCACGCGCACAGCGATCGACACTCTTCGTGCACATAGCGCACGACATTGCTCGCGTAGCATACCGCGCCAATCATTTATTACAGAATTATTACATTTATAACATTATAATAACAAGGCCAAAGCTAAAGACAGAGAATTATATTAAATAGCATCGTCCACAGTGGTATAAACATTACATTGTAGGTAATTCGCCGAACCCTGTCTTTGGAATTCTAATGACGCGGTGATGGACAATCGTTACATGGTTGTCCGTATTGAATTACACGCGTGTACACGATTGTCCGTCTAAATTAAATAGATAATAGGAGTTAGTTCTATTATTTATCGGGGACAATCGACCGATGTGCATGCTTTTCAATGGATGGACAAACGCTACGGTTGTCCATACTCTGATAGTACGAGGGCATGGTTCTGAATAAAAAGACGCTATCAGGCGTTACTATGAAAGGTGTATTGTGAATCAGTGCTAATTTCTAAAGCCGAAGATAATATGACTCTTGATTTGGCTTGATATTGCATAGATGCGCGATTAGCTCAATTGGTTAGCGCGTTGGCCTATTCATACTTACGGGGCAGAGACACGGGTTCAAATCCTCATGGTGGGAGCCATTGGTGTTTTTAATAATGTGTTAATATAAAATTTTCGTTATTCGCGTGGCTCATTAACTTGTTTATTTTACTCATCTGTTTGTCACATATTGTTTTTGGTTTTTCACTCTTTTGGTTTTTGTTCTTCTTTATTTTTGAACTTTTTTCGGTGGTTGTTGTTTGTCTTTCTTTCTCTTTGTCTACCACATGTAAAATGACCAGTCCGTCACAATGCATTTCGTACTTTTAATGCATTTATTAAACACGGAAGATAAATAATAACCGTCACGTTAAGTAAATGCAAAGAAAATACAATCATTCCATGACTTCAATGGCAAATACAACGCTACAATAATTGACACAATAGTTATTACTTTATAGCGTCTATAATGCGGTTGTGACCGGTCCCTTATCAAAAAAGAAACGCATTGCGATAACAAAAAGGATTTTAATTGATTGTTGCATAATAAACTACTGTCATATAATTAGTTTAAATAATGAATTTCACCCGTTGCACCCTATGTAAGACTACGTGGAACACTCGCGCATTCCATGGGCCATAATCACGCATGAAATGACCAGTCCCTAACAATGTACATGTCGTATTTACTTTATCTTTACCATATATAATAAGTATATACATATCTTGCCACTCTCCAAATTAGAAGATTATGCAATGTATAGAAGACGAGTTATTCCCTATAGACAGTTGTCATATTGAGTGATGTACCATACAAACGGGCCATAATCACGCATAAAATGACCAGTCCCTAACAATGTAAATGTCGTATTTACTTTATCTTTACCGTATATAACAATTATATACATATCTTGCCACTCTCCAAATTAGAAGATTATGCAATGTATAGAAGACGAGTTATTCCCTATAGACAGTTGTCATATTGAGTGATTTACCATACAAACGGGCCATAATCATGCATAAAATGACCAGTCCCTAACAATGTAAATGTCGTATTTACTTTATCTTTACCGTATATAACAATAATATACATATCTTGCCACTCTCCAAATTAGAAGGTTATACAATGTATAGAACACGAGTTATTTCCTATAGACAGTTGTCATATTGAGCATTTACCAATAGCCTCAGACAATTCCGGAAATAACTGTTGAACCACTTTGAGGACTTCGTTGAAATCAACCCCCCAGTCCCCCCATTCAATGTTGTTCGGAACCGTTTCATCACCACGGTCGTTGGGACCCTCAACATTGATTGGTGGGGGCGGGGGAGGGATATCACTTAGTAGATAGCTCAAGCTCTCCACACAAGATTGTTGCAAAATCAACGCTTGAAAATAGTCCCTTAAACATGTTAAAGTGGGATATTAGCAAAGAAATGGACCGTGTGGTCCAACACCAATTTTCCTGAATTGTAGGATCGGTTTTGTGTTTTTTTCTCGAAATAACGCTTATTTTTCGAAATATTGACAAAAAACATCCGAAATATAAAATTGTAGTATTTTGTTTCATACATTTTCCGTTTATTGGTAAAAATCTCAAGTTAAATGGAAAAATTGAGGAAAAAAACCCGTTCCTAGCGCAAAATGTTCTCTATAAGAAATGCTGTAGGAGTTTAGAATTGCATAGCTTTCACTTTGAGTTATGTTGTAAGAAATTTGTAAAATTCCTTCAAAATTGAACTTCTAGAAAACGCCGATTTAGTAAAAAAATATTGACATCTGCCACCATTTAAGGCTAAATGCTCACGAAACACATGGGGCGTGTGACTTCAAAGGCGAGTATGCTATATGAACAAATGATACACATTGAAATAAACTATCAGATTCAAATTATATCGTCAAAATGGAATTAGAAGAAAACTGAAATTGAAATTATCGTAATACTGGCCTTTGTTTACATTTTAGACATTGATTTGCGCTCTTTTGCTTCTTGCGTTTGCGTCGCGAATAATAGGAACGCACGGGAAAATTCAGCGCGCGACGCAATAATCGAACAGCTGGCGCAGCATTTGAAAATAGTAAAACTACGCTTAATTTCCCGCAAAATGACCATGAACCTTTTCCAGACTCAACTTACCAAAATACAACAACAAATTTGAATCACCTAAAAGAACGCTAATATGATCGCTTCCGATAAGTAACTTGATAAAATACATAATTATACAAGTATAAATTGTAGAGAAATCTGAAATTCAGTTTTTTGAAACAAGTGCCGGGTTTACAATGCCCTTAATGGGAGGTTACATATAAAGGTATTGGTATTTATTTATCATAATGTAGTTTGAGTAATGTTAATTGTGCACAGTCTTGTCACGAAAACATAGGCGTTATGTCACGAATCGTAACAGTATTTTCATTTTTAGTTTCCTCACTCCTCCCGATAGAGGAAAAGGTATAGTGAGGTCATCCTTAAAAAAGTCGTGTTCCAAAGTTTGAGTTGCATAGCTCTAATGGTTCTTATTTTAGACGCACAAGATGCTGTGAACTGTACCCATTGAATAGTACACCAACTATATCGGTGGTTACCACCATTCGCGGTAATTCGACGTTATTTCATCGATTTCTCCGTAATTATACCGATTTAGGCCGTCAAATTTCAGTATGATGATGAGAAAAATACGAGCTTTCATATGATATGAAAATCTCCGTATGTTTGAAATAATTCTGTGTTACGAAAATGTGATCGGGTCATATACCTTTAATAAACAAAAATATATAAATGTCTTGATTGTCATTTTTATTAATCTAAAGATATCAACTTTGTTGTGTTGTGTTGTCGCAGGTTCAGTATATATATATATATCTTATATTATACAATCCCTACTTGTGACGCTTTTTTAAAAATAGACCTGCTATTATTTTACACAAGAAAAAACTTTCTCAAAATTAAAAAATTACAAACCAATGACAACAACCCATCGTTTTTAGAATTTATAAAAGCTCGCCTATATTATTTCCCCTCATAAACACCAATTTCATACTAGTTTGTCTACCTATTAGTATCTATTTGATACATTGCCTCGATTAAGAAATGTTACTTCCGTGAGCGTCAATACACAATCGAGTGACACACACATTATTTCTATCATTGCAATCGAAAAGTTAAAGGTGGGTGACCCAATTCAAGATTCAAGATTTTAGTCTCAAAAGGAATTGGGTATTTATCTTATTAATACAAGTGAGGTGAATTACATTGCCTCGATTAAGAAATGTTACTTCCGTGAGCGTCAATACACAATCGAGTGACACACACATTATTTCTATCATTGCAATCTAAAAGTTAAAGGTGGGTGACCCAATTCAAGATTCAAGATTTTAGTCTCAAAAGGAATTCGGTATTTATCTTATTAATACAAGTGAGGTGTATTACCTCCAACAGTTGTATACTGCCATATACGTTTACATGGTTTATGATGGCAATGGAATATTTGAAGGATATTTTAAAGTCACATTTTGGAATGTATCTGTATGCACCAGGATGTGTCTTCATGTAGAATCATGTGAACAAAATTGTGCCAAAGTCGAGTCGCCCTACTTTAAACGATTCACGTAACCTACCTCTTGTGGAGCAGTAATTGGTAAGCTGACCGATGGAGCGACGTTGCTTATTTGATGACATTGAGTTTCATCGTAGGATAACCATCGAGTAGAAGCATCGGGTAAGTCGCAATCTTTGTAGCGAGTACATCTAGAATAATCAGATATTAATGACATATTGAGGTGATTCAGGAAATGTGTTACATAAAATTAGTTAGTAACAATGTCATATTTTGTTTTACTCACACGTAACAATGTGTCTGTTAATACATGTTATTGTTCGAATTGACTATAGTTTGATCAATAACAATCATTGACTTTATGATGAACTCGCCTTATTATACACCTATCAGTTGTAAGACGCACCCTATGACCCCCGGGAGAGGTGCGTCGTGGGTGCGTCGTTTACCAAAAAAAATTGACGGAGGGTACGTCCGTGGCAGCCTTTGGTCCGTCAAAAAAATGACGGAGGGTGCGTCAAGGTCCGTCACTTTACATGGGTACGTCACAGTGTACATCTGTTTACGAACAACAAAATACGACCTTTAAATATACGCTATAGGGCTACTATACCACATAACTCCTTAATACCGCCAACCAGGCTCCACTTTAATACCGCAAACATCACTCCGATATTTTATACCGCATGTTCTAAAATGCCTGAAATCACTCGATCATCAATACAAGAGTTTGGCAACGAATAAAAAGGAACCGCAGTAGACCGAGAACCTTTCATTTTAAGAGAAATGTCACGTATACAAGCATCTTCGTGGTATAAGATAGGGGATCAGCATTGCGCTCTTCCGCACAAGCGCAGAACAATCTAAGAACACAGAGGTAGTAGGACAGGCCCCCGGAATTGAATTTGGTCGGGGATGTGCGGCAGGCGATTCAAATAAAAAACATAGGCCTACCCGGTCCCGGTCCGGGGTCTATATAATTATTCGAGGGCCAGGGTTGACAACATCGAATAAGGGCAGATCCCCCGTAAATTAAAAGTAGTTTCATTTCCAGTAGATCGTGTTTTATCCAGTTATAGTCAACGATATCTGACGACGGGGTGCGTCGTCATGGTCCGTCAGAATCCACCAATGGTGCGTCCAAAAATTGACGGAGGGTGCGTATTTGGAAGGCAATGGTCCGTCGTTTTTTTGACACAGGGTGCGTCATGGTACATGAGAAGTCGACGCACCTCGGTAAAGTGACGCACCACTCCCGGGGGTCATAGGGTGCGTCTTACAACTGATAGGTGTATTATTCGGGCATGACATTTGTTACATGTAGTATTCAATTAGTTTGTTCAGCATTTTGTCAATTTCTTTTGTTCTTCTTTTATTTCCTTTTTCTTTTTCTTCTTTTTAGGGGGGGGGGGTGGTGGTGGTGGTGTGGGTTGGGGTTGATTAGCTTGATTTGAACTTGAAAATAAACCAAAAAGATGAAGAGGTTTAGGTAACCATGAGTAACATCTATAAAACAGGATACTTTTTAGCCATTCTAGGCCTAGGCCTATATATTATAACGTTTAAGAATATTCTTATAGAGGAACAAACTGTCATTATAATGATATTCTTTCATGGGAATAGAATACATATACACGATGTGAAAGACTAAAGAGATTGGGTGAACGTTTTGGATATCTTCTACTAATTTTTCATATAAAATGTTTGTTTCTGTGGGCATAACTTTTCTTTAAAAACAGTTTGCAACAATTTTACATGCTTAACACTTATTACACATACCGTCTTTCAAGTGCACACCATCCACAGTAAGGGTCCCCGTCTACGTCGATGAATCCTATACATTCTTCACAGGTGAAAAAGTAGCTGCAATTCTCAACCGCAAGTTTATAAATCTGAAAAAATACATCATTAGATGAAATAATGTTTTATTTATATCCTATTTTTGGCAAATTCTTTATTTTGGGATCGAATACCTCCATAACTACTTTGATAAAACGCAATTTATCAAATGTATTACATTGGTGGAGACATGTTGAAGGTGTTTTACTTACACTATAATTAGTAAGGGTGGTGTAAACGGTGTTATCAAAATAAGCTAATGAAAACATGTCAGCCATTTACAGAAAATAAATCCGAAACACACTGATTTGGCATGTTAGGCCTAATCCCTATTTAAACTCCTAAAACACCTCAAATTGATATTTTGAGATAGTTGTCTCTCCAAGAAAAGGTAGTAGGGCTTATTTACATGAATTACTATGTTGTATTATTTAGGCCTCAATAATGATTTTTGGATTTTGAGTAATGAAAAGGAAAAAAATCAATGAAATGATCATATCTTCAGTGTTGATTACACCTCACACCGTATGCATTCCTAAGAGCTTTAGAATATTACTTTGTATACTGACTCTGATAATGCTAAATATCTCTTGTTTTATGCAGTAGCCTGGTGATCGTCGTGCTGTATGCACGTCTTGAAACACCGTGTAGAAAATCTAACCCGTGTTTACGGTTTTCTTTTCACGTCATATTAATATTGATCTGCATTACGCTTCGAGTACTCTGCATTTAGACAGTAAGAATCACAATTTGGTATTGTTAATTTACTATATTGTATATCATATAGATAAAGTATATAGATTTAAATCAACTTATGATATTAAAAAGTTATTTGTATTTGATACTTTTGATACTCTATACTTAAAATTATTATGATGATATCTAACATACTGTACATTTGAATCAGATACCTCTAATTCGGAAAGGACAGTGACATGTTGTTTCTCTGCGTCCAGGTTCATATCTCTTAGTACACGGCTACCCAGTGTTAGTGTCTCGTAGATTCGCCAGTCATTGTTGCTCTGAATATGAAGCTGTAGTATTGAAATGTGAAGCAAAATATTATGAGATTATTGATTATTATTAAGGTCTATCATAGTATTAAATGTACTCCTCAAAAGTTGATGTTTTGATCTGGTCGTATCATATCAATAAATCAATTGAAAGCTCAATTGAAGAGCAAAATGAGTTATAACCCGCATATATAGTATTTTGGTAGTAGCTTCTAACAATGTCGATAATTTGTTGGAAAAAAACCTTATATTCCATAATAATTCAATAAAGTGCAACATTGGAGGATTTTAGAAAATTAATGAAACTTTAGGCATTTTTGTCGATTTTGGGCAGCTTGAGGTATAATTCCCACGACTTATTCTGAATCAAAAATAGTTTGTCATAGGTAATTTTGTTATAGATCAATAATCTTCCAGTCATTGATTTTATTTATGATTACTTTGCTATAGAGTGGGGTAATCATGAGGTGTTCACGATGAAATGGTCGGTATCTTAACAATAACACAAAATAATATGTCGTGTTATAACACTACCTTCATGAGGCTTCCATCTGCAGTCCCAATGAAAGCTATCGTGTGATGTCTCTCTGTGGTTGTTATGATAGACGTTGGTAGAGTATCCTGCCACTCAGCTATTGCCACTGACGTCAGAGCATTGGCTATGCTGCCTTTAGGGTGGGCGAAATTTTGTGCACTGCACTTTTGACTATTTGCAATGTTCCGAGCCTGTTCTAACGAAAAAGGCTGTAAAAAAGCAAGTAGCCTATAATTGGATACGTACTTCATTTGAGATGTATGGTAGTAAATTTGTAAATATATTCTATTTCATTCACAAGTGTATTAATTAAATCTGATTAATATTATTAAGGACTTTTTCATTTCATATGAATCACAGCATAGGCTATATCAAGGTAGAATCATATTAAAGAAAAAGAAAGCCAAGTGCGACCATCGCCTAACGGATTCCGCATTCATAGCCTATGTTTATGAAGGAAACGATTATTTAAATCCTGGCGATTTAGGGAGTGTTTATAAATACTTTGGTGGGGAGAGGGGGTGGAAACAATTGAGCCATGGCCATCATTTCTTTTTGATCCCGCATAATATGGTGGTTGTTTTTTTACTCCCCCCCCCCCCCCTTTAAGGACCTTTTTTCGTTGTTGATCCCCCTCATTTCTTCAAAACCACCCCACCAAAGTATTTATGAACACTCCTTTAGTATTTTATTAAAAACAAATAAGTATGTAAAGAGTAAAATCAAATTAGATGAACTTGTCAACGATATCACATAATCGACATCGGAAGTTAATAAAAATAAGTTATTAATTTGTTAGCACGAACATATTCATCGGATATTGTACACTATTAAGTCCAGACGCTGCAATCGTGTTTTTACATAGACTTGAAATTAAATCCTTATTTTTCTCCACACACCCCATACCACACCCAAACCACCGCCGATCCAATGTTGTCGTGCGCGATCTCGCTGTGACTATACACGCCAACACATACCGCTTCGTGGTTGCTCGCCGCTAGCGATTTCGTCGCATGCAATAGCTGTCAGCCGCTTCGCGGCTAGCTGCCTGTGTGTAGCTATCACTATAATCAGTCGCCGGACCTCTAAAGAGAAAATAACAGGGCAGGCTAACGTAATGATTGTTGTTGGTAACGTGTGGTGTGGTGGGGTGGGGAGGGGTGTGGTGGGGTGGGGAGGGGTGTGGTGTGGTGGGATGGGAATGGTGTGATGGGGGTAAGGAGGGTGTAATGGAGGCGGGGAGCGATTTGTTTTTTACAGATCAACATTTGTAAAATTTATTTGTTTCGTTTTAATACGGAATAAAGCAAAATTCACTGAATAAAATGATTTTAAGAAAATATAATAAAAAAAGGCAACTGATTTTACAAATCATGATTCAAATGTTGATTAGTAAAAAAAATCGCGGGCGGGGATTTGTGTGATGGGGTGGGGAGGGTGGGTGCGGAGAGGGGTGGTGAGTGGTAGAAGCGGTGGATACACAGTAATTATATGGCGACTTTGCCTATCTGCGGCCTATAAAATAGCTAAAACTTATGTTCTTTACTCACATAAGTTCCTTCACAGTCACCACCTTGCAAATACTTGATTTCATTTACAGAGTCCCGCACCATGACGCAATCTACAATGGCATCGATGAAAGCCAGCTCAATGTCATCCAGCTTGAAAACACAGATAGCCGATTGGTTGCTCGCTTCGTCACCTTCTTCACCTTCTTCGTTGACACTTTTAGCAAACACTGCGTAGAGAACATCATCTCCAGGATTGATACCAATTGATGAAGCTAGATCAGACCCGGCTTGGCCTACGTGTGCAGCTTGTACTAAGTTATATGATTCGCTGTTATTTCCTAAGCATTCAATTGTGATTTCGACATAATTGTTGAAATTATCTGCGTCGTGGCAGACTCGATTCAGTTTTGAATAGAAACGATTTTCATCCTTATCTTCTGGGTCAAAATCGTGCCTCTGTGAGGTTACATAATATATGAAAGTCTTGAATATGAATTCACCTACATAATGAATAACATATGGTCTCACTGTGTTAGCATCTCTATCAAAACTTAGTCGATATTCGTTGACAAAAAAGGGATCGGTTTCGGAAATTTTGAATCGTCGGACAGGTGGTACAGACTGACGATTTGTATCACAAGTTGCAGCAATATACAAAATGTCATCTCTTATAATGTAAGCGGTAGTACGATCTCCTCTTACTACTACGCTTCGTTGGGCAAAATCACTATTTGAAATCGAAATATCGCCAAGCTCTCGTATTTGACACTTGCCATCATTTTCACTTCCGCAGGTAATCAGCTTGTTGTTGCCGTAGTAGATTATCAAAAGTTTGTTCAAATTCTTACAATCTTCGAAATCTACATTTCGACCATCAACCTGAGGACACTGCTGAACTCTTGTGTTGACTCTATTAATCTCGGTAAAATTAGGACCAAGATGCACGAGTATATTGCTCATATGAGTCATGATATAGGGGGAAATGTTTTGCATTGAGCTCGCTACCACTAATCACAGCCTATTGACCATATACAAGTTGAAATATCAAATAAAGGTGCTCGCTAAACTATAGGTATTATAACATCGACTTCACAAATCATTTTCAGAAAACGGCACAACGGCACAAACCTAAAATGTTCCGGTACCCGCCCGGCCTTACTTAAATTTTCACAGCCATGTTCATAAAAAACCGGCAAAACGGCACAAATTGTTAAAAATAAGATTGTCCATGGTATTTTACGGCACAACGGCACAAACCTAGAATGTTCCGGTTTTTTCACGGCCATGTTCTTGAAAAAAACGGCAAAACGGCACAAAATGTTAAAAATAATATTGTGCCGTGGTATTTCACGGCACAACGGCACAAACCTAAAATGTTTCGGTTTTTCACAGCCATATTCTTGAAGAAAACACGGCAAAACGGCACAAAATGTTAAAAATAAGATTGTGCCATTGTATTTTAAACACAGCATTATAGGTATTATAACATCGACTTCACAAATCATTTTCAGAAAACGGCACAACGGCACAAACCTAAAATGTTCCGGTACCCGCCCGGCCTTACTTAAATTTTCACAGCCATGTTCATAAAAAAACGGAAAAACGGCACAAATTGTTAAAAATAAGATTGTCCATGGTATTTTACGGCACAACGGCACAAACCTAGAATGTTCCGGTTTTTTCACGGCCATGTTCTTGAAAAAACCGGCAAAACGGCACAAAATGTTAAAAATAATATTGTGCCATGGTATTTCACGGCACAACGGCACAAACCTAGAATGTTTCGGTCTTTTCACAGCCATATTCTTGAAGAAAACACGGCAAAACGGCACAAAATGTTAAAAATAAGATTGTGCCATTGTATTTTAAACACAGCATTATAGGTATTATAACATCGACTTCACAAATCATTTTCAGAAAACGGCACAACGGCACAAACCTAAAATGTTCCGGTACCCGCACGACCTTACTTAAATTTTCACAGCCATGTTCATAAAAAACCGGCAAAACGACAAAAATTGTTAAAAATAAGATTGTCCATGGTATTTTACGGCACAACGGCACAAACCTAGAGTGTTCCGGTTTTTTCACGGCCATGTTCTTGAAAAAACCGGAAAAACGGCACAAAATGTTTAAAATAATATTGTGCCATGGTATTTCACGGCACAACGGCACAAACCTAGAATGTTTCGGTTTTTTCACAGCCATATTCTTGAAGAAAACATGGCAAAACGGCACAAAATGTTAAAAATAAGATTGTGCCGTGGTATTTTAAACACAGCATTATAGGTATTGTAACATCGACTTCATAAACCAATTTCAGAAAACGGCACAACGGCACAAACCTAGAATGTTCCGGTTTTTTCACGGCCATGTTCTTGAAAAAACCGGCAAAACGGCACAAAATGTTAAAAATAATATTGTGCCATGGTATTTCACGGCACAACGGCACAAACCTAGAATGTTTCGGTTTTTTCACAGCCATATTCTTGAAGAAAACACGGCAAAACGGGACAAAATGTTAAAAATAAGATTGTGCCATTGTATTTTAAACACAGCATTATAGGTATTATAACATCGACTTCACAAATCATTTTCAGAAAACGGCACAACGGCACAAACCTAAAATGTTCCGGTACCCGCACGGCCTTACTTAAATTTTCACAGCCATGTTCATAAAAAACCGGCAAAACGACAAAAATTGTTTAAAATAAGATTGTCCATGGTATTTTACGGCACAACGGCACAAACCTAGAGTGTTCCGGTTTTTTCACGGCCATGTTCTTGAAAAAACCGGAAAAAACGGCACAAAATGTTTAAAATAATATTGTGCCATGGTATTTCACGGCACAACGGCACAAACCTAGAATGTTTCGGTTTTTTCACAGCCATATTCTTGAAGAAAACATGGCAAAACGGCACAAAATGTTAAAAATAAGATTGTGCCATGGTATTTTAAACACAGCATTATAGGTATTGTAACATCGACTTCATAAACTAATTTCAGAAAACGGCACAACGGCACAAACCTAGAATGTTCCGGTACCCCTGGCCTTACTTACATTTTTCACAGCCATGTTCTTGAAGAAAAACGGCAAAATGGCACAAATTGTTAAAAATAAAAAGTGTGCCATGATATTTGGAATTACAGCATTATAGGTATGCCGATAATTTCGAGTTTAAACTCCAGGTTGTTGATGACATCCATTCCACATGAACCCACAGTAGGGCGACGACAAGGGTAGATATGTTCATGATAAACTGTAGGAATTATTATGTTCACTCCTGTAAGAGCAATCTTGCATATCTGTTAGAAAAGAAAAGTGTGTTCGAACATTTAGGCCTAATATTAGTATACTCATGAATTCATTAACGGTCTGTAATATTCAGTCACTGATGTCCTCGACAAACACCCACTATCCACCAGCTTAAAGTTGGATGTTTCGATCACTTTAGTTTCGTGTTTTTTTGGCCATTAACATTTTTTTTATATCAGAAGAATCTCCATATTTTTCTCATTATTTCTACAATTTCTTTCGCGCAAGATATGTTACATCTATCTAGACGTTATAGGCCAAAATGTAGTAAATGATGCTAAAGGGGATTAACCACCCGGTCACCCTGTGTACTACTCAAAGTGCAAATTTCATATCACCATGTGTTTCTGAAATAAGAACCATTGGAATATGACTATTTTAAAGATGACCCTTCATGTAGAATAGAAAACATCAAGTTTAAAATCGGACCAGTAATTGGAACACACACATTTAATCGTTAAGATGTGAAGTTCATCATTGATTTGAGCTTCTATTGATGCGTTCTGTACAATTCCATTTAGGCAGTGTTCACGGTATTACGATTTACAAAATAACATGTTCGAATATTTTCTGTTAATACAATGATACAGAAGTTTGCTATAGTGTCCATGTACAAATGCTTTCAATAATGATATTTTCAGGGCAAAGGAATATACATAGGAATATAATTGGTTGTTCTCAAAAGACTACTACAAAAATCTAGATTAATACATTTCATATTACTATGGGTTACTTATAGAAATTACTATTTTTGAAAATAAAATATCCCTTACAATATTTGACATAAAGGTTAAGAAGGGTGTTTTATAGGTTTGAAACAATCGAATTGAAAAGTGGATAGCTTGGTAACACTTTGTTTTACACGTATTATCGACCCCTAATTTCCTGGCGCGGATACAGGGGGGGGGGGGGCTCGATGGGACAAACGAAAAAGAAAAAAGAAAAGGGGGTGAGGGGGGGTACGAAAAGGCGGGCGGGGAGGCATGCGGGGGACATAAGAACGTTTGGAGTTTATTGGAAGTTGGTCGGGATACATACGCGTACGTACGTTGACGAGAAATCTGATATTTTGAAGGTAACTATATAGTATAATTTCTTTCTGGCATAGGGCTATATAATAAGCCAATATTGATCGGAAATAAAGTGATTGCTTTTCAATATTGCTCAAAAGTTCATACTAAATCGCACCAAATGGGTTCGAAAATTGAAGAAACAAATGTCATTCTGAGGGGGGGGGGGGTACATCAGCCCTCAGACTCCCCCTGTTAGAGCTTTTAAACCATCTATACTGAAATCAAGAATATATCAGTATAATATGCTCAACTTATTTCGTGCATTGATAAAAAACAAAATATTTAGTGGAAATGAAGAGGTGGCTTTCAGACTCCCCCTGTTCGAGCTTTTAAACAATCTATACTTAAATTAACAAAATATCAGTTTATATTATGCTCAACTTCTTTCTTGCATTGATAACAAAATATATATTATTGAAGTGGCATTATTGAAGAAGTGGCTTTTCGATAAAATGTTGGTCAAAAGTATACACCAGATCGCACCAAATGATTTCTTCTCAGGGAGCACATCCCCCCTCAGACTCCCCTGTTCGAGCTTTTAAATCATCTATACTTAAATCAAGAATATATCAGTATAATATGCTCAACTTATTTCGTGCATTGATAAAAAACAAAATATTTAGTAGAAATGAAAAGGTGGCTTTTCAATAACATTTTGGTCAAAAGTATACACCAGATCGCACCAAATTAGTTCGAAAATTGAAAAAAATATATACTTCTCAGGGGGCACCCCCCCCCCCCCCCCCCCCCCCCCCCCTCAGACTCCCCCTGTACGAGCTTTTAAATCATCTATACTTAAATCAAGAATATATCAGTATAATATGCTCAACTTATTTCGTGCATTGATAAAAAACAAAATATTTAGAGTGGAAATGAAGAGGTGGCTTTTCGATAACATTCTGGTCAAAAGTATACACCAGATCGCACCAAATGAGTTCGAAAATTGATTTTTTTTTCTTCTCTACTTCTGAGCATAGCTTTGTTCAGTTTGTTGCGCATTCTTCATTATTATACGAATGGTTACAACAATGATTTTGTTAAATATATTCCGTTTTTGTCGTTTGCATGAACTATGGTAAACAATAAACGGCCAAGTCAACTTTGTATCAGGTTAAGAGAAATAGTTAGATATATATTATATAAAAGACTATTTTTCTAAAGCTAATAATTCTATAAACTTGGGTGTTTTACTGCTACTATGTTCCTTTATTGTATCCTGAAAGGTAATAATAGTATTTCATTAAATAACTTTTTTTTAATTGGATTCGTTTCTTCTAATTTTCTAAAGAATTGTCCGAATCAAAATTGATTTCCAAATCTTGAAATGTTATTACCACTTTTCGTTTTCATTCCTGCATTCTGCAACCTATTCCTAAAGATTGTAAAGTGTTTTGCTTACTCCCTTTAATCATCAAGCATGTCGTCAATATTGTTGTTCTTATTCTATATTCTTTTTTATCCTGCCGATGACATGGAAACACGCGACTACCTGCTCTCACCTGCCATAATGGAATCGCCTAAACACGGAAACTGAAATACATTATTATTTGGTATAACTTTGACGTTACCGTTGCCCCTGATACACTTGTCTGGTATTGATGCCATCCACATCACATACAGTGCATTTAGTGCGGAACAAAATATTGTCTGGTTCATATAGTTAGGTAAGTGAAATGCTTTTGTTTCTATAGGCTGAGCTATTGTTTCTATAGGCTAACCGCTGACAATAGAATTGTGTGATAATTATTACATGAGTATCAATATAATTATAGTTTGAAATTAAGTGTGATTATGGATTAGTGTTTATCAGTGCCGTTGGTTAATTAGACTTGTATCATGTTTATGGTTCATGTTTTAAACTGAAGGGGTGTGTTTATCTGACACTACAGGTTGGTATCTTTCGTGCCTTTGCTGAAACTGTTCATGTATATCGAACATAGAAAGTTGAAATATTCGCGCTACATATTTTCGCACTATTTACAGTACAAGAGATTTTCGCACAAATATGTTTCATAATTAAGTATTTAGACTTATCGGTATATGTACATGTATGAATGCGAAATTGTTCAAATGCGTTAATTCTTCACAGGGTATTATTAATCAATGTTAAACAGTTAGGGCGGTCATTAACATATTATTGGCTTGGCAAAAATATGTACCTATCACACATTACACAGTCAAACACACATATTTATCACGGTAGACAACATTTAACTCTTACATATTTCAATGATAAAAATCATCTATCTAACTTAACCCTATTTAGGCTGTTTTGTTTGGCTACAGTACTGTAAGCGTAGTATGGATATACATATGTATGTAAAATGGATGACATTCGATTATGAGCCATGATACGTTCATGGTAGGCCTACAGAAGGAATTATTGTGCTAGTTTTGAAATGGTTACAGAAACTATATGATCATTCAATCGTAGTAAAGTACATTCAATCGTAGTAAATGTTGATGTTCATGGTAAAAAAATGGTTAACGTGGGATCAATGAAGCATCAATTTGATGTAATTACTTCCTTTATTCATGTTTGAATTGGCTATGCATTAAGCTACAAAATCTCTTATTATTTTAAAATTAACTAAATCAGATAAATGTTCATTTTGTACCGATTATGAAATACAGATTCACGTTCTTGCAAGACGTAAAAATGGTTGTATTATCTTCCTTTGATATTTTGTGAATTTAACCTAAGCTTATTCCTTTCGGGACACATTGTTTAGGTATTGTCATGTGGACAACTTCCTAAGTTGGATACCATTTTTGGTTCCCCGGGATGGTCTCATTAGTCGATCGTACACGTGCTTTACATAACAAAATGAACTCGTATCGATTGATTATGTTTGGCCACTGCCTTTCCATCGAAATTGGCCTTCTTTTTTTCATATTTTCTGCTTCTTAGCGTATTTTTATCTAAAACGTCACGTCGTATCGGTAGTTAAGAATAGTCTATGACTTTATTGAATGATAAAATGGCCCGGCCCCAATGCTACACGTAGCGGGGTCTACAGTAAACGTTTCACCAACAAGCTGGAGACGAAATACACAATACACATTGGATACCTTGCATGACAATTGGTTATCGAGTGCTTAACCAGATAACTGTTAAAGTGTATGAGGAAGTTCACTAAAATCACGGTGATTGTAAATTATAGTCTTTATTTTTATACTTTCGCTGCATTTACCCAAAGCAAAAAAAATCGGCATTGACTGAACGGCTTAAAACCCAATAATCTTGTATCCAATTTGTTTCTATTGATAGATCTTCCGATAGACAAACGAATACCCATAGCAGTGCATCATGGATGTGGACCATGGTCTGCTATTCATGGCTTTGCTCCAACTGGTATGCATTCCAACAACCTTAACTTTAAACGCGAAATTACCAGCATACAATGTTGCTTCGTTCTCGATACCAGAAGAATCGAACCCGGATGGTACCGACTGCGCTGGTTGTGACCCGACGTGGAACCATTTTGACATTCACAATGTGACGGGAGATGTGTATGTTGGAGGTAGCAATATACTTGTGCATCTTGATCCCGATTTTACCGAGATGAATAGAGTCAATACAAGAGTAGATCAGTGTCCGCAGGTAGATGGTGTCCAAGTAGATTTTGAAGATTGTAAAAATTTGAACAAACTTTTGATAATCTACCATCGCGACAATAAGCTGATTACTTGCGGAAGTGAGAATGATGGCAAGTGTCGAATACGAGAGCTTGGCGATATTTCAATTACAAATGGTGATTTTTCCCAACAAAGCGTAGTAGTATCAGGTGATCGTACTACCGCTTACATTATAAGAGATGACATTTTGTATATTGCTGCAACTCGTGATACAAATCGGCAGTCTGTACCACCTGTCCGACGATTCAAAATTTCCGAAACCGAACCTTTTTTTGTCGACGAATATCACCTAACCTTTAAAAGAGATGCTAACACAGTGAGACCATATGTTATTCATTATGTGGGTGAATTCATATTCAAGACTTTCACCTATTATTTAACCTCGCAGACGCACGATTATGACCTGAATGACAATCATTTTTATTCAAAACTGAATCGAGTCTGCCACGACGCAGATAATTTCAACAATTATGTCGAAATCACAATTGAATGCTTAGGAAAAAACAGCGAATCATATAACTTAGTACAAGCTGCATATGTAGGTCAAGCCGGGTCTGATCTAGCTATATCAATAGGTGTCAATCCTGGAAAAGATGTTCTCTACGCAGTGTTTGCTAAAAGCGTCAACGATGAAGGTGACGAAGCGAGCAACCAATCGGCTATCTGTGTTTTCAAGCTGGATGACATTGAGCAGGTTTTCATCGATGCCATAGCAGATTGCTTCAGGGTGAAGGACTCTGTAAATGAAGTCAATTATTTGCAAGGTGGTTACTGTACAGGAACTAATGTGAGTAAAAAACAACATGTTTAGTTTTTTTATTGTCCACAATGTCGCCATATCATTACTGAGTGTGGCAGGATAGGAGAACGTCATCCGCGTTAGACCACGATTGCAGCGTCTGGACAGAGTGCACAATATCCGTTGAATATGTTCGTTCTTTGAAAATATAACTTTTTAACAACTTGTGATACTGATAATGTGATATCGTTGACAAGTTCATCTAATTGGATTTACTCTTTTCAATTTTGTTTATTTTCGATAAATACTAAATCGCCTGGATTGATTTGTTTCCTTTCATAAAGATGTATATAGGCTACGAATGCTGAGTCTGCGATGGTCGCACTTGGCTTTCTTTTTCTTTAACATGATTTATGAAATGAAAAAGGCCTTAATTAGATTTAATCAATACACTTGTGAATGAAATATAATCTAATCTCCAAATTGACTACCGTACATCTCAAATGAAATACGTATACAATAATATTTCCTTATTTACAGCCTTTATCGTTAGAACAGGCTCTGAACACTGCAAAAGCTCAAGAATGCAGTGCACAACATTTCGCACACGCTAAAGGCAGCATTGCCAATGCTCTGACGTCATCAGCTATTGCAGAGTGGCAAAATACTCTACCCACGTCTATTATAACAACCACAGAGAGACGTCACACGATAGCTTTCATAGGGACTGCAGATGGGACACTCGTGAAGGTAATGTTATAACACGACATATTATTTTGTGTTATTGTTAAGATCACGACCATCTCATCATAAACACCTCATGACACCCCCTCCCCCACCCAAACTCTCTCTAGCAAAGTAATAATAAATAAAATCAAATGACAGGAAGATTACTGATCTATAACAAAATTACAATGACAAGTATTTTTGATTCAGATTAAGTACCACCAACCGCCACAGAAGATGCAAAAAGATATATCTCGGTCCGTTTTCTTGTCAGATTTTTCCTAAAACTGTTATGTATCTCACGTAAACTTTTTTATAAGTCCCACGCAAATCAATCGACTTGTGTTGTATTTCATATTAGTACCGGAAATGAAAAGTGTAAACTGTGACAGTTTACCAACAGTTTACCATGCAGAAATGTGGTCCAAAATAGGCAATTTTTAGCATTATTGAGTTTTGGGGATCGTACTGTTCATTTGCATTATCTTTATTATACTTAGTAGAACTGTTTAAATACCAAAATAATGACCGTGCATTAGACATAATATTCACGCATTGATTTCATTTTCTTAGATATAAGTTTACATTTTGATTTCAATTCGGAATGGTAAACTGTTACCAAAATGCGTGATTGCCACTAATGCGTCATTGTTTCGGTATTTAAACAGTTCTACTCAGTATACACGTAGATAATGTGGATAAACAGCACGATCCCTAAAACGCGGGTTATAATGCTAAAAAATGGCGTATTTTGGACAAAATGTCTGCATGATAAAATGCTGGTAAACAGTGGTAAACTGTCACAGTTTACACTTTTCATTGACTTGTACTGTACTAATATGAAATACAAAAACAAGTCGGTTAATTTGAGAGCTGGCGACGTTGCCTAATGGTAATGGATAAGTCGTTGGACTCACAATAATTGCTTTTTATTTTCAAAAAGTGGGTTCGAATCCCACTGGCGGCGTACTTCTGTTTTAATTTTTGTTTTAATTTAATTGTAACACATTTATCTATCAATAAAATACTATCAATAAAAAATATAATCGCAACAACATCCATGCAGCTCCATGTCGCACGTTTTAGAACACACTAACAAAATAGGTCTACATGTAAATTGCGTTAGGGAATCCCTATTATACGGATTGTTTACTAGTGATATACCCGTGATTTACATGTATTATAAGGTTCAGTGTTTTTCTTGATAATCATGTATATGTTGTTCAACATGAACGGGCGTATCAAAACATGAAAAGCTTAAATGTTTGGAGACCACTCTTATCAACGATAGACTCAGGTTGAGAACTCAAACACAATTTTTATAAAATGCTGTTATCAATATAAAGCTTTCAATTGATTGAATGATATGATACCAGATCAAAAACACCAAATTGTTTTGAGGAGTTCTAATTGTACTATGATGTATTATAGACCTTAATAATAATAAATAATCTCATAATATGTTGCTTCACATTTCAATACTTCAGCTTCATATTCAGAGCAATAATGAATGGCGAGTCTACGAGACACTAACACTTGGTAGCCGTGTACTAAGAGATATGAACCTGGACGCAGAGAAACAACATGTAACTGTGCTTACCGAATTAGAGGTATCTGATGTACAGTATTTTAGATCTGATAATAATTTTAAGTATAAGAGTATCAAGAGTATCAAATACAAAATAACCTTTTAATATCATAAGTTGATTTGAATCTACTTTATATATAATATACAGTATAGTAAATTAATAATACCAAATTGTGATGCTTACTGTCCAAAAGCAGAGTCTCGATGCGTAATGCAGAGCAATAGTATAACATGATATAAAGAAACACAAGTTACATTTGCTACACGGTGTATCGCGACGTTCTTACATCACGACGATCACCAGGCTACTGCCTAAAACAATACCTATTTAGCATAATCAGAGTTGGTATACAAAGTAATATTCTATAAAAGCTCGTAGGGAAACATACGGTGTGAAGGTGTAGTGAACACTGAAGATGTGATCATTTCATTTAATCATTTTTATTCATTACTCAAAATCCAAAAATGATTATCGAGGCCTAAATAATACAACATAGTAATCTATGTAAATAAGCCCTACTACTTTATTTCTTGCAGAGACAACTATCTCAAAATATCAATTTGAGGTGTTTAGGGAGTTGAAACTAACGATGTTTAAATAGGAATAAGGCCTAACATGCCAAATCAGTGCGTTTCGGATTTTTTGTCTGTATAAATGGCTGACATGTTTTCATTAGCTTATTTTGATAACACCTGGCACCAACCACACTAATTAGTAGTTTAAGTAAAACACCTTCAACATGTCTCCACAATTTGCCAAAAAAGGATATAAATAAAACATTATTTCATCTAATGATGTTTTTTTTTCTTCAGATTTATAAACTTGCGGTTGAGAATTGCAGCTACTTTTCCACCTGTGAAGAATGTATAGGATTCACTGACGTAGACGGGGATCCTTACTGTGGATGGTGTGCACTTGAAAGACGGTATGTGTAAAAATATTTAGTATGTCAAATTGCTGCAAGTTACAAACTTTTTTAAATAAAAGTTATGCCCACAGAAACATTTTATATGAGCAATTAGTAAAAGAGATCCAAAAGGTGTTTTGAAGCTGTTCACCCAATCTCTTTAGTCTTTTACATCGTGCACATGTATTCTATTCCCATGAAAGAATATCATCATAATGACAGTTTGTTCCTCTAAAATAAAAGAATATTCTTAAACATTCTTTAAATATAGGTCTAGGATTTTATTTATTTAAATCGAGCTATGACCCCCCCCCCCCCCAAAAAAAAACACACCAAAAACACCCCACACACAACAACAACAACAACAAAAAGAAGAAGAAAAAGGAATCAAAAGAAGAACAAAAGAAAGTGAAAAAATGCTGAACAAACGAATTCAATACTACATAATAAGGCGAGTTCATCATGAAGTTAATGTACATTTTATTGATCAGACTATACTCAATTCGCCCACATTTGATAACATAATAACATTGTATAACCGACACATTGTTACCTATGACATGGTTACTATCTAGTTGAGAAGTTATTTTATGTAACATATTTCTTTAATCACCTCAATATGTCGTTAATATCTGATTATTCTAGATGTACTCGCTACAAAGACTGCGACTTACCCGATGAGTCTACTCGATGGTTATCATACAATGAAACTCAATGTCAACAAATAAGCAATGTCGCCCCATCGGTCAGCTTACCAATTACTGTTCTGCAAGAGGTAGGGTTTTTGAATCACTAAAAGGCATGAAAGGTGGTCCACCCAATTTGTGTCCAATTTGTTTGACATGTGGTTTACTGTTCTACACGAAGACGTATCATGATACATACAACTATATACCCAAATATGAGTTAAAATTGCTCCAGTGGTCTTTATAAAAGACTAGTAAAAATATCTTTCAAATTTTCCATTTGCCATCATAAACCATGTAAACGTGTATGGTAGTATACCACTTTGGAGGTAATTAATCACCTTTTTACCTCACCTTTGGGAGTAATTAACCATCTTGTCATTCATAATTCCTTTTGATACCAACATCTTAATTTGAATTGCATCACCCACCTTTAGCGTTTAGATTGCAACAAAGATGATAAATAATCTTGTAAAATGGGGGAAGGTCTAGATTACACTTATTTTTCGAAATAACTCTAGTTTTTCTTAATTGCATATTAACACTACACACGGAAGTAGTTTGACTTAATTTAGTAAATGTATTAAATAAATAGTACATAATAGGTATAAAAAAATAGTGTGAAATTATTGTTTATGAGAAAAATATAGGGGAACTTCTCGCTCTTTAATTTATTCTGAAAACATTTTTTCTTCGGTAATACAACAATAGTAGGCCTAGTTCTTTTTAAAGCCCTTACAAGTTGGGATTTCATAACAAAAGGTATATACTGAACCTGCGATAACCCAAAACAACAATATCTTTAGATTAATACAAACTAGCAAAAACCCGTGCTACGCACAGGTGAAGCTAGGTTAATGCATGGTTGACGCAACTGTGAGAGAAAAACCTTGGCATTCAATAACCAAATTTCCAACATTCCAATCTTAACCGACAAAATCACAACAAACGGTGCCAATCTCAACCGACAAAATCACAACAAACGCTGCCAATCTCAACCGACAGTGGCAAATCTTAACTGACAATGACATGACTCTAATTTTGAGGGCATTCGCCCTCACCCCACCCCTCCTCTGGCTACGATGTATTCAAATTCCCCACTGATTTTTATGAACGTAAAAAAGGCTTTAGTTGACTGAAGGTCCATATTTCTGTAAAAAGGTCCACTTTGGCCAATCACCACCCCCCCCCCCCCCCCCCCCCCCCAATTCTCTTCCCTGGTAAAAACATCCAACTTCAACAAAATTGGCATGGCAAAAATCTTAGTTGTGCCTGGATTTATGAAACGTAGCATTCTGCAGTTGTGCCGAGTGGAATGAAGTAAAGCTGCGAACATACTCAACCTACGCTCCAACGCTTGCGCTCTCATACATGCGCATCCCAGCTTATGAAAAGGTTGAACTTGACAACGCTTGATCAGCATCAGCAAGCGGTGTTTTACGCTAATTTGATTAATCAACGCTTTTTGAGAGAGTGAACACTACATCCAACGCTCATGTTCAAATCAGGTCAACTTGATAGCGCTGCACTGAGCGTAAAAAGTATGATAACAGCGCTGGCCCAACGCTGGCTACCGTGTAGCGTTGGGCCAGAGCACAGCGTTGGAGCGTATATGTAGGTGGAGTATGTTTTCAGCTTTAGTCTTTTTCGAAGATGTGTCACAGTACGCAAGAGTTTGAAAGAGTTTTGATTGTTTCGAAACACTATTTTTTCAAGATTATAGATCAATTTTGCTATTGTTTTTAATAATTATGAGTCAAAAGTGTGGTTTAACCAAATATTTTACAGTGACCGGCTAATAGACGTGCACACCATTATTTGGTAGTACTATAAAGTGTATTTTACATCGGAAATATGGTTTTTGCAAAATGAAAAAATAACACCTAAACCTCAGACCTAATGCACTTCTCAATTGCATCCCCGGCCCGGGGGACCCGGGGATTAGGGCCGGGAGCTTAATTTCTTTCTGCAACCATAACGGGATGCATCCCATTGTGTTACTACGCTTTATTCCGTGTACATGTACATGTACATGTGTAGCGATCTGTCGTCTATGCATCCCGTTATAGTTGCATAAAGAAAATACGCGGGCCGGGACGTACAAATTGCCCATGTGATGTCCCGGCTACAATCATGTACGGTCCCCGCAGGGCCGGGCACCATTTTGTGTACGTCCCCGATACAGTCCCGTCCCCCTTGGTAGGCATGTCATAACATTTTGAAAATAAAATTATATCTTTGAAAATGGAATACATGGAAACAAAGTACTTTACAATAAAAAATGATGGTTCAACCTTGTCTGCAGGCTGAATAATAAAAAAGTTATAACCAAAAGTAGTTTGCCTCATATTGCTGAAAACTGGGCAAGTCATGCACATTTTAAATCATTTTAGGTAAAAAAGGGTTTACTTTCATGATGTCCAGTTGCTTGTGTGGGGTTATTTAGACATCAGTGAATACACCCAGCTTGTTTCGTACTTTTCCGCTGGATTTAAAAGAGGTAAACATGGAGTTTTCTACATATTTTGGTCAACTTTTTGCCTCATATTGCTGAAAACTGGGCAAGTCATGCACATTTTAAATCATTTTAGGTAAAAAATGGTTTACTTTCATGATGTCCAGTTGCTTGTGTGGGGTTATTTAGACATCAGTGAATACACCCAGCTTGTTTCGTACTTTTCCGCTGGATTTAAAAGAGGTAAACATGGAGTTTTCTACATATTTTGGTCAACTTTTTTTTTTAAATGTCGCCCTCTATTATAATAGTCAATGATATGAACATCCCTACCCTTGGCCGGGACAAAGTGTTCCGAGTCCCGGCCACCCATTTCCCATGTTTCCCAGGACAAAGTATTCACCCGGCTACAGTCCCAATGTCGCTTAGGCCTATTTCTTTCTGCAACTATAAGTTAACGGAATGCATTTCTATGTGTTCCCTATGTGTTATTAGGCTTATTCCGCCAAGCGCATCGCATCTCTATCTAATATTTATAGCAAGCGCCCGGGGTGTACGTTTGTGTACCTTAGCGTACGTCCCCGCTACACCATTTTGTGTACACTCGTGTATGGTTCCCGCCATGGCCCGGGTCCCCCCAGCGGCTGGGCTTGCAATTGATAAGTGCATAAGTTATAAGTAACACAGTATCACTATCACTGCAGTAACATTTTGGTGCAGAAATCCTATTCACATGATTCATTATTTTAGATACGATCTGATCAGCGTTTGATATTACAATAGGAGTGGGCTATAGAGGGTCATTTTTAGGTCATAGTTTCAGATCACGCTTGCTACATGATTTTTTGATGACTTTATGCATACTGACAACATTTTCAACAAAAAAATTGAAAAAAATGCGAAATCCAGGGTGCCCCGGCCAAAAAAACACAAAAAGTCTGCCATTTTGGAAAAAACAGACTTTTGATCATAACTCAGTCATTTTTGGTCTAATTTATTTGATTTTGGTGGCAATACCCATGTTTTAGGGTACAGTTTGTCATTCTATGCTGGTTTCGTCTCATATAACCCCTTCGTTTTCTTGTAATAGTTGATTTTGGTCAAATTTGGACTGTGAGGGCGCTTTGCAAAAAAGTAGCTATCGCATTAATAACAATGAATTTGAATACATGAAATATGTTAAGAGTGTGTCAAGAAACATTGTCTGAAGATGTGAGCATGTTTCCTTATTTCATTTTACCGTGGCATCCACTTTAAAATCACAAGAACGCGTTAAAAGCACTTCCATAGGATAGTACAGGGGTCAACGAACTTTCATTAGTGTGTGTTTCAATCATGTCAATGGAGACAATTCAAAGATGTTCAAAATGGTGTAGCTTCAAAACAACAAATGGTATTTTACTCAGATTTTCAGGAAATGCCTAAAATGAAACTCCTATCATATTTCAACATTAAAATTTGAGATGCTTCGATGCGAAAGGTATTTTTTTAAACAGCGCCCTCAAAGGGCTAATTTCACTAAAAATGCCATTTTCAGGAAAACGAAACATCGTCATGTGATAAAAGTTGTATAAGATTATTCCATGTCCCAACAAACATGGGTATTGCCACCAAAATAAAATTGATTGGACCAAAAATGATTGATTTATGATCAAAATACTGTTTTTCCATAATGGCCGACTTTTTGTGGTTTTTTGGCCGGGGCACCCTGGATTTTGCATTTATTTCAATTTTGTTGTTGAAAATGTTGTCAGTACGTATAAAGTCATAAACAAATCATGTAGCAAGCATGATCTGAAACTATGACCCTCTATAGCCCACTCCTAATTACAATAGCACTGTTTCATGCAAGGAAATAAGTTTGGTTCACAAATAAACCTGATTTTATTCATTTCATATGGATTTTAGGGACTGGATTGTATCTAGATAATTAAATCTATCGAAAATTTGTCACCATGTAAAAATTTGCAAAGCTGCCGAATTTTGAGTTTTTTACGTGATTTGATTTTGATGAATTTGATTTTGATGAAAATGTGCAACTTTTAATTTAGGGGAAATGCGGAATAAGGTTATGATTAATGGTATCTGATGATTCTGAAATTTGGTGTACTTGCGTTAGGTGCGCCACCTAATTTCTTTTCTGAAGGGTTTTTCGCCAGTCAAACGGCGGTCAATCATATCGTCGTTGAAAAAATAAATTGGCAAAAACTTCCGTTAATCCAAGATGGCGTTGTTTCACAACAACTTTTTTTCTTCTAATTCCGATGACCTTACGACCTCTAATTCCCCACAATTCCGTGTTAATTAATTGAAAAATCATATTATTTGACACTTTACGTGATGATGCTACCTAAATCAATGTCGATGAGCACAATAAGAGGAATAACGGGATAAAATGACACCAAGTACGTAAGTTTTCGTGGCGTGGTGTGGAACTGATGCCTGGTACAAAAAACAACTACAACCGGAAACAAAATGACCAACTCCGTCTTAATGTATAAGATGACATTCACGAGATTTTGATATTTTTCTTTATTTACTTAACGCTTTCCATGCGGCGGGTGTCTGCATCTGCAGACGACTTTCCAACATTTTATAAAATGTTTCAAAAATGTAATAACCATTGACTTTCATTACAATTTACAATATTTGAAATGCATTGATATAAATACAAACATGCCTAGGATTGGTTCAGTAATGCTCGAAATAGACTTTGAAAATTGGGATAAGTTTCTGAAAATTCTGTTATGTATATGGTAAAACTAATAGCCGCGCGCCGCGTGTAAAGTGTTAAAGAACCCATTATACCTTTACACATGGCTGCATTGGGATTTCCCCTGACAAAAAACCGTAAATTTAGTCACTCCAACAAATTACCTTTAATAGGAATTGTTATGGACAAACAAAGGAACAAATTCGTTCCGATCACTGATTTCGTGATGGGTTTTTTCACATATCCGGGTCCGTGGATATTGTAGCGAAACCGGGGGTCCGGGGCGTGTAACACCAATTTGTAGCGTACACACTCCTGATGGACAATAATTCCCAAAGGACTTACTCACGTGCAAATAATTTTATTTGTGGTTTCAATACCTTTCGAACTCCGTCCTCCCCGGGATCAGGTGAGCGGTAAGGCCTGATCCTGGAAGGTGGATTCGTTTTGAGAAAGTATATCTCAACTAGGAATGATGGACTACGGACACTCGACAATCTGATAGAATCTATAAACTTTATTAATGAAAGTGATGGAAATGAACACAACTACACTCGGATACACAATACGGGTTACACCCGGGGGGCAGAGAGCCCGTATTAATAGCGACAGGGGACAATGGAGCTCTGAATGGGGAGATGGAAATTAGATTCGGAGGTCCTAGGAACGGAAATCGGGGTACGCTCTGATTACGCACCGGAGGTGGACAGGGATATTGCCAAGGCTGCACGGGTTTCTGAGGCGGTGGAGGAGAGGAGAAAGTAAGGGGTTGGAAATCTCTCTGAACGGAAAGATATCTCTCGGGGGTTAGGTAGGGTTGTGGTTGGGGCGTGGGTGGCCCAGTGGGAGTACACTCGGAGCAATAACACACACCACTTACACTTACAGACCCTGAAGATCTCTCCTGGATTAGGTCGGAGAGCTTGATGAATCCCGGTTGCCGTTCTTCCTCTGGTTCTGGACTATCCAGTAATTTAAATAGCTCCCGCTCACAAGACGCTGAGAGCAGTGGTTCCAAATCTTCGCCACCACTGGGGGCACACGGGGGCGTGAAATATTGGGGATTGGGTACCTGTGGGCTAACAGTAGGTCGAACGAGACGGAATGGCGGAGTGGACATGGTTTGTATACTGAAATAGTGATAAAGAGTGTGATCAGTATGACTGATGAACTTTAGATCAAATTAGTGGCTCCGAATGGGGACCACGGTGCATGTCTGAGATCTCTGTTCATTAATCATTGAGACCAACCCTTCCCCATATAGTCCGTATTGGGAGCAGAACTCTATTCTGTATGATTATATAAAGATTCCAGCACACGGGGATGATCTATCCTATAGGGAGTATGCAGAAATGTTTTCCACCATAGGGAGTACACTAGGATCATCGGACTTTACTTTAATAAGTTGAGAAAGTGAGTAGGCGCTTCTATATGACATAATGAAGTACATAACGGGACTCCCAATTACCATGGCTGCTCGTTGGGAGTAATGGATGCTACACTGAACTTATAGAACCGGAGAATCTCCAGTGATGCCGGCGGTAGAGTTCCCTCAGATTCAGTACTGGGCTCGGTGCTCAAGGCACGGAGACTTTGTCCCTCAGATTGGATTGGTATAATATTTGCCCTCAGACACAGTACTGAGCTCGGTATTCGGATGAATACGGAGACTTTTTCCCTCAGAAATTCCCAAGGAGATCGCTTAATCCGCCCGGAAGCAATGACCTGACACTCTATATGTAGGAGTTCCAGCTTCAATCCAAGGATCGGAGGTCCCTCCGAAGATCCTTGTGTGCACTGACTTCTCTCTACAAGTGACAGACACCGGCTTTCCGTAAGATACAGCAATCGTCAATGAGATTCTTCGCCTGGATAGGTAAGGCTGTTGCCGTGACTGAGATCTCCACGTGGCTCCGAGTTAAAATTCAGTAGCAGTTCCCATTAAGAGTGATAGCGCAATGGCTGTGACAATCAGAAGTCCTACTCATTTGGCTCGCCTAATGTTGGTGTTGTGTGTGCATGTGATCTTTATGATCAAGCAAGTGTGGAAGGGTCGAGGGGGGGAAATAGAATCAACAAGTCGAAATAATTCACACAAGACACAATGTGTTTATATTACGTTCCGGATATAATTTTGCAATCCATTATGTATACATTTGTCGCGCAGCACGGCGAGGCAGAGTTGGTGTGACTATAATTACAACTTATTCCCCAAATGATTGACCATACACTATTAGCAATACTCAAGCAATTTTCGTGACATCTCTACCGTTCATTCCTCTTTCGTTAAGGTCTGGCTAATTATATGATTTTTGTAGTCAATAATTAGATGATTGTTTTAGTGTGAAATTTGATGATGTGATTAAACTACAATTTCCAAATAATAATTCAATGGCGTAGGACTAGGCCTACAAGTCATTTTCACGCGATTCAAATCTCCTCCAAAAATCAGCATCATGTCCCATCCCTCTTTCACAAGTAATCTAAAATAACTCCCTCCCTTAAACCTTAATTAACACGGTTTTTAATTGTAGGCCGAAGCCCTACAATTATATATTTAAACACACATTTTGTATTCAAACCTATAACACTCACCACTTAAAATCACAAACACTAACAGCAAGACAATCTCTCTTAGGCTCTCGACACACGACACGACTGGCACAAAAACGCGGGAAATAGAGCAGCACAAAAGCGAATCAGACAGCAGCAGAAATCTCAGTAACAGCAGAAAAGCGGTCCACCAGAAGAGCAGTAGAGCAGAAAGATTTTCCCGCGCGAGTGCTTATATATAGCCTAATTTATTTTGAGACACTATCTCAGGATCCCAACTATTAACCAATCACGACGCGCACTAAACTTCACGAGAGCAAACCCGCGCTGATTGGCTGAAACTTTTCCAGCTCATTAGCTTAAAAATTCACGATTGGTCTGTTTTACCTCATTAGCATGAAAATTCGTGATTGGCTAATTCCTTTTCGCCTCAGGATCCCTAACTCATTAGCATGAAAAATCGTGATTGGCTAATTACTTTACGCCTCAGGATCCCCCATCTCGGCAATCAACTGTCAATAAAATACGAAAAAGGTCATCTTTTATGAAATCATTCCAAGAGTAATTTTCTATAAACTCCTACGATTTACATGCATAAAACTAGTATTGTTGGGGACATATATGTGAAAACTGAAGGCCTAAGATGATGTGGATTTTCCAATAAAGCATAAAATGTAAGGTAAAAGTCATAGGATCCGACCGACGGAAGCTCGCAGGATCTCTCCTCAATTCCAATACAAAGTAAATCTGACTCCTCAATGTAAACAATAATAAAAGTATGACGGACTCGGTAAATACCGTACTCAAAGTAAGTGATATGGACTAATTTGGAAGCAAAAGAAGTAACTATTGCAGTCCTAAAAGCCTACTGTATATAAAGAATATCTCTGAACGTTCTGCAATGGCAAAACATGAAATGCAGTGGAAATTTGGGAAGGTAACTTTCCGATAAAATATAAAGGCCTCCGAATTCGGAAGTCTCGCATGTGATTTCTACACGCGAAGCAATGTACAATTTATCATCTAACACATCGTCGATCGTAACATTATATACAAATACATGATCATTATACACTGTGTGGTGAGTGTTAACTTAGTATAATACATGAATACAGTTATCCCACCGTGCTGCGGTTTACAATAATTATTTTATGACATATTATTTGAGGAAAGGGAATGCGCAGCGGTCAGGAATGGGATAACCAGGACAGGGCAGAATGGGTAGGAATTGTGCAGCGGACTAGGTTCGCTACACAGCCCCCACCCAAGCCGGAACCGTCCCGGTTACCGCAGCTGACAGCCACGCAATTCCTATCCTAAGCATTTTGATTATCAATAACAGTCTGCTCCCGGTAGCGCATCAGCAAACCTGACATCGGAAACAACTAAAGCTGGGGCCTCTTCTAACGGAATCGGGCGCCATACTTCCCTGATGGTCCTCTGAATAATTTGTGTACGGATATACTCTCCATTGCGTCCGGAGTCGGGTTGGCATGTCTGGGTCACCACCTGTTCACTCTGAACATACGATTCCACTCGGTAGGCCAGTCTGGTTGGGGCGTTGTACGGACAGGGGACGTCAGGATCTGGTGCACAGCAGCGGACACAGGAGCGGATGGCGTTGGCGTCTGCTTGGGCGCCTCTATTGGTTCCACTCGGATCCTCTTGGAGGGAGAGGTGATGAGAGATCTGGCAGGTGAGCCGTTCTTCCTCTTGAGGTCCAGACCGTTCCCCGGAGTGGCTGGGGGGCGACGGGGTGCGTTGAAGGTGCGGTGGCGTGACACTCCCGAGGGGTAGCGATGGCCTGGCGTCCGCCTCCGTCTCGGCTGTCGTGGCTCCCCCGTCATCGTAATCTAACTCCTCTTCTGCAAGTTTAGTGGCCACCAGCTCATCTATCTTTTCTTTCGTTAGTCGCTGTGCCTCCACCATTTTCTTAACATGTTGGGTCCGGTAGTGCCTTCTCAGGTTTGAGCGTGAGGCGCAGGTTATGGGGCAGCGCATGCAGGAAAAGATCTTCCGTCCCTTGCTCCCACTCCCACCCCCAGAGGCATCTACCAACTCAGAAGTTGGTGACGCCCTCTGGGGTGAGAGGCTCTCGTCATCAGAGATAACTACTACTGGATGCTGCGGTCTCTCTCCCTGGCCTGTTGGGGTTGGCTTGGGCCTGGTATGCCGGTCTTCTTTGGTGTGTTTAGACTTGGTATGGCCCTTGGGCTTGGTAGGCCTGGCCTCGGGACGACGGTCTGGCCTGGTTGATTTTGCCTCGGGATGACGGTCCGACTTGGTAGATTTTGACTTGGTGGACTTGGTCGCAGAGCTAGGTAACCCGTTAGGCGCCACTATTGATGATTGCACTCTCTTTTTGGGAGGGGAGGTGCTTCGTTTTGTCTGAGGTATCTTAAATTCACTTAGGAAGGGTGCTGCGGCATTCCGGTCGGGACTCCTAATAACTGTCCTCCTCTTCATGTTTTCCATGGCCATCTGTCCATAGACGGTTGCCCGAGAGCGGGAGACACTCCGCTTCCTATTGTAGTACCCACTCGGGTGTTTCCTGTGGGTCCGGTCTGACGATCTTCCTGGACGTCCCATGGTGATATGGCCTGTGGAGAACAAGAGAGAAAAGGGAAAGGGGGGTCCTCATCAACTCGCTCACCTAGCTACCAGACCACCCAACCAACTATGCCTCGCCGTACTCGCCAAGGTATTAGGAATGTGGTTACTCTGTTATTCGGTAAGTATATATATATATATATATATAGATTTTTGTCTACGCGTTCGTTAAGATGGCCTCCGCCGCCGCCTCCCGGAAGGCTGTCAGAAATGACGTGGCATCTTGTGCCGGAATCCTCAGCACCGACTCCCCCGTCCCGTTCTTTGGTCTGGTGACTACCTCCACGTTCCCCTTCTGTACGTTGAAGGTTAGTGCCCCTAGTTTAGTTTCCATTGTAGAGGTACTGAGTGCGGGGAGACTATCACTCCGGGCCCTGCGGATCTGAAGGGCGGCTTCCTGTAGCTCTCGTCGTACCTGAGTTAAAACGCTCAAGTTGATCGTCAACCGTTCCCTCTTTCCCGACGTTGGTCCGGACCGCGTCACATGTATGCAATATGGTCGCCGTGTGTTGCGCAACCGCAAGGTGACTCGACCAGCTTTTGTCTCCATCCGTTCTACAGTGGGAAGTCCCTGCTTCTGTCGATGTCGCTCTAATAGTGACGTCAACTTCATTGCCATCTCGGTGGCTTCCGTTTCTACCAGGCAATACGTGGTCCGGCCGCCCACATAGAGTTCAGCCAGTTTAATTTGCCATTCACCGGCGGTCCTCCTAGTTAAATCAACCCGGTAACAGTGGCTGCTACGGTGCGGTATCGTTTTGCTGAAACCGGTGATGGATTCAGGCTGGTTCCCGGTAGTCCCGATCTGTAAAAGAGCGGATGACTCTTCGGCACTGGATTCGGCCTCCGAACACCTTAGCATCCTCCGGTCCCCCTCAGTTATAGTCACTTCTAACTCGCTTTCACTATCCATCTTCGGCTTCCTGTAAAGGGACAACAAGTATTAATCACGGTTCCATTCTCGATGGTCCCGACTCTCCCGGTTAATAATAAACCAATGGTCCGGAATCACATATATCCGGAACTAACGCATATACAACATCTTAGTAGCACTCAGTGAAGCATGTAATCCTTCTGAATCCTCTTGGACCTTACGGAGCGCGCTCCACCTTCGGGATGCTGAGGGCATTCCAGCAGGACATGAGCGTCATCCCCGTTCCTTCCACACAACGGGCAAAAGTATGCTCGGAGCACCGGACAGACTATCTTTCCCTCCTCGTCAGCCAACAGATGCGGTGATAGTCCCCTCTGGTCTACTTGATTCATGTTGCAGAACCCGCATCCGTTGCTGATCAGCCTAGCCGGTTCCGGCACCCTCTTTGTTTCTCCCAATCCTTCCGGAAAAATCGGCCCAGGGAATAGACGTGTTTGGAAGCTCCTGACTGCTGGAATCCCTGAAGCTGGATCCCAAGGACATGATTTGAAAGGCTTGGTACGGCATTGGAATGCGCCTGGTCCGGTACGCGAATACTCCCTCCTCACCGGTCCCAAGCTATACGCTCGGTAGTCGTGGAACAGATCAGCCATCTTCCAGATTTCTTCTTGGATGAGAAGAGTTCGTGCCACACATGCACAAGGGGTGGAATTGGAATGCAATTGTCCGGTCTACTGATACAACCTCTTCACTGATTTCTGAAAAATTTGCGACTAACGGGTCAATTAAAAATATATTTACATTATGCAGCGTTCGAAATAGCGCCCATCCGGTCATCCGAAATGACCAAATCTACCGGCGGATGACCAGTTTTTCTTGGCCGATCATCCGGCGGATGACCAAAATGATGGGAGATGAAAGTGAAGAAGAGGATCACCAGGATGCATTAGAGGCTATAGACCTGACCGTCCTATTGAGAGACGTACTGAAAGAACAAGTCATGGTCGCGAATGAACCAACCCTAGAAACTGCAAATGAGGATGACACTATTCACTGCTGACGACACCGACCCTGCAGCTGCAGTTGTGGAACTTGAGGCTGAGTCAGATGAGGATGACCTGGATACAGATCCAATGGAGTCGGGAGATAAGAGTGAAGAAGAGGATCATCCGGATCAGGATGCATTAGAAGCTGTAAATGAGGATGACACTGACACAGCGGACGACCCCGACCCTGCAGTTGTGAAACTTGATACTGAGTCAGATGAGGATATCCTGGATACAGATCCAATGGAGTCGGGAGATAAGAGTAAAGAGTGAAGGATGCATTAGAAGTTGCAAATGTGGATGACACTGACACTGCGGACGACACCGACCCTGCAGTTGTGGAACTTGATGCTGAGTCAGATGAGGATGACCTGGATACAGATCCAATGGAGTTGAGAGATGAGAATGAAGAAGAGGATCAGGATGCATTAGAAGCTGTAAATGAGGATGACACTGACACAGCGGACGACACCGACACTGCAGTTGTGAAACTTGATGCTGAGCCAGATGAGGATGACCTGGATACTGATCCAATGGAGTCGGGAGATACGAGTGAAGGGCTTACAGCTGGTCGTCCTATTGAGAGCCGTACTGAAAGAACGTGCCGACTAGGACAAATAGTAGTTAAAAGAGAGGAGATTGTAAAATAAAGAGAAAGTTGTTTATGGAGCATAGAGGTTAATATGGAGTTGTCGACTGTCGTCATTGTATGTGTATAATATATATTAAACAATAGGGGTGTATATGTGTATATATGAAGACTAGCTTAAAATGTGATTTTTGAGCTTGCCACTGAAAAAATGCGGATAACGAAAAATATTGCCGGATGACCAAAATCCCAACCTAGGTTATCCGGTGGATAACCAATTTATTTTTCTTATTTCGAACGCTGTTTACATTTCAACATGCTCATCCGATGATTATCCACCATTAAGATCCGATCAGATCCTTATGGCTTCGGTTAAAATATATCTACAATCCTTTCTCAACACTACACACAGGTCAACCTTAATCAATCTTAGCGGGCTGAACCTTTTTAACACATGTATGCACATTTTACATCGGCACATAATCATCTTCCTCGATGACCACGTGAAGACTTCGGCTTGGGCGCGGGGAGAACACCTGCAAATCTGGGAGTTCGTCCTCCGTCCTCTCCGGCGTCGTCAGAAGCTCTGGTTCGGTAGAGGGAACCCTCTTGGTCTCCCTACCCTTCTTTCTTCCTAATCCAACGATCTCCGCCCGCCTCTGGAGTGTAGGAGGGTCAGGACTCGGTGGGTCAGCTTCCCGTGCTCTCAATAACTCCAGAAGTATTGGTTCAAAGGCTGCAATACGTCTGCTAATCCGATGCTGCTGGCTCTCCAGATCGTCCAGTCGGCTCGTTATGGTCCTCGCAGTTTTTCTTCGGCGTTGCCACTCAGCTTTACTCTCTAATCGCCAGGTTATTAGTCCCCAGATCATCATCATCATCATCAGGGACGTAGCTAGAGTGAACACTAGAACCGCAGACACAATAGGCAGGATCCACGCATGCTCCTGGTTCAACATCTGCAAAAGGGAATGACAATAGGAGAACTGCAGTGATCCTCATACCCAAAACCAATATACGCACCATTCAAGTGTGATAGATGCCATCGAGGTGACAGGCAGTTCACTGGGGGAAGTCACGGTTCGGTCAGCCCTCAGTCGAAGTTATTCAACTAGATAACACAGTAATGAGGTGTTCAGCGAGGGGTTATCCCTGCTGAGCTATAACATATTTACATCCGCCGTCCTATGGCGATAGGAAATCCCGCCGGTGTACATTGCGGACTACTAGAGGCAGTAGTGGTGGGGATGATGGGGATAGAGGTGGAGGGAATAGGAAGGGTAACAAGGGTGGACTAGTCAAGCTTGCCAGAGTTGAAGAAGATATGTGGAGCTGGTAGATTGGGAGTATGGCTTAGTCAAGCTTGCCTTTGAGAAGCGCAGTCATAACAAAGTAACCTTGTCTCCTATCCCAAGGGGCGTCACCAATTTCGGTGTCAGTCTTTAACTTCCGCAGGTTGTCTCATACAGGACACCATGAGGAGTCATCACCTGACTTTCATCAGAACGTTGTCGATCGTAGTATACGACTTCTTTAAGTCCTCTTAGAGGCTTCCAAAGCTGCCGCTTCCATGCTTGGTCTCTACCGGTGGCTATCCACGACATCTCCTCTCTCTCCTCCTTATGCCCAGACAGCCACACCGGCTCTCGCCTCTCTTCCAGAGTATCCTACACCTTCTCCGTCTACTCACCTTCTGGCTATAGAATCTCCTCTGTATTAAAACCAAGCAGGACGGGCATTGAGAACCCGGAACCTCTTAAGACCACTACAAGATCTTAACTTCCAAAATACTTGAACTGCCTTCACACCATACTCCTGGTACAGATCTTCAAGACGAACAGTTCCCAACAGCATATCCACAGAGAGCTACTATCAAAGAGCTAGCTAATCCCTACTTTCTAATCACACGAATCATAGGTCTCCACCAACGGGTCCCACGACCAGGATGTCGACGAAGACGTCATGAAAACGGACCAATTGAAAAATTGAGTAAACAGGACACCCTGAGGAGTCATCACCTGACTTTCATCAGAACGTTGTCGATCGTAGTATACGACTTCTTTTAAGTCTTCTTAGAGGCTTCCAAAGCTGCCGCTTCCATGCTTGGTCTCTACCGGTGGCTATCCACGACATCTCCTCTCTCTCCTCCTTATGCCCGGACAGCCACACCGGCTCTCGCCTCTCTTCCAGAGTATCCTACACCTTTCTCCCGTCTACTCTCCTTCTGGCTATAGAATCTCCTCTGTATTAATACCAAGCAGGACGGGCATTGAGAACCCAGAACCTCATCAGACTACTACAGGATCTTTACTTCCAAAGTACTTGAACGGCCTTACCAGGAGCCGGCACACCATACTCCTCGTACCGATCTTCAAGACTAACAGTTCCCAACAGCATATCCACAGAGAGCAGAAGTCCTACTTACTCATCACACGAATAGATCTCCACCAACGGGTCCCACGACCAGGATGTCGACGAGGATGTCATGAAGACGGACCATCTGGTGCTGTGGTCTGTATTTCTAAAAATCAAATAGTTCAGAAATGTATTGAAGAATGTTACTCATCCTATCTCTCCCAGCATTAACCCGGAAGACTGCGTCAAGTGGTTACGGAGAGAAAAGACATCTGAGGGCATTTCTACAGTAATTGAAGTTGGTATATACGGCTCCTGATGACGCTACTGCACTTCTGCCACCTAACGGCGACTATTGGAACGACGGCTGACATCTCCTCGACTGCTCCTGCAGCGAGGCGGGGTTCTTTCGGTCAGTCGGAGGCTTCCACACCTCCTACCCCCTATCGATGATTTGGAACGACGGCTGACTTCTCCTCGGCTGCTCCTGCAGGGAGGCGGGGTTCATTCGGTCAGTCGGAGGCTTCCACCCCTCCTACCCCCTATCGATGTAATGGTACTTCTTCATGGTACAGAACATTTTATTTACAAGGTTGGTTCGCCCTCCACGAAGAGCAGGACAGTAAAGATTACTGCGACTACTGCGAAAAGGGAAGGAACTTATTTACAAGGTTGGTTTGCCCTCTACGAAGAGCATGACAGTGAAGATTACTGTGCATTCTGTGAAGGGAATCAACTTATGTATAAGGTTAGGTTGTCGTCCTTCCTAATCATGCTAATGGTCCTGGTAGCGACTCGGCAGCTGGCGCTTCCGCCTTGGATTTCGTCGTCCTTCTTCTCGACGTTGCTGCGTGTGATCCGGTGCCTCGTTACCTACAGGTAGAACTGGGTCCTCCAGTATAGGTTCTGGTTCCTCTTCAGCCGGTACAGGCTCCTCAGCCTGTCCAGGCTCCGTCGGGATCTCTTCTTCGATCACTGTAGGGGCACTAGCGGTTTCCGGCAGAGTCCAGGATTTCAATTTCTCTCCGGTATATGGCTTCAGGCGATCATAGTGGATGACCTTAGGCTTTGCTCTTGGTCCTCCCTGGATCCGGAAGACTACACTGGAAAGACGTTTGATGATCAAGTATGGGCCTTCCCAGCGACACATAAGTTTTGGACTAAGTCCAACTTTCTTAGCTGGATTATGTAGCCAGACAAACTCTCTTTCTTTCAAGTCGCTCCCGTGGGCTCGCCCATCATAGTTCTTCTTCCTTCGTATCCCTTCTACCTGTAGTTTCTTCCGGGCGCGGTCATGCGCTATTCTCATCCTATCTCTTAAATCCTCAGCATAATCATTAAGCTCCTCTTCATCTTCTGGGGGCTCAGTCATAAGATCCAGGGGCAGAGCTATTTCCCTCCCAAGCATCGTCATATTGGAAGTCTCTCCTGTGGATTCTTGTGGGGAGCAGCGGTAGGCTAAAGTTGCAAAGTCAACTTGAAGGTCCCAATCATCTTGGTTCTTCGTTGGCTCTATCATGATTGCTACTATGTCTACCAGGGTCCGGTTGAATCTTTCCACCATTCCATCCGATTTCGGCATGTAAGGGGTGGTTCGGATCTTGTGGATACCCAGAAGTTCGCATACTTTGCTGAGGAGTTCGCTCTCGAAGTTGCGACCTTGGTCACTGTGCAGCTCCCTGGGAGTGCCAAATCTGCAGCAATATTCTTTGACCAGCTTATCCGTAATCGTCTCAGCTTCTTGGTTGGGTATGGGGTACGCCTCCATCCATTTAGTGAAATAATCACCGAGGACCAACACATAACGGTTTCCCCTCTCAGTCACAGGGAAAGGTCCTAATACGTCTATAGCTACCCGGTCACCCGGAGCGCCTACTCTGTACTGTTGGAGTCGAGCTCGCCTCTTCTTAGGGGGTGTCTTTCGCTTCGCACATGGTACACATTTTCGGATCCAGGAGCGGACGTCTGAGGCGCTCCCTACCCAGTAATAACGCCTCTGAACTTTTCCCAAGGTTTTGGTGATCCCTAGATGTCCAGCTGTCTTGCTTCCATGTAGTTCCTCCAAAACCAACGCTCGCTTAGAACGTGGAAGAACTACTTGCCACCTTATTTCGGATCCATCATGTGATTCCCATTTTCGCTTCAGGATCCCATCCCTCACTGCCAGCTGATCCCATTGGGCAAAGTAATACTTCGAGTGGTTCGAGGTCGGGGCGACATCCTTCCACTTCGGTTGTGGCCCGCCTTTCTCTTTGGCTCGGAGTACGCCGCCGATGTCCATATCTTCTAGTTGTGCTTGGCGTAGTGATTCTTGGGTAATCTGGGGTGCCAATCCTATAGCCCGGACGTGGACCTTCGTAGTCTCTAATGGCTCCCCATTTTCTTCCCGCCCACATTGCTTGCAGACCCTTCTCTGGACAATCCATCTGCATTCCCGTGACTCCGGCCCGCTCTGTGTATGATCCTTATGTTGTAGAAACTGATGACTTCCATCCACCTGGCTAGTTGGCCTTCGGGACTCTTGAAGTTGGTAAGCCATCGCAACGCTCCATGGTCTGTCCTAACGGTGATTGGCTGACCATAGATATATTGTTTATAGTGTTTGAGGTATACCACCACAGCTAACAATTCACGTCTGGTCACACAGTAATTCCTCTCTGGTTTCGAGAGTACTTTACTGCCGTAGGCTATCACCCTTTCCTCCCCGTCTTGAATCTGCGATAATACTCCTCCGATTCCATCATCACTGGCATCGGTATCTAGTATAAACTCTCCCTCGATCCTCGGGTAGGACAAGATTGGGGCCGTGATCAGCTTCTCCCTCAATCCATCGAATGCTGCTTCACACCTCTCATCCCATAGGAAGCTCCTATTCTTCTCAGTCAACTGATGGAGGGGTCTCGCAGTGTCAGCAAAGCTCTTGATGAATCTCCGGTAGTAAGATGCTAATCCCAGGAAGCTCCGCACGTCCCGCACAGTCTGCGGAGTTGGCCACTCCTTGATAGCTCTTATCTTCTCCGGATCTGTGGCTACGCCTTCGGCTGACACTACATGGCCCAGATAGAGGACCTTTTCCTGGAATAGATGGCACTTCTTGGGTTTGAGCTTTAGCCCCGCTGCTCTTAAGCGTTGGAAAACGAGGCGGAGATTCTTCCGCTCTTCGTCGATGGATTTTCCGAACACAATAACATCATCCAGATATACCAACAGAAGGTCCCACTGTAATCCCTTCACGACCCTCTCCATGAGTCTTTCGAAGGTGGAGGGTGCATTACAAAGTCCGAATGGCATCACATTCCAGGAGTATAGTCCACCTCTGGTGACGAAAGAGGATTTCCGCTTGGCGTCCTCATCAAGCTCCACCTGCCAATAACCGGCAGCCATGTCCAAGGTGGAAAAGAAACGGGCCCCCGAGAGTGCATCCAAGGAGTCATCGATCCGTGGGAGCGGGTAAGCGTCCTTAATACTGGCAGCATTAAGTTTCCTGTAATCAACGCAAAATAGCTGGCTCCCGTCCTTCTTCTTAACGAGCACCACGGGAGAACTCCATGGACTATCCGAGGGGACAATCACATTTTGTTCTAACATCTTCTCAACCTGGTTGTCAATCTCTTCTTGTTGAACTCGTGGGGCTCTTCTAGCTCTATGCTTGATCGGCCTGGTGTCGCCGGTGTCGATGCCGTGCTTGGTCCAATTGGTCCGACCCAGATCCATGTCGTCCTTAGCAAATATATCTTGATAATCTCGTAGTAGCTTGCAGACTTTAGGATGGTGTTGTTCTCCCAGGTGTTCCACGCTCCTCTGGAACAGATCTTCCAGATGTTTCGGCAGTCGATGCTGGCGGTCATCTCCTCTCTTCGTTTCGCTGAGATCAGTGATTTCGTCGGCACTCACTGAAGTGATGATCCCTATGGTGGTCCCAGCTTTCACTACTCGGTCATGTTTGTCGGGGTTGAATACCCGAACCGGAATTACCTCTTCCTCGGTCTTCACTAGGGTACTCGCCAGGAGCAAGCCTATGTTATTCAGCTCCGGATTAGTTGTCGACTCTACCATTCCCCATCCTCTCAGACCTTCCCGTTTGGGGACTGTTCCGGGTATTAGCGCTTCGTGTCCTCCTGGTATCCGGATAGTCCTCTCGGCTATGAGCCTGGCATACAATCTTCCACTACGGAGGTCTTTACATGCTATTGGCTCGCCGTTAATCTTCAATACCTTTCGGACACAGTCCAGCGTACCTCCGACTCCCATGAGATAATCCATACCCAGAATTGCCTCTGCACTGATCCCGGCGACCATAATTGGAATCATCCGCGAGGTGCCTCCGATCTGAATCTCGATTCTTCCTACTCCCTTTACGGACAACTGTTCCCCATTAGCCTGCAATACGGGAACACCGAGTGGTTTAAGTTCTGGCCTTTTGTTTCCTGGTATGGATTGGTATACTCCGGTCGAGATCATGGTATTCGTGCTCCCCGTGTCAATTAGGAAATTGACCGTTACCCCTCTCACCGTTCCTGCCACATAGAGTCCTTCTGAAGGTTCTGTGCAGGTCACTATTCGGGGAGACTTGGGAGGGGGGAAGTCATCTATGATCGCTCTTCTCTCGGTGCTCTCGTCGGAGCCGCCTTCTGATCTTGCGGTCTTCCCTGCGCTCTGGGGGTCGACCGCTGCTCGTTTCCCTGATGGATGAGTTGCTGCCACTCGTTCTTCAGTGTTTGGCAGATTCTGCTAGAATGTCCCTTGCCTTGGCAATATTGACAGATCTCTATGGGAGCAGCCAGTGCTCGGGTGTGACGGACAGTGCCACGGTTCCTCTGCGCCTCTCTCTGTAGAAAGGATTCCGCCACCAACGCCGCCTGGATTGCCTCATCCAGAGTATTAGGTTGAGCTCGGTAGACAGCCTCCCGTATCTCTTTCTCATCTATCGCATCGGCGTAGTGTTCGATTGCGATCACCTCGTGCGCCTCTACTACTACACCCGGGTAAGCCATCATGGTTTGTTCCATGATGCTCTCTCCGAGCTCTTGCAGACTCTCTTTCGGCCCCCTTCTGCGGTGTCTCAATTCGGCGGCCACATTTTGGGCTCGGTGCCCCGGTCCGAATCTTCGGTCCAGTCTCCCTATTAGTTCATCGTAAGTGAGCTCCTCGTCACTATTCGCTCTATTGGTCAGGGATTTCGCAGCTGCTCCTTCTAGACTCACGGCCAGAAAGTCCACGGCTTCAGGTGGATCCCAATGGTTGATCCTGGTGCACCTTTCAAAATACCTTTTGTATTCTTGCCAAGGACCTTTCCCACTGTAGATCCTCGGGGTGATGACGGGCTTGCCGTTACGCTTAGGCTTAGGTGAAGAGATATGTCGTGGCATTGGCATCCTGCTCTCTGGGCTCCAACGAGGGGTATGGAACACGTCGGTCCCCTCGGGGGACCCGGGGCTCGTCGCCATGGCTCCTTTCCCCTAATTCTCGGAGTAGCAGGTCGCACTTCCTTTGGAGGTGTGCCTTTTCTCCTCTCATTGATTCTTGCTCCTGTCGCATGGATTCCAGTCGTTGATCCATCGCTCGCTGGTCAGTCTCTTGGGAGGTACTTTCTCTTTCCCGGCGGGGAGTGGGGAGCACGAGGTCGTCCTGCGTCAATCTTCTAGTTTCCACCAGTGACTTTCCTAGTTTGCTATTTTCGCCCATTAGGATCTGGATTTTCTCTTCCCGTTCGGCACGCCGTCCCTTCATCTCTTCTAGTTCAGCCTCGTGTTGAGACTTCTCGTGTCTGAGAGAGTGGAGTTCCCCTATTTCTTCAGACCTCGTCTTCCGTACCTCTACCTCCTCGACCAGGTCTGCGTTCGTCTCTGCTAGGGTCTGAACTTGCTCTTCTAAGGCTGCTCTCTGCTCTTTGAGGGTCCTAAGCTGCTCGGCCCTCTCGCCTTGTTGTTCTTGCAAACGGAACACATGGTGCGCCTGTTCAGCGTTCAGCGACTCCAAGGTTCCACTCTTCTCTCGTAAAGACTCAATATCCTCCTGGTTGAGATGCACCTCGATTTGTAGTTGAGCCATCTCCTCTTCCATCGCCTTCCTAGATTCTTCAGGGAGCTCTTCAGTCATCATCCTAGAATCCCACATCTGACACCAATTTGTAGCGAAACCGGGGGTCCGGGGCGTGTAACACCAATTTGTAGCGTACACACTCCTGATGGACAATAATTCCCAAAGGACTTACTCACGTGCAAATAATTTTATTTGTGGTTTCAATACCTTTCGAACTCCGTCCTCCCCGGGATCAGGTGAGCGGTAAGGCCTGATCCTGGAAGGTGGATTCGTTTTGAGAAAGTATATCTCAACTAGGAATGATGGACTACGGACACTCGACAATCTGATAGAATCTATAAACTTTATTAATGAAAGTGATGGAAATGAACACAACTACACTCGGATACACAATACGGGTTACACCCGGGGGGCAGAGAGCCCGTATTAATAGCGACAGGGGACAATGGAGCTCTGAATGGGGAGATGGAAATTAGATTCGGAGGTCCTAGGAACGGAAATCGGGGTACGCTCTGATTACGCACCGGAGGTGGACAGGGATATTGCCAAGGCTGCACGGGTTTCTGAGGCGGTGGAGGAGAGGAGAAAGTAAGGGGTTGGAAATCTCTCTGAACGGAAAGATATCTCTCGGGGGTTAGGTAGGGTTGTGGTTGGGGCGTGGGTGGCCCAGTGGGAGTACACTCGGAGCAATAACACACACCACTTACACTTACAGACCCTGAAGATCTCTCCTGGATTAGGTCGGAGAGCTTGATGAATCCCGGTTGCCGTTCTTCCTCTGGTTCTGGACTATCCAGTAATTTAAATAGCTCCCGCTCACAAGACGCTGAGAGCAGTGGTTCCAAATCTTCGCCACCACTGGGGGCACACGGGGGCGTGAAATATTGGGGATTGGGTACCTGTGGGCTAACAGTAGGTCGAACGAGACGGAATGGCGGAGTGGACATGGTTTGTATACTGAAATAGTGATAAAGAGTGTGATCAGTATGACTGATGAACTTTAGATCAAATTAGTGGCTCCGAATGGGGACCACGGTGCATGTCTGAGATCTCTGTTCATTAATCATTGAGACCAACCCTTCCCCATATAGTCCGTATTGGGAGCAGAACTCTATTCTGTATGATTATATAAAGATTCCAGCACACGGGGATGATCTATCCTATAGGGAGTATGCAGAAATGTTTTCCACCATAGGGAGTACACTAGGATCATCGGACTTTACTTTAATAAGTTGAGAAAGTGAGTAGGCGCTTCTATATGACATAATGAAGTACATAACGGGACTCCCAATTACCATGGCTGCTCGTTGGGAGTAATGGATGCTACACTGAACTTATAGAACCGGAGAATCTCCAGTGATGCCGGCGGTAGAGTTCCCTCAGATTCAGTACTGGGCTCGGTGCTCAAGGCACGGAGACTTTGTCCCTCAGATTGGATTGGTATAATATTTGCCCTCAGACACAGTACTGAGCTCGGTATTCGGATGAATACGGAGACTTTTTCCCTCAGAAATTCCCAAGGAGATCGCTTAATCCGCCCGGAAGCAATGACCTGACACTCTATATGTAGGAGTTCCAGCTTCAATCCAAGGATCGGAGGTCCCTCCGAAGATCCTTGTGTGCACTGACTTCTCTCTACAAGTGACAGACACCGGCTTTCCGTAAGATACAGCAATCGTCAATGAGATTCTTCGCCTGGATAGGTAAGGCTGTTGCCGTGACTGAGATCTCGACGTGGCTCCGAGTTAAAATTCAGTAGCAGTTCCCATTAAGAGTGATAGCGCAATGGCTGTGACAATCAGAAGTCCTACTCATTTGGCTCGCCTAATGTTGGTGTTGTGTGTGCATGTGATCTTTATGATCAAGTAAGTGTGGAAGGGTCGAGGGGGGAAATAGAATCAACAAGTCGAAATAATTCACACAAGACACAATGTGTTTATATTACGTTCCGGATATAATTTTGCAATCCATTATGTATACATTTGTCGCGCAGCACGGCGAGGCAGAGTTGGTGTGACTATAATTACAACTTATTCCCCAAATGATTGACCATACACTATTAGCAATACTCAAGCAATTTTCGTGACATCTCTACCGTTCATTCCTCTTTCGTTAAGGTCTGGCTAATTATATGATTTTTGTAGTCAATAATTAGATGATTGTTTTAGTGTGAAATTTGATGATGTGATTAAACTACAATTTCCAAATAATAATTCAATGGCTTAGGACTAGGCCTACAAGTCATTTTCACGCGATTCAAATCTCCTCCAAAAATCAGCATCATGTCTCATCCTCCCTTAAACCTTACTTAACACGGTTTTTAATTGTAGGCCGAAGCCCTACAATTATATATTTAAACACACATTTTGTATTCAAACCTATAACACTCACCACTTAAAATCACAAACACTAACAGCAAGAAAATCTCTCTTAGGCTCTCGACACACGACACGACTGGCACAAAAACGCGGGAAATAGAGCAGCACAAAAGCGAATCAGACAGCAGCAGAAATCCCAGTAACAGCAGAAAAGCGGTCCACCAGAAGAGCAGTAGAGCAGAAAGATTTTCCCGCGCGAGTGCTTATATATAGCCTAATTTATTTTGAGACACTATCTCAGGATCCCAACTATTAACCAATCACGACGCGCACTAAACTTCACGAGAGCAAACCCGCGCTGATTGGCTGAAACTTTTCCAGCTCATTAGCTTAAAAATTCACGATTGGTCTGTTTTACCTCATTAGCATGAAAATTCGTGATTGGCTAATTCCTTTTCGCCTCAGGATCCCTAACTCATTAGCATGAAAAATCGTGATTGGCTAATTACTTTACGCCTCAGGATCCCCCATCTCGGCAATCAACTGTCAATAAAATACGAAAAAGGTCATCTTTTATGAAATCATTCCAAGAGTAATTTTCTATAAACTCCTACGATTTACATGCATAAAACTAGTATTGTTGGGGACATATATGTGAAAACTGAAGGCCTAAGATGATGTGGATTTTCCAATAAAGCATAAAATGTAAGGTAAAAGTCATAGGATCCGACCACGGAAGCTCGCAGGATCTCTCCTCAATTCCAATACAAAGTAAATCTGACTCCTCAATGTAAACAATAATAAAAGTACGACGGACTCGGTAAATACCGTACTCAAAGTAAGTGATATGGAATAATTTGGAAGCAATAGAAGTAACTATTGCAGTCCTAAAAGCCTACTGTATATACAGAATATCTCTGAACGTTCTGCAATGGCAAAACATGAAATGCAGTGGAAATTTGGGAAGGTAACTTTCCGATAAAATATAAAGGCCTCCGAATTCGGAAGTCTCGCATGTGATTTCTACACGCGAAGCAATGTACAATTTATCATCTAACACATCGTCGATCGTAACATTATATACAAATACATGATAATTATACACTGTGTGGTGAGTGTTAACTTAGTATAATACATGAATACAGTTATCCCACCGTGCTGCGGTTTACAATAATTATTTTATGACATATTATTTGAGGAAAGGGAATGCGCAGCGGTCAGGAATGGGATAACCAGGACAGGGCAGAATGGGTAGGAATTGTGCAGCGGACTAGGTTCGCTACAATATTTTACACACTATATACCTGTCAGAGCCTGTCTATTGTATGGTTTATATTTAGTTGACGTAGTTCCGTTTACCACACTTGTTTATAATGATGTCATTGTCAAAGGTAACTGGTGTTTTATGTAACTTTGTTTTTTCTCTCCCACGTTATTGCTACTGTCGAGGAAGTATAGTTTCCTCATCGACGTTGGTTCAACGAAATATAATTCAGATTATTTATAGGAGGTATACATATAAATTAGGCCTCAATGTGTATGTTCTGATCACTTTTAGGGGGGCGATGATTATTAAGATATTTTGATATCAGAAGAATCCCCATATTTTCTCATTATGTCTGTAAAATATTAGAAATTGTAGGTTAACATTTGGTGAATTATAACCAAAGGTAGTACCACCAGCCAGTTAATATCCACTCAATGGGTACATTTCTTGTGCTTCTAAAATAAGAATCATTGGAGTTATGCAACTCAAACTTCGGAATGCTACAATTTTAAGGATTACTTTTTTATGTAAAATAAAAAAGAAAGTTGAAAATCGGGCCAGCAATCAGAACGTCTACGTTTTAGAGACCAGGTCGATTATATCAGAGAAAATCCTCTCTGATTTTTTAAATGTTTTTATTCACGATTATAAGCTTTCGATTCAATATTATCATAACTTTTCTCAGTGTATAAAAGGCGAGAAATGCCTATAGCCTGAAGGTAAACACTGACGAACGGGCTCTTAAAAGATATGATAGAAATATTGCGCCATGACAAATAAAATGCAATGACATTTCTTGGCATAATATATAATTATGAAATCTTTAAAAACAAATCAAAACATTTGTCCAAAATTACGATATTTACCGTAAAGATAATCAAGAAGAACAACAAAATAATGCATTATTCACCCTTCTGTGTCCTACTACCGCAAAATCCACCAACAAACTGAAATGTTGCCCACCACCACCAACCCCTCACCAGTACAACCACTAATACGTTGTATATACATGTAAGTCCCGTTCATGTAAGTCCCGTTCATACATGTAAGTCCCGTTCATGCAACTATTAAGTTTACCCTTAACGAGAAGTTTATTTCAATAGATTACAGTGACAGTGAACCAGCTTCCAGATTTACCGAGTGCTCAAAGTTATGAATGTGTCTTTGAACTCGATGACGTATCTGTGTCCAATATTGCAACTAAGTCTGGCAATGACCTGCGATGTATGACGCCTGAATTCGGAGAGTTACCACGGATACCTGATGGTACAGGTACGTTTCATCGTTTTTCCTTCCCCTTATTTATTTGGTTTAGAGGCGAGAAACAAGGAGTCAACAAGTTGTTATTTGATTCGCATCACACATACAAAAAGACTGGGTTCAAAAACTGGAAAGCTTATAACTTAAAAAGTAGGAAACATAACTGCTTTTTTATGGATATGAAAGTAAATATATTTCACCCTAATAAAAAGATTGAATAGAGCCTGGGCAGAACCCGTTTGCCCCGATTTTAGCAATACACCACCTATGCTATCCATATGTGTGCAAGTTTTCCCTACATGGTGCTTATACTCCGAAATAACTTATATTTGATCAAACTAAGTTCATTTGAAGTCCATCTGTTTACATTTGGGTTTCTGTTACTTATATGAATACTCAACAATAAATTGCATAATGTTAGAGCGCCTTGATATCCTGCCTCAAAATTGATGAGATGAATGATGGCTGGTTTCCAATTCCGATGAAATGGTTTTCGACCTGCTACAATGAACTGCAAGGTCTCAGAAGATTATTGATTGATTTTTCTAAGCAATGTCGTATGTATTTACACCTTTTAAAATCCCTTTTTATGTGGAAGATACGTTTCATGGGCAAAATTGGGACAAACGGGGTTCTGACCACGATCTATGCAAAGCTTAGTGTATTTCAAGAAATTGACGTCAGATTGGTCTCATGATTTCACGATTAATGTTAGATATATTTACCTTTATATCACGTATCATGAAGCAGTTATATTTCCTACTTTTTCACTAATAATCTCTCCAGTTTTTGGACCAGGTTTTTTGAGACACGTTGTATTTCAATAATATATATGGAATAATAACAGTTTTAATTTAAAACTTCTTTCCGTCTTGTTGGTTGAAAGTAAGTTCACCAAAGTCAAATCGCAGACTCTGAAACCTATACGTTATTTTTAATTGAAATCAAAAGTAATCACATGGTTAATTGTAATTCGATAATGACATGATATGCATAGGTTTTCAATAGATAAAAAGAACAATTGGGAGAATACTCCAGTTCGAAAGAGTTTAAAAAGAGCACGATGGAATTTCCGTAAAGACGCTGTTTTAACATGTTTAATGTTATGGTTGATCGATGGGACGGGGTTTACTTAAAAAACAAGGTATTTCATAATATGATAAACCCCTGTGCTTGTGGATGATACCACTTCCCAAGAAAGTGTTATTAAATACCTTGGTGGGACGGGTTTGAAAATATGGGGGTCAGAAGAAAATGGTCCCCCAAAGGGGTAAATCTTTGTTATACACACGTATCATAACTGCAAAGAATGTCATATCATATTTTTTTGTTCTTTCTTTTGAACGTCTGTTCTCAACGTATTTATTCCAGACCACATTGTGATGCTTCTATCCATCCGTTCAACTGAGACCGGTGTGAAAATAGTGGACACAAACCACACCTTTTTTGAATGCAGTACACATACTCGGTAAATTATTACTACCTTGTTTCTTAGTTTGTCTAATAATTTTCTGTAGGGTTGATGGCGGGATTTAAAAACCCCATTATCGATGCGGTATTTCATTGAAGCTCTTGCAATATGTTTTTGAACATAGGTCTTAAAAGTTATCCACTATTCAATCTAGTCTAAATCTGGCAACATTACTAATTAGAGTTTAGGCAATTGAAATCTGTTCCAGTCTGGCTTCATACAATCATTTGCCACTTTTGTATACCTGAATAATTATGGTTTTTATTCCTAGTTGTTTTTCAGATTTTTAAAAAAAAAATCTACATCTGTGTCCAATGATTAGTGTGACCTGCATATGACGAACTAAATTCAAAACATACGAATAAAAAGAATGCTACTTTTTCTTGTCACACATTTGCAGGTGCCTCGACTGTGCGGCTAGTAATTGGGATTGTGACTGGTGTACCTATGGTAATGTCTGCACACATGACACAGGAGACATGTGTCCGAGTGATAATGACAACACACTTATTGCAGGCGTGAAGGTAGGTACCCAAGCGCTTATTCCTACCAAAGGTATAACATATCTTAGCCCATGCAAGAACTTATCCCAATCTGGGAACCGCTCCGGAGGCTGTTTCCACAACTAGGAAAGCATGATTTAGTTTTTATATAACTAAATCCTAGTATTTCCTTAGGCCTAGATAGGCTGATTTAAAAAGATTAAAAAATAGGCTAGCGGTCCTATGACCTGACACTATACGACGTGTAACTTCATACCATATTTAGCTCTATGTTGTTACTTTAATGGTTGAACGTTTATAAAGACAATACTGTCGCTATTGTTCTCATAACAAGCTGAAATTGAATGATGATAAGACAGAGTTTTTAATTATGACCTCCAGATTCAATCAACGTAAAATATGTGATCATCATATCAATATTGACACTTCTTCTGTTCTTGCTTCAAAATCTGCTCGGAACTTAGGAATTGTGTTTGATAATAATCTATGTATGGATGTTCAAGTTCGACGGATATGCCAATCAGTGTATTATCATATACGGAATGTCAATAGCATAAGGAAAATGTTAACATTTGAAACCGCAGCTACTATCGTCCATGCTCTTATAACTTCTCGTATTGACAATGGCAATTCTCTTCTTTTTGGCATCACTGATCACTTACTTCACAAACTACAACTCGCTCAAAATGCAGCTGCTCGCATTCTCACTAAGACCAGGACATTTGATCATATCACTCCAATTTTGAAAGATCTCCACTGGCTTCCTGTTCGCGAAAGGATTCATTTCAAACTTCTTCTTTTAACTTGGAAAGCTTTGCATGGCACTTCACCAACTTATATTGCTAATCTTCTTGTTCCATATCATCCAAAACGTACTCTCCGGTCATCTGATAAACTTTTACTTGTTGTTCCACGGACTACTTCTTCATTTGGAGATCGCGCATTTTCGGTTGCTGCACCAACTCTCTGGAACTCACTACCTTATAATTTAAGATGCTGTGATTCACTTGACTCTTTTAAGAACTTGTTAAAAACAAGATTATTTGACTCAGTTTATAATTGATTTCTTTGTATTATATACATGTACATGTATATGCAAATCATCCTTGTTTATGTATTTTTCATGTTAATTTGTATTTTTGTTTTATATGTTGCGCCTCGGAATAGTTTTACCTAGATTGACGGCGCATTATAAATGCCATTATTATTATTATTATTATTATTATTATTATGCTTACACGAAATAAACAACTATACGTTTAACTGCCCATTCCGTGGGTGGTTTCACACAGGGTTGTGTATCCTTTACGAAGCAGAAAAAAACACTATTATCTCAAACTAATATTCAAAGCGTTATAAAACCCTACCTAAACCATTTCATGTGATAACGAAAATGTAATAGCAATGTATTATTTTGCAATTGCTATCCCCGTAGCATCAACGAGTGGGTCCATCACGTCAGGGTCCTCCGCAGTGCACGCAACTTGAAGATCATCCGGAAGAGGTACTGTTAGCAGCAGGAGTCGATAGAGATATCAATATCACCGTCAAGAATTTACCCGATGTGAATCTAGTGCCGGTAAGTATTGAATCTTAATTTCTCTGTGAATAGTTTATCATAATCATGGGTTGGTTATATTCCCCCATGCTGTATACCAAGCTTGACTCAGTCTCTCACTGAGTAAGCCTTTACCACAAATACAGGTACTCGATCAGTAAAAACATTGCATTGACCAATTGACAAAATGAAGAGCTGATAATATGCAAAAGAGATTTCGTCCACTTTTTTAAATGAGTTATAACCGGCGATAGTGTGTTAGTAGTAGTTCCTATAAATGTGGGCAATTTGCTGCAAATAAAGCCTAACATCCCATGAGACTAATTCAATACAGAAATCAGAGTTGTTATGCGAAAATACGTACATTCATGCTAAATATTTGCAAAAGGGCTTACATTTTTCTTAGGAATGTGTGCAATTTGCTGCAAACGCCTAACATCCCATGAGAGTAATTCAATACATGCGATACGTCCATCTATGCTAAATCTTTGCAAATTACATTTTATATCCATTTTTTTTCTACAAAAATAGAGAAAAAAATAACCACAAAAAACGATTGATTTGAAAAACATACTGAATTTGATTCGTATACTACGAACCTCTTTCATTATGCAAATAATATTTCACAGGATGAATCTCGCTATTCTTGGATAATTTCTGCTGTTTTTCTCAAAATTACTCAAATCGGGATGTAAGCCCTTTTGCATATTCAACAGCTCTTCAAATATTCACTCTAGCATAAAACACCTCCTCATATTTTCTTTCCAATGCAGGCCGACAGCTATGAATGCATTCTCTACATCGAAGGCAAAGAACAAATAACAGCAGCGGAGAGAATCGGAGAAAATACTATACGTTGTCTGAAGACGCCGGTAAGAAAAAAACGTCTTAGTTATTCTTTCAAACATAATTTCAAAAATAAAGTACAACAATCGTTATCATGGTTATATACATCTCTCTAGAGATTACCTTTCAAATTACCAGACATGTCTTTGTTTCAAGTAAAGCTCGACTGTTTCACCACTGGGAAGTGAGGAATCGAGTGAAAATTAATCTTTGGTTTTTAAATTGATCCTTACAAATAATCCAATCCCTAGCGACCACGATCTTAACGCCAAATCATAACAGTATTTATAAACTCCTCGAACCATATGTATCGCTAATTTAGATGCCTTCAGTATCACCAGTTATGTAAGAGGGAAAAGGGGGTAAATCTGTTTAATTCGAAGAGTAAAAATAGATACATAAGGTGATCGGTCTGGCGTAGTCGACAGACATTCCTTTCAATTCGCTTCTGACTTCATACTAGAGATTGAGGGAGATATTTTATCCAGTTAATAATGTCTACTTTTATTCAAAGACACAACACCGTAACATTCCTTCTTACAATTAAAATTGAATCAGTAGACTCAGTACCTCGGTCAACCTTAGTATCACTATCGGCCCATCAACATTTTCAAAAAATTGTCAATAACCAGCCATGAAATGAAAAAAACGTCTTTAAATGTGTTTCACCATTAAACGGGGAAAATATATTGACGTCGACGATTAATAGTCTATATGTACAAATATACATAGAATGAATCTCGCCCCTTCAGTCTTGAGGGCTTAATACATGTTAATACCATAATGTAATATGAAATCCTTTTACAGTTCACATACGATGCTGAAATTCAGGAGTTGACGTCAAGTCTTACATTGCAGTGGACATGGGGAGGAAACCCGAGAACAATTGATGATGAATTCGGATTTGAAGGTAAATATACATTCCTTACACTGGCAATGATACTCTGTTTATTTTCGATAGAAGGCCAGAGAGTTGCGACAAGATGGCTAGTCCGCATTGGATGGAACAAACTGCAAAATGTCATGTCAAGTATCCATATTAGTATGAAGTAACCAGTTAGTATGAAGTAACCAGAATGGAAAAGAATTTTGTAAGGGTCGCTCGATCCAGCAAGAGCTAAATCCGAAAAATAGGTGGGTAATTCACTTAAAATGAAAGATGTGTTTGTGTTCTATAACTTACACAAGATTTGTTGCCACAGAAGAAGAACATATTTCTATAGGAGAGCGTGTGTGGTCTAGCGGATAGATCGCAGGTCTCACGATACAAAGGTTGTGAGTTCGAGCCCCGCTACGGCCAACATGTTTGTATCCTTAGGCAAGGTACTTAGTCTCAATTGCCTCGTGGTTCAGAAGTCACGTAGAAATGGTGGTCTCGTGCATCAGAAGAGCAAAATCCGAGCACGTTAAAGGTCACAGACTCCTTCGTAAAGAGTAGGGGATCATCCCGGTCTGTGTACACATACTCATGTCCCTAGGTTTCAGGGGCACTGTACCGTTAATGCCCGAGGTAGGGCGCTGTGTACAGTATAACAGTATGTATGTATGTATTCTATATTTCAAACACGTTACATAATAATCAGTTTCGTTTTTAATCTTTTAGTGACGTTGTTTAAGTGTGCACTACGCGGTCCTGACTGCAGTCGTTGTGTGTCTGCTTTGATAACGAGACACGCACTCCGATGCGGTTGGTGTAGTGGAATTGACTTGTGCGCCGTTCAAGATCACCCTCAATGTACTGGTCCGTGGATTAGAGAAATACCAGATATGGGCGTCGAGGAGAAAAACTGCCCGATACCCATCATACACTCTGTAAGTTGATACCGATGATCCAAACAAATACACACGAGTAGAAACTAAAGAAAACAGCCACAAAGGAATACAAATACATGCGTGAGGGGGTTTAACATTTCGGTACGACGCCGTGTAATATGGACTCAAAATATGTTTAAAACATGATAGGCCTGATTTCCACCATGTGATAGTTGTTACTATCAATATGGCTGGAAAAGAATTATGTGATATTGATATCATGATGTAAAACAAATTTAGAATGCCCTTTGTTTGTTTAATAGTAAAACTATACCGCTCGGTCCAATTTGGATTATTCCATTACACTCGGATTCGCCTCGTGCAATGAAAAAAATCAAATTTAACCTTGTGATATAGTTTGTACTATCACACGCTCAGACATTCAATATTTGTATACTATAGGCCTATAAGAATGAAATTGACGAGAAACAATTACACTGTAACCAAACAGTAATGACAAGGGAAGAGTCTAAGCTGAACTCAATGCTACTAGACTGGTCATGCCATCCTTCCGGTTAGATTTGTTCAATCAACATGATCAACTCGAATACTAGAATGATATGTTTTATGTCTATTCAGTATCATGATATATTTTTATGAAAGAAATAATATCTTTTGGACGATTACTTTCAGTAAAAACACATCACTGATCAGAATACACAGAACATTATATCATTGACTGATATCTTTCTTTGTGTTCATATACTTATTTCATTAAAACATATCGTAAGTTGCTTTGAACAGAAAAGCCGATCGTTCTAGTTTTCAGTGTCCATTGACAAGAACAATAAGTTAGGATACACTTTAGGCTCTACTGTTTTAAGCAATAACAGTACAAATTATATTTCGTTTTTTTATTCCTTAGATATGGCCATCTTCTGGTCCAATTGAAGGCAACACTCTGATAGAAATCAACGGCACTGACTTCGGTAGGACTTTCAGTAACATTATGATGGTGACGATTGCCGATCAGCCTTGCAGTCACGTTGAATTTGAAGACATGTTTGTAATGAGTGAACGGTAAGATTATATACTATGATATTATATTAATTTGTATTTTTCTTTTCCTTATTTTGAGGCCGTTATCATGGTTATAGTTAGTATAGTCAAGATCGCGACAGGGTCTCCGGTCATAGGAGGTTAAAATCCCGGATTGAGGTCAATTTGGTTGACAGTGTTCACGTTTTTGGCCGTAGGTTTGGGAAAGACTCACCTTTCCACATTGGGTGTTACGCAACCAATTCAAGCGCATAATTATATTTGAACAGACGTGTAATCAAAGGAAATCGGTGCAGAATTTTTGGTTGGCAGTCTGAGGGTAAAATCCCAATGATGGCAACGCTTTTAGACATTTAAAGGTTTGGTTTGACTAGTCATTCCCTGTCTTATTTGCAGACACATGGATACGTTTTTGAAAGTTGCACTATTCTTTTCCTTTTATAACATTTCATATTGAAGGATATATTGTCGAACGACGCCGGGTGAAACGGACAATATTGGTGATGTGATAATAACGGTAGAAGGTATTGACACCAACCCTGTGATCAACGACGGCGGTACAACATTTACATACAGGGTACGTTGAGATGGCAACTGATTATGCAGAATAGTAAATCCAATGATGAAACAGTGCAGAAGTATCCAATATTTGCCATTACTATATACCATTGAAAATGAGCATTTTATACTCAAACCATAAACTATTAACACATTAATAATAGATTAGAAATATTTTTGCATTTACATCATTGTTAATATTAGTTTGATACAAACTTGTATTTTAGGATCCCGCCATTTCGGAAATTAGTCCCGACTATGGACCGGAAGCAGGCGGTACCATGGTAACCATCAAGGGTAATGATTTACTGACTGGAAAAGACATTGGCATTCAGATAGGGAACGCTAGTTGTTCCTTTGACAGGTAAGTTAATCAGGAGATTCATGCAGTTCATTGCACAGTTGAGAG